>CM048818.1:71696094-72296094 GCA_026586065.1 Dioscorea zingiberensis | reverse complement strand
ATGAAGAAGAAGAACAGTAACTGAAAAAGCTAGGCACAAAGTACAAAAAGTCAGTGGAAAAGTTGTCAAAAAGGTGAAGTGATGGGTAAAAGTTAAGTTTGAAATTTTTTCTTTTGATTTAGAGGGAAAATAAAGCAACAAAGTTGGGGGTATAATGGGTATTAATAGTAAAAGAGACTGACGGAGTTATATTTGGGGACCAAAAAGTCACTAAACCAAAAAGGAGTGGACTATTCTGCCATAAGTTATGTCGGAGAGGGCTCCTGGGATGTTTGCAAACTTTTCAAGGACTAAAAATAATTTTCCCTAAAATGATTTTTTCAAAATCGCTTCTTATAAATCGCTTTTTTTCAGAAGCACCTCATGTGGTGCTTTTAAAAAAAGTTGTGTTTGAGCTTTTTTTACTACTTCTGGTTTTTTAAAAAGCTAATCCAAACAAACTTTTTTGAGCCCATAATGGCTTAACTTATAAAAAAGCGCTTTTGGCCTAAAAAAAAGCCAATCCAAATAGACCCTTAAACATTATGAAAAATTACTTGCAGTCCCCCCTATCTATAAAAATATATTTTGATATTTGCTTGGAAAAAACCACCTACCTTATTGAATTAATTAAAATTTCCAACTATAATCCTTTGATGCCTTTGGTCATTAAATTCTAAGCAGAGTACTGAAACATTAGTAATTGATAACTTGACACCAAGAAATTTATGATCTAGACATTACTATTTATACTATTGAAAAGGTTCCCAACTTAGATTAAAATTTACCTAATGCATTATGCATGTAAATTAAAATATTATTTCTCCAAACAGTATTCAATTTCAGGTTGATTAATTTCTCATTGAAATGAATATCCCCAAAAATAAATAAATAAATAAATAAATAAACAAATAAAAGAAATATGTTAAACAATGAAGGGTGAAGATAGAAAAGTACTTGTGCACACGCAGCCCTTCTCTCATGCCTTCAACCGAATCAGATTCGACCAGATCAACCAAACTTAGAAAGGATGACCCTTGAGCGTGGAATAAGCAAAAGGTTAACTCACCCTCTCCACTTGGATTCCCTCCCTCGCAAAGTTCCATTTTTCAGCTTTTATCTTCATCCTATACTTCCTTCATACTAGCTCCCATCAAAACACCACAAACCACCACCTGCCTCCTCTTCTTCTTCTTCTTCTTCTTCTTCATGTCTCAAATGGCAAGCTCCATTAATTGCACCACCTTCTCTTTCTTCTTCTTCTTCTTTTCTTCTTCTTCTTTTTGATCATCATCTTCTTCTTCTCTGAATCTCTGCAGTTATGTTGCATGATTATGAGGATCAACATAGACTGCAATGGTTGCTATAGAAAAGTAAGGAGAGCACTCCTACAGATGCAAGGTACTATATACATATATTATTCTATAAGCTAGATATATAGTTTTCATGGTTTACTTATATATAATCACCATCTTGTTAATTAATTTGATGAATTTTATATATGTTTGTGTGGTTGTGACCTTGAAGAGTTGGAGAGCCATCTGATAGAGAAGAAGCAGTGTAGAGTGAGTGTCTGTGGAGTCTTTGATCCTCATGATGTGGCCATGAAGATAAGGAAGAAGACTAACCGAAGAGTTGAGATACTTGAGATTAGAGAAGAAGGTGTTAATGCTGAAGATAATAAGAAGGATGATAATCCCAATGCTACTGAAGGCTCTCAGAGGCCTTTGTTAAATTCCCCTTCATGAATTAACTTAATTGATGCTTCTTTATTAATTTTACTGTTTATTTTATGTGAGTTTGTGACTGGGAGTGGAATTCTTCTTATTTGGAGCTAAAGTAGTAGACTATTTTAAAGTGAAGCACAAATTCCTCTTCTTTTCTGATATCTAAAATGTATCATATGCTGAATTTAGCTTTTAGAGTTCATAAATTGAACATTAATAAAAAAAATCTTAATGATATCTTGGAGTACTAATTAAGAACAGAAACAGTTTAGAAATGGTTTAATTTGATTGGTAATGTTGACAATAAAAACTTAGATAATGTGGTGTCCATTTATTTGTGAACATTTTCTTATTTTAGTATCCATTTTGTTATATTTTACGCATATTAGTAATACTTGGTAGTATTTAAAATAAATATTTTACTTGTCATAATATTAAAAATAAAAAATATTAAATATCTATATATATTACTAAGAATAATGAGTCTAATTTTAGTTTTTAAAAAAATCTAAAAAAACCAAAAATTAGAAAGGGGTTTTGGAATTTTCTCATATAATTTTGGATTTTTTTATTTTAAAATATATTTAACTATATTACATAGCAAAAGAAAAAACTCTTTAAAAAGTCTAAATAGATAGTAAGAAGAGAAAATTCTTAAATGGATCTAAGATTTTAGGGTTATGTAGTTTGTTTTACAGATTTTGGTCAGCTTGATTAAGTTTAACCAACATTTATAAACAAAATTGGTAATTCATTTCCTGTAACAAAGAGAGGTCTTATAGTGGCTTGTCCATATTTATTAAAAAAAATTAGATTGAGTTTAGAAAAAAATTACAAAAATAGAATGGTTCAAGATGTTCATGATAGATTTAAGATAAGTTAGAATGGGAATTTTATTTCGAGATTTTAAACCTATATTTCATTATAAAAAATAGATCTATTTGAGAATTATTATTTTAATAGTCCAGAATTATTTTCATGTTGGCTAACTTCCATACTGTCTAAGATATTGGTTCTTTGTCAAACTTTTAGATGACCAAATCCCAAACAACCTCCCACCTAAGTACCTAACCCAGCTACACAAAAGTCAGATGATATAATTTTGGATAATATCATATTATCATTTTTTTTTGTTATGCTACATTTATTTTATTTGTAAGCTTAAAGTAAAACCTTGAGAGTAAAATAGTAATTTAAAACATTGATATATATATATATATATATATATATATATATATATATATGAAATGATCAAGCTAATGTTGATTGGTCCTATAAAAAAACACTAAACCCTCCTTTAAAAAATTAAAATATATAAAATAATTCTAAGATATTTTTAAAAAAGCTGAGGAAAGATTAAAAATGGATTCCAAAGGAGTGAATGAGGTAAAGTAAACTTGGTAATAAGGAGACCATAAAAATATAGTTAGTGCCTAATCAGGGCTTGATATCATTGACTGACAAATAATAGAGTATCCTTGATTAACATGGTGGGATACAAGGAAAGTATTCTGGTGCACTATGGTTTTAAACATTTGGTAAAATTCAAGAGAGCATCTTGTTGGATGATCTTTTCTAGTTTTCTATATAAAGCATGTTGATTGATCAATTAATTTAAGGTGTTAGATGACAATTCTTATAATGTAATTATTCTCCTAAATTCACCTTATTACCAAGCTTGTTAGATTATAATTTAAGGTGTTAGATTATAATTTAAAAAGATTTGACTCACAGTAACTATCTTTTTGTTTTTTATCACAAGGATTTAAAAAAAAGAAATATGACTCTTAATCCAAAGTATGCTTTTAATTATTCATCTTGGTGTGCAATTGCGTAGTTTTTTCTTTTTTTTTTTTTTTAATTTTTTTTGATAAAATGGATAGACCACATTCATTTATGGGTAAACGACATAGATGGTCACTGAACTATGTGTGAGTTCCTATTTTGGTCACTCAACTAAAAGGAATTTCAATTGATTCCTTTAACTTATTATTCTCTTCCAATTTGGTCACTATGGCCTACAACGTTAATGGCAAGCTAATGTGACAAATCACGTCATTGGGTAAATGACATGGATGGTCACTAAACTATGTGTGAGTTCCTAGTTTGGTCACTCAACTAAATTTTTTTTTTTGTTGTTCATTCTTGTAAAATGCTCATTGTTATGTAAAAGTTAATAAGTTTTACTTGTGGTCCATTTTCCATAATTTTTGTCATGTTGTTTTTTGATGTCATGGTTAGCAGCAACTCATGTAACTATCAAACATCTGATTGTTAATTGACTTGCCTTCTTTCTATTGTGTTGCAACAGTTCCAATTTTCTTGTTCATCACAAGTGTGGATGAATCCTTGTAGCTGTGAATTTAAACATTATTGTGATTCACAGAAAGGATCAGTTGTACAAAAGAGCGGCCCGCCTTTGAAACTTCTTAATGACGCATGATGCTTCTTGTGTTTCAACAAATGACAAACAAATCAAAAGGAGATGATAACAACTTTGGCCTATAAAAAACTTTGTTTTTGTTTTCTATATGTGTATCTACAACCAAATGAAAGATTTTCAAAGAGGGGCATATTATTTTGTGTCCATTAAGCTTCAAAACTTGTTCTTGAAAAGATGAATTAGACAAGAACTTGTTGAAGTTCCTGTGCAAATTCTTCTCTCTTTTGTATCTTTTATTTGTGTTAGATGCTTTCCTTGTAGAGTTAAAGATAGAATTCCAAATCCCATGGCCTATATAGTATTTATGTATGTATTTATATTTACTTTCATTGAAAATATGAATTATGTGTGAGGTAAACAAAGGTTCTAATTTCAATTCTAATCAGGATGCACTCTATTTTAAACTTATAATGAAAACATTTTAATTATTCAACTTGTCTGGTTGAAAGCCCAGAAAGCTCACAAGTCCTCTCAAGGATCATCACCGTTAAAGATAGAATTCCAAATCCCATGGCCTATATAGTATTTATGTATGTATTTATATTTACTTTCATTGAAAATATGAATTATGTGTGAGGTAAACAAAGGTTCTAATTTCAATTTTAATTAGGATGCACTCTATTTTAAACTTATAATGAAAACATTTTAGTTATTCAACTTGTCTGGTTGAAAGCTCACAAGTCCTCTCAAAGATCATCACCCTGCCTTCATTTATCTCCACGCTCAAAAGTGCTATTGTTAAGCTGCATCCATTATTAACTTTTATAGAATAATGAGCATTTTACAGGAATGAACCATAATTTTTTTTTAGTTGAGTGACCAAAATAGGAACTCGCACATAGTTTAGTGACCATCTATGTCGTTTACCCAATGATGTGGCTTGCCACGTCAACTTGCCGTTAACGCCGTAGGCCACAGTGATTTAATTGGAAGAGAATAATAAGTTAAGAGAGTCAATTGAAATTTTTTTTAGTTGAGTGACCAAAATTGGAACTCGTACATAGTTTAGTGCCCATCTATATCGTTTACCCTTCATTTATTTAGATAAAGTGTTATAACGATGGTAAGATTCAAATCCAATACAAGAGAAGACTCAGAAGAGATATAGTTCCCTGTCTGCAATTACTTCCCCAATGCTTGGGTATCTCCTTTTTGTGCCTACATCCCCTATGCCAGTTCATCATCAAAATCAGCTTCTGGTGGTTGTTGAGTGGATCCTCTCACGTGAACGCCAGACTCCGCTTTACTATAGACTTTATTATGATTGGTTTCGATTTTTAGAATGCTTGAGTTGCACAAAGAAGGTTAGAAAATTAATATTATGAATTTTTTGGTGTAATACCCAATTTAGTTCCTCTATTATATCGAATCGACTTTTTAGTCCTTCAATTATAAATTGAGCTTTTTTAGTCCCTCTACTTTCACAATTGTAAAAATTCATTCCCTAAAGGCATATGTACAGGGACCAAAAAGACCTGAAAGACATATATACATTGATCAAAAAGACCTGTAGGAGAGACTGACATTTCTCAATCTTGAAAATATAGAGACCAAAAAGACTCAATTTATAATGGAGGGATTAAAATGGCTGGTTCGATATAATAGATGGATTAAATTGGGTATTAGATCAACTGTTTTTTTTTAAGTGATACAGCAAAGGAAGTGCATGGGAAAGATGAGTTGGGAGGCATGACAGACAACTGCGGTCACCAACTTCAAGGTTGAAATATTTCTTTGTTTGAAGTACGGCTATGTCATAGCACCAATCACGGGAAGGACCACACAACGGCTCCTTTTTTTAGTTTTCTATCCAATTCAAACATCCTTCATCTGCATTGAAAGAAGAGAAGCCAAAGTCTATGCCACCACCTGCATAAAGACAGACACCCCTTGAATTGTCCCACTGACATTTTTATACAATCTGCTCACTGATTCATGTTTCAGTGGAAGCCAAATTTGCCGACCATTCAATAAATCAATACCTCATTCACACATCTCCATACTTTTTCATCTCTTTTTTTCATGTGTCTGCCATATACCTGTTTAATATTGTAATGTTTTCTCATGTAAATTTATCACAGTTTTATTTAGTATGAGAATGTTATGATCTAGATTCTCACTTAACATAGTTTGATTCTCGGTGTTCTTCTTCTCTCCTCGTTTCGTTCACGTGTTTCTTGGAAGATAGAAAGAATTCAAAGATAACAAAGTTGTGCCAGTACTTTCAAGATAAAGAACAGGGGTGCACTAGTACTTTGTATTGGCAAGGAGAACAGTGGAGGAGGAGATCAAAGAAATGGGCCTAGCTTCACACTACCAAGTTCTTCTTGTCTTCATCTCCATCACAACTTGCATCCTCTCCAACTTCAAGCTTGTTGCTGCAACTTCACTTCCTGAACAGAACAGTGTTAGTGGTTCTATTACTACTAAAACTGGTCTTGAGTTTCTATATGGAAAGGATGGACAAGTTGAGCAGAACTCCAACTCTAGAAGACAAGCACAAGAAGGAGAAGCTGTAGATAAGTGGGGACATGGAACCAAGACTATAGTGGTTGCAGGGTTGATTGGAGCTACATTACTTCTTGTTTTTGCTGCCACAACGGCAGTGTTATGTCTTGTGAGAAGAATACAATGCAAGAGATCTCAGAAACACAGGACAGTAGTTCCAACAAGGGCTCCAGACAAGGTGAGTTTTGATACTGGCCCAGAGTTGTTCTATCTGAATTCCTTGTCACAGTTTCAAGACAACAAATCTACTCTTCACAAGATGAATGAGTCTAGAAATGTGTTGTTGAAGCCAATGAAGTATGAAACACTCCCTTGTTCAGCTTACCCTGTCTTTAGTGTTTCTGAGAGTAATGTATCTCACTCATCATCTTCATCCAGTTTTTCTCCATTTAGTTCTTCCGATAGATCAATGTCCCCTGATTCACAGAGCATTGCTTTAGATTTAGAGAAGCACTGCACAATAATGTCTTCTTGTGTTGATGTCATTGAAGAAGAATCTCATTCTCCTTCAGTGCCATTGTTTAATGGTGGCAATGGAAGGACACCAAAGCCACCACCTCCACTACCTCCATTGCCTCCTGGCAGGCTTCAGCAATGCAAGCCACTTGGTAAAGATGGTTCTCCATTGCCCAAACTGAAACCTTTGCATTGGGACAAAGTAAGACCTGCATCCAATCACTCCACAGTGTGGGACAATATCAGATCAAAATCATTTGAGTAAGAAGACTTCACTTGGTCTATAGATGTTTTCGTTCTCTTACTAAACTTAGAATGTAATTTATCATATAGTACTCTTTGATATCCCGCAGATTCGATGAGGAAATGATAAAACATCTCTTTGGATATGACTCGAAAGGATTGACAAAAAATGAAGACATGAGTACCAAGAATCAAGCACCAACTATGCACATTCTGGAGCTTAAGAGGTTGCAGAACATCACCATACTGTTGAAGGCTTTGAATGCAACCACTGATGAAGTTCATGACGCTTTGGTGCAAGGTAAATCAGTAGGAAACAATATACATTGTCTCCAAATCATGTAAAAATCATCCATTTCATACTAATTTTTTCTGTTTTTTTCCAATTAGGTGGAGGATTGTGGGCAGAACAACTTGAAGTGCTCTTGAAGGTGATGCCAACAAGGGTTGAAGAAAAAAAGCTTGCCAGTTACATAGGTGATATAAATGACTTATCTTCAGCAGAGCAATTTCTCAAGGCAATGCTAGAAATACCATTTGCATTCTCAAGGATCGAAATAATGTTATACAAGGAAAATTTTGAGGAGGATGTCTGCCACTTGAAAGAAACCTTCAGAATAGTTGAGGTGAGTTTATAAACCCCAAAGGCTCCACACCAATAGAGATGTGTCCTTGCCAAAGACATCTCAGTCTAGCGGCAAACCGGTCGCGCTCCTCGACACCCACCCGGGTTCGAGGATGCGCTGAGGGCTAGGTGTGAGGCGGACCATTTCCAGGCACGTGGGGGGTATAGAAACCAATTTCCCGTGCGCTGAGGGGTTCGATCCCACGCCGATGCACGCCCGGGGCAGTACTTAGCGAAGCGGCGCTGACCGCCTAGCTCTTATCGCCAAAAAAAAAAAAATAGAGATGTGTCCTTTACTTATAAACCCCTTTTCTTTCCCCCTCCTAACCGATATATGTGTCCCTTACAAATTTACAATAACCAATTGGGCCAATATGTCTTAAATTCTTCAATTGCTTGTTTCTGGCAGGAAGCCTGCATGGAACTCAGGACCAGTCAGCATTTTCTGAAATTGCTCAAAACTGTGCTTAAAGCCGGAAACCGAATGAATGTAGGGACAATCAGAGGAGGAGCAACTGCTTTCAAACTTGATTGTCTCCTCAAACTAGCAGATGTTAAAGGAATCGATGGCAAAACAACTTTGCTGCACTTTGTTGTTCAAGAGATGATACGCTCTGATGACAAAGAAGAGGATGGTGGTTCGCAGACAATGGCATTGGACTTGGTCTCCATACTGAATTCTGAACTCCGAAGTGTAAAGAGAGCAGCCAATCTAGACTTGGATGATTTGTCGAGCTCAGTGTTGACCCTGTCTAATGGAATGAATCATCTGAAACATTTGTTACAAGAGGATTTATCAATGTGTGATAATAATGAATGCGGCTTCGTGAATTCCATGAAACCATTTCTGGATCATGCTGAAACAGTCATGAAGGAGCTGAAGGATGATGAAGAACATGTGCTGATTGGTGTTAAAGAGATCACCCAGTATTACCATGGAGATGTGAACAAGAATGAAGCTAACTCTCTTCGGATCTTTGTTATTGTCAGGGATTTCCTTGAAGTTTTGGATAGAGAATGTATACGATGAGAGATTCTTTTTTCACTATCTGTTCTGATAAATTTTAATGAAACTTTCTTTTTCATTTGATTTGCTCCTTTGAAAGTTCATACCAAATCTTTCTCTTTCATAGAAACTACCAAGTTCTTTCAGTCGATGATTCCAAGAAAAACAAAACATTTTGATACCAAATGAGGTTCACGTATAAATAAACCTTTTATTCTAATACATTTTTTTTTTATTGGCAAGCATTTGATCAGCAATACGTGCAGACGCAAGCAGAATCAGTCCTCACAACATTAGTAGGTACGCATGATCCAACGCCAGCGTGATTATAATTAAGGCATTGATATTCGCACGCAGCTTGTTCACACCCGGTCACGGACAGAATTATACTGCATGTACTATTGCATGCATCAACCTTAGGCACCATTACATCAACTGTAGATTATGAATGCATGCATTATATACTTAGGAAAAAAATAATAATAGGAAATGCAGACAAAGCCAAAATTAAACTTTGAATTATATAACATATGTAAATCAAGAACATCATGTCGAACCTAGTAAATAGGATCATAAACTACTTCTCATTCAATAGAAAGAGTGAAAAGAGGTGGTCGTATTTTTTACCTGAAGAGACGAGCACAAGAACCAAAATAACAGATGCAAATGAAAGTTTCATCATCTTCTAGTCTCTTGCCAAATTAAAAGAAAGAGGAAGCTATATTGAAAGATTTTCTTTCTGGGATTGTAAATTGGGATGTTTGGTTTTGTATTTATAGACAAGATATGCAGAAAAAGTATTGAATGGATGAATAATTTTGTTAGATTTTATTTCTCTTATTGTAAGATTTATTAATAATGTTTTAGTGATATATCTCGTTTATATCTTTCTAATTAGTATTTTGTTTCCAATTTATTTGTTAGCCAAGAACCTTGAATAATTTGTTTTTTTTTTAATTTTGAAAATATTGCATTATCTCATTCAAGATGGATGACCTAGCTATATATTCGTTGGATTTGTTGCTGTTTTAATAGCGGATTCTCATTGATTAATTCCAATTAGTATTATTGCAAATTGATTTGTTTGCCCAGAATCCTGACTAATTAGATTTATTATTTATAAAGTGAATATTTGTTTTGCAAGCGCATGATTTATTATTATTATTATTTTAATAAATGTGGACAATGGCATGATTTGTTGCCCACCCCTTTAGTTTTTTTTTTGTTATTTTTTTGAAAAAATGGATAAACCACATTTATTCATGATTAAAATTCAAGATACATATAATTAAGTATATGTAACGCCCCGACCCAAATTCTGGGACCCCGGGCACATCACAGATCGGCCATATTCAAGTAGAGACAAGCCCTACTCGGATACAAGGCCTAAGTAGAATAAGCAGATAACTTAAAAACTTCATAAATTATATAAACAAAATCAGAGTTCACAAAATGAAATAATCACAAAGGTCCATATACCCTACACATGTCCGGACAACAAGTCCTACAATATCTCACTCAAAAGAAAGTAAATAATAAAAGAGGTTCTAAACCTCAGCAAAGCCCGATCCCTCGCGTAAATCCTCGAAATCAACTCTCATGTACCTCAGGACCTAAAAAAGAGGGAAAAAATGCATGAGCTTTCGAAGGGAAAGCTCAGTAAGTACCCTGCAGGGATCACAAGGAATCAGGTATGATCAAAGACATATCAATCAACACATCATCAAACAAATAGGGGCAACGCCTCGTGTAACCACAGCCTAGGGGTCTCGAACCTACCACAAAGACCTAACAAACGGTATGGACCCCTAATCTCATAACAGCCCTCCGGCTCTGGAAAAGAACTCAACAAACCTCTCCCACAAGAACACACAAAGATCGGCTTGCCGGCCGACTAACCTGCCGCCCTCCAGAGCGCCTTACCTCTCTCACATGTCGACATGGCCAACGTATCAATCCCGCTAACAGGCATGACAACCAGAGTATCACCCCTCTGGCATGGAATGCCGGAACGTCAGGGTGTCCTGTCCCTGAACTTTCTCTCTCAAACCTGAGCTCACCTGCTCCTCTGATCCGGGTGGAAGAAAACAGCTAACATGTGAGGGTGAGACTATGTCTGATGAGATTGTGCATTGGTTGGAGCTGCATTTGTTTGGTGGTGTGTGCGCTGTCGAACCATGAGAGAAAAAGAAAATCGGCTTGGTGAATCAGTTTTTAGAAAACACGGTGTTTATCTGTGAAGACTCTCCTATTCCTTTCATTACAGAGGCTCCAGGTCACAGCCATCACGAACAGGTTCCATCCCTTGCAGAGGGTACTTTCCAAATGCATGGATATTTGGGAGGGGCCCCACAGATCTTGTATCCTTAAGAGGTTGGTCACATTTCTCAGGATTCGTTCATAGTGCGACCACACTTCCGCAGAGTATTGGCATCTGAGGAGAAGGTGTTTCGTGGTTTCCTCTTCACAGTTACATCCCCGTCCATTTTTTTTTTTTACCAGATTTTGTAGCGTGGAAAGTTTGTCTTCGAACGCTAGCCCACATTCCTTGCGTCCTATGAATGTGGTTGTTATCTCCAACTAAACGGCCACAAATGCACGTTGGGATGTAACTCTTATTTTATGGTTTATAATCTTATAATGGATGTGATTTATTTATTTTTATAAATAAATAAATAAATACAGATGGGCAAGCGGCAAGCCTGACCCTAGGTAAACTATACTTTAAAAAAAGGAATTTTAAAAACTTGACAACTAATACTAATTCAACTGTCTAAAATTCAAACCAACCAACTTCTATAAATTCCTCATCGATCTCCACTACCAATTAAATTAAAGTTGAGGGTCACAAGTGTCCGGATCTGTTCTTAAGTCCCTTGTTAAGAAATGAGATTTCATATGAATGACCTATTAGTATTGGGTCCCTTGTCAAGAGATGAGATTCTCTTATAGATAATCTCAAGTTGAATCCCACATTTTGCAAAGTGAGGGTCACAAGTGTTAGCATCTTTTTCCGCGTGAGCTAATGAATCTGAAAATTCCGGTGCACGGATTTACCTCCATACGTGTTGAGTTGCTGGGCATGTACACGTCTATGACGTACTTTGAGAGGCGCTTGCCACCTTTAGTAAAAAAAAAAAGAAAGAAAAAAAAGTCTTCAATCTCTCCCTCTCTCTCCTCATGGCACACACTGATCTATAAAAATTCCATTCATGAGCATCACCTTAACTTAAAATTTACACGTTGCGATGTGGAGATTATTTTATGGTTTATAATCTTATAATGGAATGCATGAGCATCACGTTAACTTAAAAATTACACGTTGGGATGTGGCAATTATTTTACGGTTTATAATCTTATAATAAATGTGATTTATTTATTTTTAAATAAATAAAAAAAACAATGGGCAAGTTTAAAGGAAAATTTAAGAACTTGACGACTAATTCAACTGACTAAAACTCAAACCTAGTACCAACGACCCAAATCATCGATTCAAATATTTAAACTGATAGAAATTTAGGAAAGGAGAGACAAATAAGCTAAATTTTGGTTTTAAAAATTAAGTTGAGACTGTGAGAACTATATGTATTAATTATATGATATTTGTTAGGGACGAAAACATAATCCTATATCGGCTATTGGAAGAGAATTAAAAGAGATTATATGGTGTGTTAAAACCATGAGAACCTTGGCTTGACAACATCACACTAACGTGTGTCATGTTTTATTTAATTATTTGTAAATCTTTTAATTTAATGAAAAGAAAGTTATGGTTTGAATTTGATTAACCAAAATCTTTAACTGGACACTTTTGGAATGCACTGTAGTGGTGGATTTTTAAATCCGCCACTATAGGGTCTAAATATGTTTTTCTCCTCATCAATTTAAGAGTATTTCTGGTGTAGTGGTGGAATGGTAGTTTTCCATGGGTATAGACCTGGGATCAATTTCCCATTGCTGCAAGTTTAAATTTATTTATTTTTAACTCCCTATATATCAACAGCCAAAGCCTAGCTTCTCTTCCTTTCCAATGCACAATGCAGTGTTGTTTAAATGAAACAGTTTGAATTCAACAGGATTTTTTGTACATCTTAAAAACACTAATACATCCACCTTGCAAAAATCATATTTGTATTCACCTGCAACAAACGCCAATATATACATCTTCCACCTGCCTAACATTTAAAAAATACTAGTCATCGGATCTTTCTCCTTTTGGCCATAGCTAGTGAATTTGTTCCATCCTCCCAAGTCCACATATTTGTTGGCGCACCAAAAGGATCAGCTCCAGTTCCACAGAATGTATGCCAAAATGCAACACTAAATCTTGTCCAATCCTAAGGAAAACAAGCAGAAGCCACAATGATTGATAACAACAAAAACCAAAACAAACACACACACACACCTTACACATATCCATGTGTATAATGTACAATAGAAATCAATCTGTATGAGCAATGTGAAAAAAAATACCTTCATTTTCTTTCCAAGAATCTCTTCCTCAGCGTTGTACCATTTGAAAGAAAGTGGGTTCTTGCTGTTAGGGCCCTGATAAAAAGAAGACATGTTTTGATCATCTGAAATTTATAAGGCTTCACCAAGTTTAGCTAAACAAGGAATATCAGACAGCCACAATGCAATGCAATGTACAATCACTCTGACTCCCAAAACCATGCAAGGCCCATATAAATTCTCACCTCATACTTAATTTTGGGAATTCCAGGAAAGAACTCCCCTTTCCAGTCATCATCAGAAATAGCAGAACATATATATCGAAGCTTACAATGATCGTCGAATGGATCTAACAGCATCTGAACCTTTTCTCAAAGCAACTATAGTTTCTGTAGTTGCTGTGGCAACTTGAAGTGTGATCAGCTACAACAAATGCATATTTTCAATGACAAAATTATCAACCAAGAACAACCTATTGACTTAAAAAAGACGAGCTCTACCTGATCATGAACTTGAAATTGAAGTTTTCCAAGCTGCTCAATTTGTGCCTCATATTGCTTCTTTTTCATCAAACACCGAATTGCAGCTAAGATGAACACAAAATAAATTGTCGAAACATACAATAAAAGAAATAATGGTCTACATGCTTTGATGTTAAATTTTCATGCTATGTAACTTGAAATAGCTGCCCTTCCTAACAAGCTAATAAAAATTAGTATCAATTGAAGACCATCGATCAAGAGGATATCACCTCAAATTGAAACAGCCACTCTTCCTAACAAGCTAATAAAAATTATTATCAATTGAAGACCATCGATCAAAAGGATGTAACTGGTGTTGGCACCCAGAAAAGCTGATATCATGTAGTTTTTAGCTCAAGAGTACTGTGAAACACGTGTACAACAAAATAGGGCATCTCATCCTCAGTTGAAAAGGAGACAATAAATTATGATGGCACCAAGACACAAAGGATCCTGAAACCTACACATAGTCAGCAATAACACTACACAAAACTAACTTTCTTATGGATTGCAGCAGAAACAACTGGATTATACAGCAACAAGAAGATGATCATAAAGCAATTTCTGATGGCTAGATGGAGAAAACTAGATACTCAATCCTACAATGATGATTCATGTTGAACAGGCGCACAAGAAATGGCTATAACAAGTGATGGTTGATTAGCATTGAACTTGCATGAAATGTAAAAGAATACTCAAGTTCTCCTAATATGTTCCTCGATGCATGGATTCACCCGGTGCTCATGTTTTCAACATAAATCCCGTGAAAAGGTTTCAATTTTTGACACAAATACCATATATAAATATATGCCATTTCAACAAAAGGATCAACACAAAAACACACAAAGGAGTGACATTATTGAAATAGAAAAGAGAAGTAGAATTCAATTCTCACAGGGCGTCGAGCATGTGATCGACACTGCTGGAGGTGAAAGCCCCACCCTCCTCCAGATTGAGTTCGGAGTACCTTGACGATCCCTTCTTACAATAGCCACGAATCAAAGCATTAAATGTAACAACAGATGGACAAACTCCAGCTTCACTCATTTTACTCAACAATGACATGGCCTCATGCACCTTCCCTGCCTCACAGTACCCATGAATTAACTCATTGTAAGTTCGAGTGTCTGGCCTGCAACGATTCAATGCCATCGATTCCATAATCCTCAATGCGGCATCAATCTCTCCCTTCTTACAATAGCCACGAATCAAAACATTATATGTAACAACAGATGGACAAACTCCAGCTTCACTCATTTTACTCAACAATGCCATAGCCTCATGCACCTTCCCTGCCTCACAGTACCCATGAATTAACTCATTGTAAGTTATAGTATCTGGCTTGCAACGATTCAATGCCATCGATTCCATAATCCTCAATGCGGCATCAATCTCTCCCTTCTTACAATAGCCACAAATCAAAGCATTATATGTAACAACTCCTGGACACAAACCTTTCTCACGTGCCTCATTCAACAACATCCATGCATCTTGGAGCTTCTCTTGCCTGCATAACCCATCAACCAGAGAAGTGTATGTCCAAATGTCTGGGCAGCATCCATTCCTGTCCATCGACTCCATGATTCGAGAAGCAGCGTCAATCATCCCTGCCTTACAGAAACCGTCAACCAAAGCATTGTAACAAACTACATTAGGAACCAAACCTCTCCCGGAGGACTCAGATAGAAACACTTCCGCATCTGCAAGCCTCTTTTCCTTACAGAGACCATGAATCAGCACTGCAAGGGTGTGTGTATTAGGACGGCAGCCATCGCTTTCCATCTGGGACAACAACTCAAAGGCTTCATCTATCCGATGAGATGCACAGAACCCCTGAATGAGAATGGTGTATGAGAACTCATCACGCGGGCAGCCCTTGTGCCCCATTGTGACAAGAACTCGAGAGGCCCCATGGAAATCCTTGATTTTACAATAACCAGATATCAGGGAGTTGAAAGTATAGGTATCCGGATCGAGACCAGCTCGTGAGAGATGGCTCAAGTAGACCTTGGCCTCAAGAAGGCTCCCGTCCTTGCAACATGCATTGATCATGGTGTTGAAAGTGAAAATATTTGGAAATGTGACATCTCGCATCATCTGCTGGTAAACATGTCTCATCTCGTAGATCATCCCAAATTTGGCAAGGGATATCAGCAGTAAATTGTAGCATCGAAGAGATGGAGTCGGCAGTGGCCTACCATTATCTGGAGAACCGGATACGAAGAAAGCCTGCAGGGCTTGCCGAGCTTCTTCGGAGGTGGTGCAGGAGTGGAGCATGTTGGCGCGGATCCGCTCCGCCTGAGCATGGAATCGGGGCTGATCGAGGAGCCGGAGAAGAGAGCCGTAGGAGTGGACGGAGTGGCGGAAGCCGGGGCAGCGGGCGATCCAGCCGAAAAAGGACATGGCGGTGTGGACGCGGATGGGGAACGATAGAAGGAGATCGGAGACGTGGAGAGGAGTGATAAGGGGGGCGAGGCTCTCGAGGGCGGGACTTTTGGGCCATCCTGGGTGGGAGAGGATGGAGAAGAGCTGGGACGCTATGTCCGGGTCTGGAGATGAAGGGATCGGTGAAGAGGCGGTGGTGGCGGCGCCGGCGCCGGCGGAGGAGGAGGAGGAGGAGGTGCGGTTGGAGAGAAGGAGAGCCGCCCTTCTCATGTTGCGGGCGGTGAAGGGTTTGGGAGAGTCCGGAATGTTATGAGGTCAGCCTACCTAAATTTTTGTGACCGGTATTGGCCGGTCACATGTTAATTCAAACCATATCTCGCTTTTCAATCCCTCCTATTCTTTCTCGTCTTCCAGATCTGGGATGAAGGCTATTATGGCGGAGCTCTCATCGGTCTCTCTCAGCACCTTGAGGAGTTCGTCTTTCGGGTCGATGGCGACATCTGTCTCATCGGTCTCATCGGCTTCTCTGGTTGAGGCGTCCTACGATTTCTTCATAGATTCCTGTGGTGGCGGAGGCGATGGCGATCGGTTCGTGTCGGAGAAGCAGCAGAGGGGTGAGACGTCGCTGGACATTGATTTGGAGATGGAGGAGATGAAGAAGCCGACGGCGAATGCATCTTAGGAGCTCCGTGTCTCGTTCCAGGACCCGTCGCACGCATCGTCGGAGGAGGACGTGGCCGCGTCGAGCTCCAACCATAGCCGTGATGCTAGTGATGGCGGTGAAGTGGAGGTCCTCCGATGCACTGGGAACTCGTCTTTCCAGCGCACATGGACCCTCCTACGTGCGAAGACGAGGTCGAGGTTGATGGATCCGCCCCCGGCAGAGAGCATGAGGAAATCGGGATGGATACCGAAATCGGGGCGGTTGAAGTCGGGGATGCTCGCGAGGACGACGACGATGATCCTTTCATCGAAGAGGACTTGCCGGAGAACTTGACGCGCGATGACTGGAGCATCCTGTTGGAATAGCACCACATCGGAAGATGTGGGATAATGAAATGTGTTTAAATATAATGAGAGCGCCATATCCTCACCCAAGATGCTAGTGCTTTAGTGGTGGGCATCCTCATAAATACAAAATAAACACATGTAGTTAATGAAAAAAATATAATTCCAACACATCCTCACGGTGCTTCAGTGGATCAGCCTCTTCGTCATCGCCACAGCCTTCTTCTGCATCCCTCGCGCAGCTGCTCACTTCTCCGCTGGAGATGCCACCGCCGAAAGGTAGGGTTTGCGATCCCTCCATGTTTCTCTTCATTCAATCCATTGTTCCACTTCCCACAATGGATAGTTTTGGTTTGTAGATCTTCATGGCTTCTATTTCGATCAGGAGAAGAACCGGTACTTCCCCATCAAAGGTCGGATTCCGGGATTCAAGCGCCCTTCTAGTTCTCCTGGAAATTCCTTATCAGATGGGTTATTTTTGCGTTAGCTATTTGAATTTCATCGCAAACTGAAGTTTTTGGCTTGAATTGGGGTCTGACTTGTGTTGTTTGGTTAGCAAGCAAAATTATTTTACGGCCATCATGAAATCTTTTCCGAATTGGTTTCTTTTTTTGAAGTTTGAACAATGTAACTCCCTCTCTTCTCTGTTCTCCTAAAGGCCATTTCTTCAACGTTTTCATGTACTTACCCCCTTTGTTTTTTTTTTTTTCTCTGTTTTTTTCTGAGGAAATCCTGCTTGGATCTTTCCACGGTTGCTTGGAATCTTGTTTGTTTGGATCCAAAGAAGAGTTTTGATGAAAAAAAATCCCATCTTTTTCATTCTTTTTGGTGATTGGAGATGCAGCAAAGAATCAGTGAGATCCGGTATTTCCTTTTTGCTCAAATTTCAAAAGGTTTGAATCCAAAGAAGGAAAGCATTTGTAAGTGATCCTGTTTCATTTGTGTTCTTGGTGTTGGCATTGGTGAAAATCTCCACTTTTTGGTTAAAAATTCAATTTCTGTGTGGTTTTATTAGATCTCATTCTCAACTAAGCAAGCTGCCTCCTTTTTCTTCAAATCTCTGAGTTTTCGAAGTGTTTAGATGTGAACTTGTACACAAGTTCGAGTAATAACAATTGAAGGTATTTAATTTAATAAAACCCATACTTCATTTCAGTGGCTGGGTGCCGAAGGAGGCCATATTTCATTCTATCAGGCAAGCTTTATGTTCTCCATTCTGGTTAATTCCTTTTTTTTTTCGCCTTTCCCATACAAACATAACGAGTCGCGTAGTTTTAGATTATGAGAATGGGATAGAGTATACGATTCATGTAGATTTGCTTAGTTTGATCTTTCTGAGGCTATTTTCATCATGTTTTTGAGTGGTGAATTATAGATGGAAGGTGTTTGTTTGGTAATTGGGAAAAAGAAAAAAATCAAGTGACTTTAACTGTTTGTCTTTTACTCCAAATTCAAACATTTACTTGTATTTTTTTTAAATAGAAATACTAAGCAACTATTGTAGTTTTGCTTGGCTTTATTTTGTTAAAACCATTTCTGTCATGTTTTTTTATTTTGATGAAGGAATTGCATATTGAAGGTTTCTTCTTATTAGATAAAAAAACAGGTGCGAAATTTGTTTAGTAGGAATTCTCATTTCCATATTGAAATAATTATAATAATTGTAATAAAAAATGTCTTTTGATTTGGTTAGTGCAAGAGAAACTCACTTATCTCAAAGTTGTGGTTAATGTGTGTGTTTTGGATTAGTTATATAATTGATCTCTTCCATTTGGAAACATATTGTTGCAAATATTTGTTTCTTTAATAAGGTAACATTTTTTCCCCTCTTTACAAATGCTTGTGGGGTAATTTTTCCCTTCAGTATAACTTATGGATGTTAAAGTGATTGATGAACACCTTGCTAAAGATTATGTTTTGCAAGAAGGTATACATGCATGGAGTGTTATCTTTCTGATAGAAATTTGTTCATAGCATTTAATTGTGATTTATGCAGTGGCTGCTATCTTCACTCTGGCTTATAAGCTCCAACCTGCTATCATTTTTATTGATGAGGTTGACAGTTTCTTGGGATAGCGTCGCACCACAGATCATGAGGCTATGACCAACATGAAAACTGAATTCATGTCCTTGTGGGATGGTTCACCACAGATCGTAAGTATATTCATATTTAGCCTAAATTCAGATGATTTTTTATTATTCAGAATTCTTAGTGGAAACTGTATCTTATTGCTTTAAATCTTTTGTTGGAATTTATCCTTAATGCTCGAACAAATTAATATGATTGGAGAAGACTTAGGAGATTGTTGTAGACTATCAATGCATGATAGTTCATATCTTTGGTCATTTCTCATTTCTCATTTTTGGAGGAGTATGTGTAACCCCAACCTAAAAACACATATGTTAATTGAGCAAACTGCCATTGCTTCAACTGTGTATTATTCTCAAAATATTTGAATCCTGTAAGTCAGGCCTTAATGTAATGTCCAAAATCTACCTCATCATAGCAGATTTTTGAAGTAGACTTGGACCTTTATAGGGTTGATTGAATAGCCTATCTCCCTGTGGTTGCACAGCATCATCAAATTTAATGGGGTGTTTAATTAGGCAGCATTTAAGGGATCCTGTAATTTAGACTTCCTTTTATATCATGGTCTTGTCTATGAAAATAATTTCCTTTTTGTCCTATGAATGTCCAAGGAGACTCTCATTTTATCATCTAACAATTCTTTGAACTTTACATGCCCTGATATAAGCTTAAGATTGAGAAAGAGAAAAGGGGAAATAAAATTGGTGGCTCTTGATAGTTAATTGATGTAGTTGGTACTGTTATAATATCCTCCTATTCTGTACTGATCTGATTGTTACATATGATATGTTGAAAAATAAACTTATTAAAAAAATACGCTTTGCTGTTTTCTATAGAAAATGCACAGGTCCATCAGAATTGGATAAGGCAGTGGTTAAGCGATTTCCTTAGTCCTTTGAAATTGGCATACCTGATCAAAATGGGAGAAGTCAAGTATTAAAGGTGATCCTGAAGGGAGAAAGAGTAGAAGAGAACATCAATTATGACTACATTGCCGGTTTGTGCAGTGGACAGTGGTTTCACTGGTTCTGATCTGTTCGAGCTATGCAGGAAAGCCGCATATTTCCCCGTCAGGGATTTGCTGAACCATGAAAAGCAAGGGAAACCTACACATGTGAGATCTTAGCTTATGATATTGCCATCACCATGTTAAATAACTGCTGAGCCAATTTCTCTTTGGAGGGAAAATTTTTATTCTAAATTGATTCAGCTTTGATTTAATTAATTATAATTAAAATAAGTAGTTTGTGGTTCTAATTTTATTTTCTAATTAATGATTGATAATATTTATAGTTAATGAATTTTAACGTTAATGGCTATATTTATTTTGGAGAAACTTGGGATGAACTACTCTATTAGTTCATTGCAAGTCATTCCTCAACCAAATTCTAGCTTAGTGTCCATGACATAGACATGGGTGACAGACATGGGATGACTTTTGTGTGACTTCTAGAACCAGGTCAAACAATAGGAGATGAGTACTTAGAGAGGAGACAATTTCTTTTTCTTATTTGATACTACTTTCGACAGTTTGATTATGGATGATTAAGTTATTGTTAGTTTGATGAAGCTTTGGAACGCTGAAGTAGTTCCATTAACTAATCCTTATTTACTTTTTGATTATGGTATGATTGACTACATGCGACGAAAAAAGCACGGCTAGAAAAATTTGAGATTCCTTCAAGGATTCCCAAGTCTGGTATGGTTACTGTAGTTCTTCAACTCAAGAGAGAGGTCATTAAAAAGACTTATGCCGAAGATCTCACCAAGCTATTAGCTTGAAGCTTAGTTTATGTTAAGTCATTAGAACTGATGTGGCTCCTTTGATGTCAACAATTTTGCTAGCATGATCATCAGCTTTTATGTTCTGTTTTCATATTTATTATCATTTAGAAATGGTAAATTTGTGTTTGACCTGAGTTTTGAAAAGTAAGCAGTTTTTAGTGTGTACAATACAATCTAATCTATTTTTAGTGTTTTTAGTATGGTAAGCTGCCAATTGTCCCTTGATCATTGTTCTTATTTCTATTGTTACTATGATTATTATTTTAGGGAATATGATGTTTGGATGATTTTATATCTTTGAATTAGATTTTGTAAATAATATGGTTTAGGGTTTAGGGTTGGAACTCCATGCATGACTAGATTCTCAGACTGCGGGTATCTTACGCATGTGGTGGAGTTGCCCACCCATTCATCTCCCTGAACCCTAAAAAACACATCATTCGTTTTCCTGCTTATTCTCTCCAGCTTCTTGAGTTGTCAACCCATTCAATAGCTTAATACCTCAAGTTTTGAACTACCACTCTAAGACTACAGGCTAATACCGACGAGTGTTTCTTCCCTTTAGCCATTGTTGAGAGTTGCACAACTTGATTAAGAAGATGAATAGTTTGCACAAACTATTGATGCAATGATTTGCTCTTTTTAGGGATCAGAGCAAATCTTTATCAAGGAGATAGATTGATTAGGGTAGGTGGGAATTCTTCAAGAGATAGATTTATCAGAACCAATCTTTACCAACGATTCTTTTTCTTCTTCTTTCGTTCAACGAAATCAAAGCCTCCTCTCGGGGATCGAATCTCGCAAAAAAAGAACTGTGAGGGAGAAGATATCTGAGCGCTCATGCTTAGGGGAGCATCTGACGTTAAGTTAGGCCTCAAAAAGAAGAGGAAATAGAGAGAAAACTCTAGAGAGATACTTAGAATTCAATTACCTTCTTCATGGGCGGTCGACCTTTTATACACTCATGAACCTATTTTCTTTTATAGTAGTATTGGTTAAAGGTACAACTACATTGGTGATAGTATCAGTCACCTTTATAGCATACATGAGTTCAATACCCAAAAAACCTGGGAGGGTTTCTAGAATGATCTACATGTTGATCCGCCTTGGTTGGCCTTCGCCTCACTGGGGTTGTGCTTTAGTTTGGGGTCTCTTCATCTTCGAAATTTGCTCCTGGCAGGTGTTGGTGTTCTTTCCCCTACACTCATGAACCTTATCAGTTAGCTTTCAACGTACTTGGGAATTCATCCTCCGTCGTTGGATAACTAGAAAAATGATTTAACAGTTGGGCTTTCATCTTAGCACTCTTGATCACGCCACATGTCTACCCCATGAGGTCGGGACCATCTACCTGGACTCATTGGACACAAAGAAGAACTCAAGCTTCCAACCATGGATGGTGGAAGGAATATCACCTAGGAATGACCTATTACTCAGGATTATATATATAAAACAAAAACAAAACAAAAACAAAAACAAAAAGAAGTAAAACCAATCAGATTTTGGATGCGTTTTCAAAGAGAACAAGAGACAAAACCAACGAAGGTTTGGCTTATAGCTGAGGTGTTGGAAGATGATGATGAACCCATAGAGGATCCTCCATGAGTTCAGAAGCAATTGGGCAAGACAGACATTATGGAAACAAAAGATCTATCGGAAAAAGGGAGGAAAAGGAAGTCCGAGACTAGACCTCATTGACTCTAAGTATGTAGTGAGTTCCCCATCCTGAAGGGCATTGGCTCGATCTATGGGAGTCAGACGTCTACAGTGGTAAGGAGGACAAATGGCGAAGTGTTCAACAAACTCTAAGGTTGTCTTTGTTTGGCCTTTTTTCCATGGAAAATTTTTCCACCATTGATTTTCCATTCAAATGGATTGTTTGATTACCAAAATTTTCCATGAAAATTTTTTCCGCAAACCCTATCACGTGACCTATCTTCCTTTATATTGGTGGAAAAGTTTTCCTCTCACAACCACAGGAAAACTTTTCCAAAAGTTTTGCACTCCTCTCTTTCGTTTCCCCCTTCACTGCGCTACCTCAACCATGCCTCTCCCCTCCGTCAAGCCTATCACCATGCCAACTCTCCAACCTCCACTCTGCTACCGACCTCCTTCACCACTTTGCCCGCCTCCTCCGCCATTCCGCCCGCCTCTGCTCCCTCTTGGCCCTCCCCTCCGACTTTTTTCTCCTTTTTTATACCTTAAATTTCCTATAACTAGCTTAATATGAAAAGCTATAAATTAAAAAATAAACATTTGCAAATAAAAAATTGAATAATTATATAAAAGTTAAATAGTTTGAGTCAATGTGCAACATGAACAAGTTCTATTGCTCATATTTTTATACTACTCTTCTCTTATTTACTAATTCCATAATGGATTGTTTGATTGGCAAAAATTTTTATGGAAATATTTTCTAAAAAAGATGTCATGTGACTCTTTTTCTTATATTTTTAGGAAATTAATTCTGCCACCCAATACAAGAAAACTTTTCTATAGAAAGTTGAAAAGTTATATGAAAAAACAAAGTAATCAAAGGACCATTGATCTAGCTACATCTCGGGTCCCATGTGTTGGGTAATTCACTTAATTGAGAATGCTCTCATGTTCGAGTCCCCGCCCCTGTAAATGGGAGGAGTAGTTTGAGTAATTCACTTGGTGAGCACAAAGCTCCCAGATTCGAGTCCCACATCTGTACGCGTATAGTGAGGGATCAAGGGTGCTCGTCACCTAAGGCCACGCTCCTTGACACCCTCTAGGAGGTCTTTATGATCTATGTTATAAAAAAAATGATTGGTTTTGATTCTTTGAATTTCAAATAGGAGCTATCGGATATACACAAACTTTTAGATCATCGTTTTAAATTTTTTATCCATTAAAATTGTTTATGTTATTGGTTGTTTGAATTTCAAACAAGAGCTATAAGATATACATAAACTTTTAGGTCATTATTTGGAATTTTTTCTCCGTTAAAATTGTTAATGTTATAATTCATTTGTTGATTGCTTGGAAAAAAATATCAATTTTTCATGAAAAATTAATACAATCAAATAACAAATATGCATTTTTCCATGGAGAATGATCATTTTTCACTATAAAATAAAGGTAATTAAGCAGTAAAATAAGATTTTTTTCAGTGAAAATGTTAGATTTTCTAGCAAGAAAATAATTGCAATCAAACGACCACAATCTTGATTTCCACGAAAAATTTTTCCTCCAAAAATTATTCCACGAAAATATATATATTTTTTCCACTCATTTTCCATCTTTCAACCAAACACATCCTAAATTTCAAAATCAATAAGAAAAAAAAAATTCCTATGTTTTTCACCCACTTTTGCTCAATTATAAACCTATCAAACACCTCACATATCTTTTTGGAATCAGACTCAACATCTACCCATATGATATATGTCGAATCCACCACTCCCCATTAAACCTTCGACTCCATAATTCAAGCCATATCTCACTTTTGATAAGTCAATCCAAGCGGGCCTATATATTGTTTACTTTAGCTCTAAGAAGGTGGTGAATTGGGTTTATTTGTTTATATATTTATAGACAAGATATGTGGGAAAACATTAAATGAGTGAATACCTAGTTTAAATTTTCTTTCCCTTGAAGATAAAAGACTAATTTGTTGTTGATTTATTAATATTTTAATTAGATATTCTCATTGAGTACTTTCCAATTAAGATTGTTTCAAATTGATTTCTTGGCCAAGAACATCATTTTTTGTTTGTAAAATAAATACTATTATATTTATCATTCAAGATTTGTGATCTACATTTCTTTTATGCAAGATTTGCTATACATTACTCGTCTCTGTTGTTCCTTGAACACATGTTTTTCTAAATAGTTTTCTTGAGAGTGATGGCTTTTTTAGCGGATTTGGTAATTCAATTTAACCATGTATTTTTAAAATATATATATTTTGAGAATATTTTAATATCATAATAAAAAACTTTTTTATTGAGGTTTTTAATATAAGTGGGGTTGGTATCTCCAACTAAACCATACACGTTCGGCTGTAAAAATGATTTTATGGTTTATAATCTTATAATGGATGTGATTTATTTACTTTTATAAAAAAAAATATAGATGGGCAAAAAATTATTTTATGGTTTGAATTTGATTAATTAAAATCTTTAACTGACTCCATGACCATCCACAACTCGATTAGTATATATTCAGAACACCCCTCACCGTCTTCCTTCAAGTCCTCCCACTCCTTCCTAAACCCCTGATAGCTAGCTAGAAGAAGCAGTACCATCTTTACTCCTTAGTAAGTAATGGCGTTCATGGTGTCTGATGAGCTACTAGGAACCTTTGTGCCCATTGTTGTGTACTGGGTATACTCAGGGCTCTACGTGGTTTTGGATGGCAAAGCCATGGACAAGTACCGCCTCCACACTAGAGCCGAAGAGGATGTGAAGAACATAGTCTCAAAGGCCACAGTCGTCAAGGGCGTGCTCATCCAACAAGCCTTCCAGATCGCCGTCTCCCTTTCCTTGTTTGCGGTCAGTGTGTAATTAATTAGTCTATTTATGATCAATTAGAAATACATTCATATATATATAGATGTTGCACATATGTGCTTATCATGAATTATAAAATGCATGCAGATCATTAGCGATGACAGTGGAACAGTGAAGCCACAGCCTAGTCTGTTGGTGATGGTGATGCAATTCATGGTAGCGATGGTGGTGATGGATACATGGCAGTATTTCATTCACAGATACATGCACCTGAACAAGTTCCTGTACAAGCACGTCCACTCTAAGCACCACACTCTTGTTGTTCCATATGCCTTTGGAGCTCTCTACAACCATCCATTGGAAGGCCTTCTCCTCGACACCATCGGCGGTGTTCTCTCATTCCTTGTCACCGGGATGACTCCCCGGACGGGCATCTTCTTCTTCTCCTTTGCTATCATCAAGACCGTGGATGACCACTGTGGACTGTGGCTGCCCGGGAACATCCTTCATGTGTTCTTCAGTAATAACAGTGCATATCATGATGTGCATCACCAGCTTTACGGTAGCAAGTATAACTTCTCTCAGCCATTCTTTGTTATGTGGGATAAGATTCTTGGGACTTACATGCCTTACTCTCTTGAGACGAGAAAGGAAGGAGGCTTTGAGGCAAGACCCATCAAGAAGGATAATTAGGGGGCAAGCAGTGACTTGATTTTTTATTTTTTATTTTATTATTTTTTGGCTCTTTCCCTTGGTCAATCTATTAGTATATGTTTGTGTTCTTTGTTGTTATACAATTATCTATTTATTTATAAATACAACTTGGACAAAAGTAGTGATGTTTCTAATTTCCAGTTTGGATCATTAAGAAATCTAATTATATCTATTATAGTGATTATAATTTTCACATTGATCTTGACAAGCAGCAGGCTCACACTTGGACAACAATATTGAGTGGCATGTATTAGCTGTAACTTTAGGCACCATCCAATTCAAACATCCTTCGTCTGCACTGAAAGTAGAGGTGGGCACGGGCCGGTTAACCGGGTTCAGCCGGCCTAGTCCGCCGGTTCTCGGCCGGCCAAACACTGAACCGGAACCGGCCCGGGCCACAAATTGAACCGCCGGGACAGATTGACCCGTCGGACCCTGAGGGTCATGGATCACGGCTCGGGCCACCCTATAGAACCGGCGGGCCGGGCCCAACCCGTGGGTTTTTTATTTTATTTTATTTTATTAAAAAAATATATAAATGTATATTAAAAATAGCAAAAAATGTATAAAAAAAACTATGATATTTTGATGTAAAAATAGAATGTGAAAAAATTTTAAAAATGAAAAACTATAAAATTCATTATCCTACACTCATTATTCAAATATCAAGACAACAAAAAAAATCATAAAATTTTAAAAAAAACATATAAATGGAAAGCTACTTAAATAAAAAAGAAAATAACCATAAAAAACCTTCATTATTGACAACTAGAGAATGCAAAAATCTCTCTTGAAGGGAAAAAAATCCAATCTATAAAATTCATTAACCTCCTACACTAATTATTCAAACATTAAGAAAAAAAAAATCACAAAAGAGCATATAAATGGCAAGCTACTTAAAATTGAGAAATAACCATAAAAAACCTTCATTAATTGACAATCAAAGAATGTAAAAATCTCTCATGAAAGGAAAAAAAAAAAAATCAATCTATAAAATCCACTATCCTACCTTAATTATTTAAACGTTTAAGAAAACCAAAAAATTTATAAAATCACAAAAGAATATATAATTGGCAAGCTATTTAAAAATAAGGAAATAAGTCAATAACCATAAATAGTCTACATTATTGACAATCAAGGAATGCAAAAATCTCTCTTAAAGGAAAAAAAAACTCAATATATAAAATTCATTATCTTATACTAATTATTCAAACATTATAAAAATCAAAAAAATTATAAAGTCACAAAATATATAAATGGCAAGCTATTTAGAATAAGGAAATAACAATGAAAACCCTTAATTATTGGTAATTAGAAAATGCAAAAATCTCTATTCAAGGAAAAAAAAACTCAAATATATAAAATTTAGGATTAATTACACTTTTCGTCCCTGAAAATGGTGTCATTGTTCACTTTTATCCTTGTATTTTAAAAATGTTCAATACAGTCCTTATGTATTGCATATTCTGTTCTATTTTGGTCCCTGACGCTGATGTGGCAGCCAAGTGACATACAAATCAAATACAGTATTTTTTTTATTTTTCTTTTTTTCCAGGTGGACGTATTTTTGCTTGTGTGTCATGACAGCTGCCTGTATATGATGACGTGACATTACTATGTGCCACGTCAGAAAAAATTTATGGTTTAGAATTTTGTTTAGCTGACGCGGCATGCCATGTCAGCATTTTTTTTAAAAAAAATCTATTATATATATATATATATAAATGTTAACGTGGCATGCCATGTCAGCATGCCATGTCAGCATTTTCTTTTATATATATAAAAAATAAATTTTGCATTTTTTAAATCCATTACATATATATATATATATATATATATATATATATATATATATATATATATATGCTGACATGGCATGTCAACATGCCACATCAATTTTTTTTTTTTGAAAAAATGGATTTTTGTATTTTTTTTAAATCCATTTTTTATATATATAAAAAATTAAAAAAAAAATGCTGACATGGCATGCCATGTCAACATACCACGTCAGTTTTTTTTTTTTTTTGAAAAATGGATTTTGCATTTAAATGAAAATTTTTATTTTTTAAAATAAAAAAATGTTGACGTGGCATGCCACGTCAGCATCTGCAAAAAAAGAAAAATAAAAAAAAAACTATATTTGATTTGTATGCCACCCGGCTGCCATATCAGCGTCAGGGACCAAAATAGAACAGAATACACAATACATAAGGACTGTATTGAACATTTTTAAAATACAAGGATAAAAGTGAACAATGATACCATTGTCAGGGACGAAAGGTGTAATTAATCCTAAAATTTATTATCCTTCCTAATTATCCAAACATTAAAAAAATCAATAAATATTTACATGAGTTTAAAAACTTGAAAAAAAAAATTAAAAAATTGAAAGGAAAAAAAAACCAACCTCACTGGTCAACCCGTCGAGTTGAACCGGCCCGGCCCGGCGGGTAAACCAGCCGGGTCACGAGTTGGGTTTTACCCATCCCGTAACCGGCCTGCTATTGTATCAGGCCGGTTACGATTTTCTGACCCGGCGGTTTTTGCCTGGCCGGGTTTTAACCCGGCCCGTGCCCCCCTCTAATTGAAAGAAGAGGAGCCAAAGTCTATGCCACCACTGACATTTCATAACTGCATGCAAAAAGACACTGCTCGAATTGTCCCATTGACATTTTTATGATATAATCTGATCACTGATTCGGTTTTTTTATTGTTTTTTATAAATAGTAGATAAACCACATTCATTGAATGATTATCAAAAGAGGTTTCTAATTGAGACTCAGATATACACAATGTTGTCTGGTTTGTAGTGAACCATGATATCACCAGCCATGTAATACGGACAAATACATGAAATAATGTAAGGGAGTGAAGCCGCAAAGTCTCCCTCATGCTAATACTTGTCTAAATTAAGATTTTCTATACTCTTGCTCACAAATTCATATTTCAGTGGAAACCAGATTTGTCGACCAACCAATGGATCAATAACTCATTCATATATACGTACATCTCCATACTTTTTCATTTCATTTTTTTTTCATGTGTCTGTCATATACCTGTTTAATACTGCAATGTTTCTCATATATGTTGGAAATAAGTTATCAACTTTTCTTATGAAGGTCGGTACAACTAATATCTTCATGCATAAAATTATGAACTTACGTGTGCTTTTATATCCTTGTAAGCTTAAACACAGGAACCACAATTCCATTTAGGTTGCATTTGGTTTGTAGTAATCATTCCCCTTAACCATGATGGATACTCTTGTTTTGGGTATCCATTAGGGTGGATGATTACCCCTAGGAGGGGATAGATTCCCCTCTTGGGGGTCATGGCCAATCCCCCTTGAACAAAAGTTTATTTTACCCTCACTAATGGATTTTCACTCAATCTCACCTTCATTATATTAAACGAATTTATTTAAGTTAAATTGAAAAATCAGTGAAATACTTAATATAAATCTGTAATTATATTAATGAAAATGAATAATGATATCCACAATATTTATAAATAATAAAATGACTATTTAAGTTATTATTGGAGGTGACTATCAATGCGGATGCATCTACAATTGCTGATCAACAATTGGTATATATTCCCTTAAAACAATAATAAGAAGTTATACCCATAAGAAATTTATATATTTATGAACTTTTCTTTTGATAAGAATAGGCTTATTCTATATGCCAATAGTTTCAAATGAATAAAATAAATTGGTGATCATTTTCATAAATCATCTTCATATTGCTTTCTTTTAAATCATATCTTGTAAATTTAATTTATAATAAATAAAACAGATACCATCGCCTAACCTAATGGAAAACTGACTCGTTGGTATAAACTGGCCAACTTTGTCCATCATCCAACTTCCTCAATAGCTTTAGAACTAGTACGCTGCTCCAGAAGGACTTGAGAGAAAAAAAAAAAAATCATGAATTGGTGGTAAGAAGAGACCAAGCAATCAAGAAAGTCAAGAACACATAGAGAATTTATGTGGTTCGGTGGTGTGCCTACATCCACTTGAGTAAACAACAAAAATTTCACTATATAAAATTAGAGTTATATTATGTGTATATTTATACTAAATCTTAGATGTACGGAAATTATAAAATTATCCTTCATACTATCATATTGTGGGGGCGTTGCCCTCTCACCCCTAACTCTAGATGTACGTAAATTATAAAATTACAAAATTGCCCCCGCTTGTTTCGCTCCATTTCGCTACATTTCCACTCCACTTCGCTCACTTTTCACGCTATGGCATCTGCTTGTTTGTCAATGTACTCGTAGAAAATATGAGTCACATACTCCAACATACTTAATTTGTTGATATGACATCACTCCAAGATCCCTCCTCTCCATAAAAACACCACCACCTTTTACCAAGCAAAGATAACTTGTTCTTCAAAGGTTGTGCAATAATTCTACTATTTTGCTTGGTCGATCTTGTTGCATAGATCACTGTTCCTTCCAACTAGCTAAGTAAAACCCTTTATTTTAATCACAGCCCCTCCACAGGCATGCATGGAACATAGAGCTGGATTCTGGGCTGGCACAACCCGGCTCGGCACGGCCCAGGTCGTGCCAGCCCTATTTTCGTGCCGTGCCTGGCACGACACGAATCAGTATGGAGCTGGCCCAGCCAGGGCCGTGCCGGGCCAGATCAGGCACGGGTCAAGCACGACCCATTTATTAAAATATTATTTAAATTTTAAAAAATAAAAAAAATTCTAAAAAAATCTAAAAAAAATTCTAAAAAATCTAAACAAATCTAAAAAATTGTAAAATAAATCTAAATTAATCAAACAGTACTGAAAAAGGAAAGCAGTGAAAATCTTTTTACTTGATCAAAGCTTCAACTTTATGAGTATATGACCATTATTTAATACTTCTTTTACTAATGTTTTATTGTACATGATCATGGGAAACAAATCACAAGCTTATCTACTTCACAAGATTAATACTACTATATATAAATCTTTTAAACTTTATATATATATATATATATATATATATGTCTATATTTATATATTAAATTAGTTTTTTTTCATATCTAATGAAACCTCTCACAAATTATAAGCACTCATCATGAGCACCACAAACTCGGTCCTCCTTCAATCCTATTGTATGATTACATGAGTGTTTTCAGATGTGGACATGAATATTTATAATTTTTATGTTTGGATAAAAATACACTTTTTTCTGTGAGCATGAAAAAGAGATGGAAAGGAGGTTCATCTTCATCTATTTTTATCCAACTCACATTCTCATCATCACTTTTAGGGATGATTAGATCCCACATTAAATTACATCTTTCCAAAGATGGAAAGGAGGTTCATCTTCTCATCAGTTCCCCATCCTTGCATATCAGATAATGTATACAAGTAAGTAAATCAAAGATGCTTTACTTGAACATATTACCTACTCAAGATTAGAGGCTACATTTAAAAGATGGAATCTATAGAAGAATACGTTCAATTGATCAGGCAGATCAGCTTTAAGCAAGTGCGTATCTTATATTTCATTTGGAGTTTTATATTTTGTCTAAAACATATTACCTCTCAAAATTAGAGGCTACATTTAAAATTCAAGGTAAATTATAAATAAATCTGAAACAGGGAGCAAAATGCTAAAACAAAAAGAGAACAATTTAAGAGAAAATTAAAACTTGTTCGTGGAGGGTGTGGAACCAAAAGATTAATAATCGAAGAAAAATCAACATAAAGTGACTGTCTAACACCTAATTAATATTAAGTTTTAAATTAATAAATTTAAAACCTGTCAACAGCTCCATAAGAGTTGCCCACTTTTTTTAAAAAAAAATAAAAAAATTTAAAATCCGCCACGTGGCAAAATATGGCGCTGCCACGTGTCAGATTTTGGGCCGGCCCGTAATGGGCCGTGCCAGCACGGCCCGGGCACGAAATATTTTGTGCCCGTGCCGTGTCGGCCAGCGGGCCGTGGTGCTTTGGCTCTGCACGGGCACATATTCGGGCCGTGCACGCGGCCGATTCTTTATTCATTCCGGCCGTGCCAAGCACCGCCGGATAAATCTTGGCCGTCTTACCCGGCCTCGGACCAGAATCCAGCTCTTATGGAACATATTATGTTGCTTTTGTACCAACATTTAACTGGCTAAGTGAAATTCCTTATTTTATATATTAATATATTCGTTACATGAAGTTTTCTGCCAGTCAACATAAAAGCAAGTTGACTGCCATATATTTAATAATATTTTGACATATTGTTCATAGCATTGAAGTTACTCATCGGTTGGTCCTCATTCAAAGTTTTCAGCATGATGGTCTTGAAGTTTGAAAAAAAAAAAACAATTTTTTTTTTTTTTTTTTTTTTTGGTAATAAAGAGCCCTTAAGCTATATTCAAAACATTAAGTTAAATCTACATAGTTTGTCCATGAACCACACAGGTAGTTCCTGATCACACTCAAAACTAAGTACAGTTCCTGTTCTATTGGCCTCTTTAGCAAGGAAGTCAGCAAGCCAGTTATGTTCTCGATCGATTTTTTGGATGCTCCAGTGGTTGATCCTCTCCAGAATTTGTTTGCATTCTTCTGTGGTCGTTTTAAAGTGCATTAAATAATAAGTTCACACTTAACAAAATAATACATTATTTGCACCGCATGCAATGAAATGAAAATGTCATTGGCGGGACCCTCTCCAAGAGCAAATAACAAATAGACCCCCGGCCTCGCCAAACATGAAACATCCCATATATATATAGATCAAGTCAGAACCCTTTACACCATCAAACAACTGAGATTAGCCCCATGGTTTTGACCTTCATAGCTTGACTTCATCAAATTCAAACAATATTGATACAGTCTACGCCTAACTTCACTGACTCCATGGCCTCCCACAACTCTATCAATCAGTATAAATTCAGAACGCCCCCTCACCGTCTGTCTTCAAGTCCTCCCACTCCTTCCTACGCCCTAATATCTAGCTAGAAGAAGCAGTACCATCCTTACTCCTTAGTAATTAATGGCGTTCATGGTGTCTGATGAGCTACTAGGAACCTTTGTGCCCGTTGTAGTGTACTGGGTATACTCAGGGCTCTTCGTGGTTTTGGATGGCAAAGCCATGGACAAGTACCGCCTGCACACCAGAGCCGAAGAGGATGTGAAGAACATAGTCTCAAAGGCTACAGTCGTCAAGGGCGTGCTCATCCAACAAGCCTTTCAGATCGCAGTCTCCCTTTCCTTGTTTGCGGTTAGTGTGTAATTAGTCTATTTATGATCAATTAGAAATACATGCATATATATATAGATGTTGCACATATGTGCTTATCATGAATTATAAAATGCATGCAGATCATTAGCGATGACAGTGGAACAGTGAAGCCACAGCCTAGTCTGTTGGTGATGGTGATGCAATTCATGGTAGCGATGGTGGTGATGGATACTTGGCAGTACTTCATTCACAGATACATGCACCTAAACAAGTTCCTGTACAAGCACGTCCACTCTAAGCACCACACTCTTGTGGTTCCATATGCCTTTGGAGCTCTCTACAACCATCCATTGGAAGGCCTTCTCCTCGACACCGTCGGCGGTGCTCTCTCATTCCTCGTCACCGGGATGACTCCCCGGACAGGCATCTTCTTCTTCTCCTTCGCTACCATCAAGACCGTGGATGACCACTGTGGAATGTGGCTCCCCGGGAACATCCTTCATGTGTTCTTCAGCAATAACAGTGCTTATCATGATGTTCATCACCAGCTTTACGGTAGCAAGTATAACTTCTCTCAGCCATTCTTTGTTATGTGGGATAAGATTCTTGGGACCTACATGCCTTACTCTCTTGAGACGAGAAAGGAAGGAGGCTTTGAGGCAAGACCCATCAAGAAGGATTAGGGGGCAAGCAGCGACTTGATTTTTTTTTTTTTTACTCGTTTCCTTGGTCAATTTACTGTATATGTTTGTGTTCTTTGTTGTCATACAATCTTTTATTTTTATTTTTAAATATAACTTTGACAAAAAGTAGTGTGTATCTAATTTTCAGTTTGGATCATTAAGGAACTCATGATATCCACCATGTTTTGGACAATTTTTATACTGTCAGGAAGAATAAAAATGAGAAGATATGCTTTATAAAGATACTGATAAAAACTTTGAGACTAGAGTCTGTAACTGGAACTCTATATTATTAACTTAAATAAATATAATTTATCTATTTTATTAAAAAAATTAAAACTTTGAGATTAGGTTTTGAATATTTGGCAAAGGCATTATGCATTCAATGTTAGATAGTAGTTGTGGTACTATTATTTGCATGGTACTGTTTGTGGAATTTGAGATAAAACAAATACATAAAACTAAATTTCTTTTATTTTTTTTAGTTGTGATGGGCAATAAATACTTTTTAAAAAAAAATTAACTTTCCCTGATGTATTCAAAAGGAGTAAACATGGTTTATAAGAAAAACTACCGATTTATTTTATTCATTTGAAATTGATGGCATACAAAATAAACCTCTTCACATCAAAAGAGGTTGACAAATATATAAATTCTTATTGGAATAACTTCTTATTATTGTTCAAGTGAACATGAATTGCATGATCAGCAATTGAAGACGCACGTGCATGCATAGTCAGACTTCCAGAAATTAAGTATGCATATTCCATTTCCATTGTATTGTTTAAGGCATTGCGATTGACAATCAGTGAGCACACACCCACTCTGGCTCACTTGTGTCTGACATGTGGCTCCGTCAACCTTGGGCACCATCACCTCCACTGCAGGTTCATCAATACATATGTTAGAGAAAAATATTAACTTATTCAATAGATAAAATCAAAGAGAGAGGTGGTCCTCGATTTTCGTGGATTGAGCCCCCTCACTTGTAAGGTGCGGGCACAATCATGTTAAACGGATTCCCATCTGCTCCCCATCTTTGACTTCTTTTTAAAGGCATTTGTCGCATTTATCAAAAAATAAATAAATAAATAAAAAGAGATATATAGTCATTTATATTTTATATACCTGAAGCTACGAGCACAAGCACAATTAGAAAGGATGCATATGAGAACTTGGCCATCTTCTCTCTAACCACAATGTACAAGGAGGCTGTGTTACTCGCTTTGGCTAATGGATATGGTGAAGTGGGGTTGCTTGTCTATGTATTTATAGTGAAAAGATGCATGAAACATTGATGAGGGAATTAGCGTGACTATTACTTTCTTTCTTTCCTTGCAGGATATGTGTAGGATTTGCTTAATTATGACTAGCTTTTTTCATGGATTTTTCCCACTAAGTTCATTTTTCCAACTTGATTCTTTTGTTAAGAACATAATTTGAATGATTTGATTTATAGTTAAGGAAAAAAAATATTTATAGTTAAAAGATTCATGATCTATTTCATTGGTGCATAATCCTCAGGCCACCCAATTCTTTAAGACAGGAGGCACGCCGGGTCTGGAATCATGAGGGATGGATTTTTTGGGATTATTTTAAATTTCTTTCAGTATTTTTTTATTTTGATTTTGATTTTGATTTTGATTTTTATAGGCCGCCCCACAGGTTAGCCTGGCACGGCATGAATCCGCTGATTTATGTCTCGTGCTTGGCTGACCACCAAAAATTGATGTGTCATGCCGGCCCAACACAAGAAGATAGCGCTCATGCTAACACTTGCCCATGTCGTGTCTACTCGTTTGACATCACTACTTAATTTACTATGTCTTTATGATAACTTCAACTCATGTTTTTTTTCTTTCTTTTTTTTGATAAAAGTGGGCAGTCTACTAAAAGTACATAACATAAAAGTGATTCAATCTCTTAATATTTTTTTTGTGAGAGATAATGAGTTACCAATTTTTCTTATGAATGTTAGTCTTAAACTCATATTAAGTTAAATAATTTTTGATATAATGAAAAAAAATATCAATTCAACATCGGCATTAATTTTAATTTATTTTTAAAAAACTTTTTATATAAAAGTCAAAACTTGGATTTTTATTAAATTTACAATAAAGCATCTTTAAATTTACAAGAAAAAGATGAACTTAGCTTAAAGCCATGGTTCAATTCATTGATTTCCCAGTTGAAAGAGAGTCGATTAGCCAATTTTTATGAAAAAAAATCGATATCTCGTATTGTAAGTTCCATCGGATTGTTCACCTATTGTATAATATGTTGCAACACCGATTGCAACTCACGGCTCACATAATTTCTCAAGGAAAATAACTAACAGATTCACACACATAAGCAAAGCAAACCACACAGAAAAGGTACACAAGAATTGGTAACCGAGTTCAGCTTCCATGACCTACGTCTGGGGCCAAACCCGGAGAAGACAATCCACTAAAGGAGTAGGAAAGACGGGAGTACAAGAGTCTCACTCACTCTCTCACTCTATCACAAGCACCTACTCTCTTGATTGACGATGACCACTATCACCCTTCTCCTAAGGGTCTACTCTAGTTGGCTCAAATCAATCCTCAGAGTGTCGCGGCAGTTATGCAAAACAAATCTTCTTTGATCTTTCTTTATATTATAGCAATTGGAAATCGGAATCATAAGTCTCTAAATTAAGGATAGATGTGTTACTTGGATATTCAGAATTGGAGCATTTACTCTGGTCTTATATAGACGCCTCCCTGCCTTCATAACACAGCTATCTCCTTTAGGATCTCCAGAATCTCCGCGGCTGCTAAATTGGATGTCTTCCACGTTTAGCCGTTGTAACCTAGTTGCAACTACAATTGCAACGCGGCCCAGCTAATGAACTAACCAAGGCTACAACATCCATTGCTCTAAGACCTCGAGACACCTCCAACCCTCCCGGTTAAGTTCTTAGTCGACTACGTCAAATCCACCTGATCCTGACCAACGCAACTAGCAGATCCACGTCTCCGTTAAGTTCTCATCCCATCAAGGTCGCACATCTCCAAGGCGTGAGATCTTCATTCATCATCCAAAACTTGATCTCCTCAATCACAGTTTTGGTTGTCCAATCTTCCAGCATGCTTTCCAAACTTGGTCTTGATTCACCACAGTTTGGCTTCCAATTAGAGCTTCAATCAACACTTTAATCTAGCCCCTCATCAATCACAATTTAGCTGTCAAATCTATCCTCCAATCATATCTCCAATCAGTTTGAATTAAGCTTTCATCAATCAGCTTCTTTCCGCATTTAATCTGTAACCAATCATCTGTATATATGGCCTGCATGGAATCTCCAATCACATAGTCATCTCTCAATCAATGGAATCAATTTTAGTCTCCACCAAATATGATCTCTCCTCCAATTTGAGTGAGTTGTCAATCATATTGTAGTTGCCTTCCAAGTTGGCCATGAAATCTTCAAAGCATTCTCATGTAGAGTCCTCCATGCTTTGACTTATGCCTTTGTCAACCATGTCTTGACCTCATGCCTTTGACTTGTCACAGTTTTGTTGTCTTGACTTGGTCAACTCCTTTGTCTTGTCTTGTGCATTTTCAACCATAGCTTCTTACCAAGTTTGGTTCCTTGAAGTCTCCAAGTTTTCCATGTAATGTCCTCCAGTATGCTTTAACCAACTTGTCATGTCAGCTTGTGCCACGTCACCATGTGTCAAATGATGCCAACTTACTTGTTTCAGCACTAACACATATTTTTTAATAAAAAAATATTAATTATAAAAATTCTAATCTCGCTCTACTAAACTTCCATGAGTGAGGAACTTATGCAGAAAAAGATTGAGAACTACAATGAATATGAATTTCTTAATGATTCAAAATGTAAATTCCATACATCTGAACTTTTTCTCCAATTTGTATTTCAAAAATAAAAAAGATTGTATAAAAACAAAGAATACAAACATACAATAAATTGACAAGGAAAAAAAAAAGAAAAAACAAAAGAAACAAGATCACTGCCTGCACCCTAATCCTTCTTGATGGGTCTCGCCTCAAAGCCTCCTTCCTTTCTCGTCTCAAGAGAGTAAGGCATGTAGGTCCCAAGAATTTTATCCCACATAACAAAGAATGGCTGAGAGAAGTTATACTTGCTACCATAAAGCTGGTGATGCACATCATGATATGCACTGTTATTACTGAAGAACACATGAAGGATGTTCCCGGGTAGCCACAGTCCACAGTGGTCATCCACGGTCTTGATGGTAGCGAAGGAGAAGAAGAAGATTCCCGTCCGGGGAGTCATCCCGGAGACGAGGAATGAGAGAGCACCGCCGATGGTGTCGAGGAGAAGGCCTTCCAATGGATGGTTGTAGAGAGCTCCAAAGGCATATGGAACCACAAGAGTGTGGTGCTTAGAGTGGACGTGCTTGTACAGGAACTTGTTCAGGTGCATGTATCTGTGAATGAAATACTGCCATGTATCCATCACCACCATCGCTACCATGAATTGCATCACCATCACCAACATACAAGGCTGTGGCTTCACTGTTCCACTGTCATCGCTAATGATCTGCATGCGTTTTAGAATTTTAGAATTCATTATAATTATTAAGCACATATGTGCAACATCTATATATGTATTTAATTGATAAAGAAACTTATTAATTAACACACTGACCGCAAACAAGGAAAGGGAGACTGCGATCTGAAAGGCTTGTTGGATGAGCACGCCCTTGACGACTGTGACCTTTGAGACTATGTTCTTCACATCCTCTTCGGCTCTGGTGTGGAGGCGGTACTTGTCCATGGCTTTGCCATCGAAAACCACGTAGAGCCCTGAGTATACCCAGTACACTACAATGGGCACAAAGGTTCCTAGTAGCTCATCAGACACCATGAACGCCATTACTTATTAAGGAGTAAAGATGGTATACTGCTTCTTCTAGCTAGCTATTAGGGTGTAGGAAGGAGTGGGAGGACTTGAAGACAGACGGTGAGGGGGCGTTCTGAATTTATACTGATTGATAGAGTTGTGGGAGGCCATGGAGTCAGTGAAGTTAGGCGTAGACTGTATCAATATTGTTTGAATTTGATGAAGTCAAGCTATCAAGGTCAAAACCATGGGGCTTGATCTATGGGAGGTTTCATGTTTGACGAGGGGGCTATTATTTGTTATTTGCTCTTGGAGAGGGTCCCACCAATGACATTTTAATTTCATTATATATATGCAGTACAAAATAATGTAGGCTTAAATACATTGTTCGTCCCTATACTATGCTCCAATGTTCATTTTGGTCCCTATACCTTAAAAATGTTCAATAAAGTCCCTGTATTTTGCGGTTTTTGTTCAATACAGTCCCTAGGGCTGACGTGGCAACCACGTGGCATACAAGCTAAATACATAAATATTTTATGCTGACGTGGCATCTGATGTGGCAGGTGACGTGACATGCCACGTCAGCATGCTGGCGTGACATGCCACGTGGCATTAAAAAATAGAAAATTCTAAAAAATTCAGAAAAAAATAACAAAAAATCTAGGTGCTTGCCACGTGTCAAAAAAAATTAAAAAAATCTAAAAAATTAGAGAAAAAAAACTCCAGGAGCTTGCCATGTGTCAAAAAAATAAAATAAAAATCTAAAAAAAGGGAAAATTAAGGAGTTTGCCGCCACGTCCCAACAAAAAATCAAAAAATCAAAAAATCAAAAAAAAAAAAACAGAAGAAATTAAAAAATCATGTATTTTTTTTTCCTTTTTTTCTGTTATTTATTTATTTGTTAGAAAAATCCTGGTTTTTTTCTTATTTTTTAGATTTTTTTATTATTTTTTTGACACAGGGCAAGCTCCTGGATTTTTTTTCTAATTTTTTTGACACGCACTCAGATTTTTTGTTATTTTTTAGATTTTTTATGAATTTTTTAGAATTTTCTTTTTTTTTAATGCCACGTGGCATACCATGTCATCATGTCACGTCAGCATGCTGACGTGCCATGCCACGTCAGCTGCCACATCATCATGAAATATTTAACATATTGAAATTTTATTTACTGTGCCACGTCAGCATGCCACATCAGATGCCACGTCAACATAAAATATTCATGTATTCAGCTAGCATGCCACATGGCCGCTTACGTCGATCACAGGAATTTGTATTGAACAAAAAATGTAAAGTACAGGGACCGTATTGAATATTTTTAAAGTATAGGTACGAAAATGAACATTGGCGCATAGTACAGGGACGAACAGTGTATTTAAACCAATAATGTATTATGTTGTTACGTGTGACCTTATTATTTAATACACTATGAAATTAAAGCAATTTTTTCCCAACTTTAAGACCACCCTGCTGAAATGTGAAAACTTTGAATGAGGGCCAACCGATGGTGAGTAACTTCAACGTACGCTATGAACATGTCAAAATATTATTAAAGGGCAGTCAACTTACTTTTAGGTTGACTAGTAGAAAGATCATCCGAAACTTCATATAACAAATATATATATATTGATATATAAAATAAGGAATTTGACTTAGCCAGTTAAATGATGGTGCAAAAGCAACATAATGTGCCATGCATGCCTGTGGAGGGGCTGTGATTTAAAACTACTTGGCTAGTTGGCACAGTCTATGTAACAAGATCCACCAAGCAAAATAATAGAATTATAACGCAACCTTTGAAAAACAACTTAACTTTTCTAGGTGGTGTTTTTATGGAGAGGAGGAATGTTGGATTGATCTGATCATATTAACCAAGTACAAGAGAACTTTCGGCAATTTTTTATTATTTATTTTCTGGAGTAATGTACTAGCTCTAGTTCTACTAATTAAGAACGATGAAGGACAAAGTTGGTCAGTTTATAAAAATCCACGAGTCCTCAGCCTGTCCTAGCGTAAGGTATGAGGCCACAAGAGAAAGGACTTGTGGTTGAGGGCTCATTACCTAAGTTAGGGAATTTGTACCAAGTTAATGTTGTATTTTTCAGTACATTTTCTAATTGAACCACATGTATTGACGTTTGTACTAAAATTAACACTAAATAAAATATGATTTATCTAATTTTAAAAAAAAAAGTACGCGCAAGTCCATTCAGCTAGGCAATTAACAATATTTCTTTAATTTATTATAAATAACTTTAGCAGATATGTATTTAGAATAAATAATGAAGATGATTTATTAAAATGATCAACAATTTATTTTATTCATTTGAAACTAAAGGCATACATAGTAAGCCTCTTCATATCAAAAGAGTTCATAAAAATATAAACTTCTTATCGGTATAACTTCTTATTATTGTTCAAGGGAACATGTATTAATTGTTGATCAACAATGGTAGAGGCATATGCATTCATAATCATGCCCCGTAATATCAGATATGCATATTCCATTTCCATTGTATTGTTGAAGGCATTGCGCTCGACAATCAAGAAACACACACCCACTTTGGCTCAGTGTTTCCTCACATGTGGCTCCGTCAACCTTGGGCACCATAACCTCCACTGTAGATTCATCAATATATGCATATATTGTATATCAAAGATAATTAGCAAAAAAAATGAAAAAGTTATTCATGTATTTAATACTTGAAAGTCATCGGAACAGAACGTACACATGCATGCATAAGTATATTAGATCCAACAGTACGTAGTATCATGTGAAATCAAATACACATGGTTACTAGAAGTCTAGAAGTCATACCCATGCATGCCCCACTAGCTATCATGCATGCATGATAAACATTCTCATGCATAAAGCTCTAATTTAGCAGATAAGAATGAAAGAGAGAGAGTTATTTATATACCTGAAGCTACGAGAGCACAAGCACCAAGAGAAACGATGTAAATGAAAACTTGGCCATAGATCTTCTCTCTTAACCACAATGAACAAGGAGGGCTATTTTGCTAAGGGATGATGAGATGCCCTTGCTCGGCTATGTATTTATAGTGAAAAGATGCAGCTGGAAACGGCATTGACAAAAGACTATTAATAATATTTTCCTTTGTTTTTGAAGAAAAAGATGAAGTGGATAAACCATATTAATTCATTAAGATACATGAGTGACTTATTTTGTTCCCTTTTTGGCTAAGGTGGAGAAGTCCGAGATTTACGTCTCGCCATCCACTGTCGGACCGTCCTCGAAGGCCGCGTCGCCCGCTACATGTTGTGCCGGAGTGTTGTTTGTTGACGCTAGGCTCCTCTTCACTAAGTCGTGCACAACTTCCAGCTTCATTTTGTTAGGGGGTAAAGTCGCATTCATTCAAAAGAGTGTGAGGAAGGAGATATCGTGAATGAGTATGGAAGAAAATAATAATATTTTCCTTATTACCAAGATATGTTGGATTTGCTTAATAATGACTTGCTTTATTTCAAGGATTTATTTTCCATTGAGTTCATCACTTCATTGTTCCAACTTTACTTTTTTGGAGAAATTTGAACATTTTGATTTGTTGTTTAGGAAAAAATATTTGCATTCATGAGATTTACGATCTTATTTTTTCTCTCTTGGTGATGGTTCTTTGAGCATGTCTTTTAAATTATTTGAATGATATATATGGATAAACCATTTTTTTCATATGGTATGCTTTAATTATTAATTTTAATATAAATTAATTAATTAATTAATAAAAGGTTGACACTGTGTTTTTTTTTACTAAGGCGACAAACACCCCTCGAAGTACGTCAAGGACAGAAACTTGACAGAAATCCGTTCACTTGACCCTCACTTTGTAAAGGAAGGAGTTCAAACTAGAGTTTTTTACAAATTTACTATTTATTATTTAACAAAAAATCCTGGCATCAATAAGTCTTTAATCATGGCCGTTGGTGACCGACACTGTTCTTATCCAACCCAATTAAAGATTTTGGTTAATCAAATTCAAACCATAACTTTCTTTCCATTAAATTAAAAGACTTAAAAAGAATTAAATAAAACATGACAGGTTTTTTTCAACACGAGAAAACACATGAAGAAATTTTTTATTACAAATATTATAACAACGCAAGCAAGGCAATTTGGCAAAGCAAGTTTGACGGTGCCCTCTATGATGCCTTATATATGAGGCACTAGTCTTGCTCTACCCTATATCTACATTATACAACCTAAAACCCCACCCTAGCTTGCACCCCATTTACATGAGTTTGCAAAGACAAGTTACCTTGGGCTACAAATCTAAGATCTCTGAGAATTTACCCAAGTTTGACTCTATGCCTCACGTCGAGCGATGCATGCCTGGCTGCATAGCTGGTGGCTGTCTCATCATCATCTACTGACCATGCACCCTTTCCATGTTAGCATGTCACCCTACAAACGTCAACCATCACTACAAGAAATGTTACATTTACTCACAGAAATTTTACTCACGGAAATTTAAACATGACTAAAACTTCATATATAGTCACACTTAGATTCATGTGTGAGTATTAAAGTAATTTATAGTCACGGTTATTTTATATGTGAGTATAGAGGTTTTTTAGTCACGGTTTTTTTTTTTAACCGTGACTATAAGTTATATATTATAGTCACGCTTAGATTTATGTGTGAGTATTAAAGTAATCTATAGTCACGATTATTTTATATGTGACTATAGAGGTTTTTTAGTCACGGATTTTTTTTTAACCGTGACTATATGTTATATATTATAGTCACGCTTAGATTTATGTGTGAGTATTAAAGTAATCTATAGTTACGATTATTTTATATGTGACTATAGAGGTTTTTTAGTCACGGATTTTTTTTTAACCGTGACTATAGGTTATATATTATAGTCACGCTTAGATTTATACGTGAGTATTAAAATAATCTATAGTCACAATTATTTTATATGTGACTATAGATGTTTTTTTAGTCACCGATTTTTTTTAACCGTAATTATAGATTATTTATTATAGTCACAGTGTGCAAACTCATATATTTTATTCTAATATTTGTGGATTAAGAGTGGTGTAATATATTTTCAATTTTATTCTAATAAAAAATTTCACAAAGAAAACTCATATATTTTAAACATAATTATTATTTTTAATTATAATTATAGGTGTAATATTTTATTTTAAAAAAATAATCTGTAAAATTAAATATTAGTTAATATTAACTAACAAACGAAGTAAAAAATCTCAAATTTGTTAGAGTAAGGATAGAGAATTATAAGTATGTACTCATATAATTTCACTTATTTTCAGGGAGTACAATATAAAACACCAAAAGAAACCAGATCTTGAGAAAAATCGAGCTCGGCTCCCATTTGAGAGCTCTTCGGTTCTTGTTAAAGACAACGACCAACACCCCCTTCTTCTCTTCAATCCCTAATCTCCCCTCTCAACCTCCGAAGCATCGACAATGGTGCACAAGAAGATCCGTGAGTACGATTCCAAGCGTCTTCTCAAGGAGCACCGGGCGCCTCGCCGGATCGACCTCCAAACCTCCAGAACAACTCCTCGAAGCCGCTCATCTAATCACTAGACTTTGCCTCTCCGCCGAGCCGGAGGAGATGTTCAGGGAGTTCGCAAGATCCGCGGAGGCGGTGTTCTCGCGGTGGGCGATCAAGCGTGTTTGAAAGTTCCTCTTGAAGAAGATGCTCGGGGACTTTCTTGGTGACATCGATCTCAACCAGCTTGATATTCAGCTCGGCGAAAGCACCATCCATCTCTCGAATCTCGCCCTCAATGTTGATTATCTCAATCAGAAGGTTCGTCAATTCTCTATTTCTTTATCTTTTGATCTGGTTCGCAAGGGCATCTATTCATCGTGTTTGTCTTGTGATGATATGTTTTATGGAAAATCATGTAATTTGAGAAAAGGTGTTGCAAATTAGCTTTGAATATACCTTGTCTTTGAGTAGACGCCCATGCTTGTGCATTAAGCTTTAATATTTGCATATGGTTTCATTGGAACCAATTTTTCTGATGTCTCTGAACGCTTTGAGCCCTAATTCAGAACTGGGTACCGCTATCTCTCCCCCAAGAAATGCAAGTGGGACTAGAATCAGATTATGGTTCAAGGTTTTTTTTTTATACACTAAAATTTAGCTCAATTATATGTCTTTTGCTTCATTTTTAATCTTTTAGTTTCCTGTCATTTAATTGTATGATGTTTGTGGTTGAAATTGTTCATAGAGGTTGCCTAAGATTGTTTTGTGATCTGTTTTGCAGCATTGATCAATTCTTTGAGTGCTTTGATTAATTCAGGAATTCACAAGCAACATTAGGAAACCAATCCTGTTGTTGCTATTGCAAATTTAATTAGATTTGTGATTGCAGAAATTGTTCAATTTCTTGATTTGTGATATGTTGCTGTTACAGAAAACCAATCCTGTTGTTGCAGAGATATTCTCTCTCATGTCAAGGGATGAAGCCAGGCATGCGAGGTATGTAACTCTCCCTTGTTATTTGTATGAATCTTCATCTGGTTTGCATTGATATCCTAATATTTGAATTTCAGGTTTCTGAACAAGGGTCTTTCTGATTTCAACTTGGCATTGGACCTGGGTTTCTTAACATTGGCATCAATTTTAATAATGGAATTTCTTTGCAAAAAATTGCAAAATTTGCAAAAACTTGCATCTGATATATCATATAATAATTTGCAAAAATTTCGTTGCAATTCACTTTTATATATTACATCACATTAGATTGTGAGAAGATGAGATAGACAAGAAACAACCCAATCACATAATCTCAATTAATATGTGCATAGGGGTTGTTTAATAATGGAATTGGGTTGTGTTCTTTAAGGATTGTCAGAAACTGGAGTCCATCTCTAGAGGTTGTGCTCTTTATGGATAATAATGTTGGTTCACAAATCCCAATAATAAGTATGAATAAATCTTATATATTCAAATTACTCTTTCTGTTCATAATCATTTTTGAAATAGTTTTTGAACCATAATGGAATATTTTGAGTGCAAATGCTGTAGAAAGGCCATGCAGTTTTGATTGTGAAACACTAAGAATTGATTTGTTTAATTCTCACCCTTATTGATACTTATTAAGCCTTGTTTTGTTTTGTAAAACACCAACAATTTCGTAAGTTTTGTTTTGTTTTTCTCTTTCTTTTTATTATTTTGTTGAGCTGTTCTGAAATATATACTTTTGTACCTGCTAAAATTTCATTCAATACTTTAATATATTACCAATAGGATACTTTAATATCTATCCACTGGTGATTCATTTCTGTTTAGTTCATAATCAAAGTCAAATCAATCATTGGTATATTAGAAATACCTCATTGAGCACACAATTTACAACTCTACTTCAATGGAGAAATAATATCCGGCGGAAAATGGATCGGGCAGAAAATGGAAGTAGATCAAATAGGAAAAAATCTTCATTTTGAATATGTGCTGCATAGTGTATTTGATTTGCATGCTTGGATCTTCAATTCTAATAGTTTTTTAAATTTAGTTTGGGGAGCTTTGTGACCAAATCCCTAAAGTTGTATGATGATTACTTGAGAGAAATATCATAATCTGTTGTGCTTGCTTTTGGATGTTTGTAACCAAGCATGTTGTTATTTAAATGGTTGTTTTTGGGTAAAATTGTATTAATAAGAGACATTTACTTCTGTTTGCAGGGACCTTTAGCTTTCTACAAAGGTTTTGTTTCAAATTTCGGTCGGTTAGGAAGGATCATGGAATGTGATCATGTTCTTAACTTTGGAACAGGTAATATCCACTTCTAATATTATCTCGAATTAGGTGCTTGCTTATGAAAACATTGATCCCTTTTTTGTTCACCTACAAGAGAACATCTGTTGTAGTGTAGCAAAGGCTTTCTTATTCTTCATGACTCAATAATGCATTTAAATCATCTCAGGTGAAAAAACCTTTTGTAAGGGAGGTGCCAAATCAACCTACCCTCCAGAAAAGCAGCACAAAGGAGTGGAACTCTTGATGAAGTTTTTCAGTTAATTTTCCCTTGCACCAAACATTGACAAGATCCTATCAATTTTCTTCACTAGAGAGATGTAATCAATTTTCTTCACCAGAGAGGTGGGTTTATAACTTAGTTCTCAATGTTTCGTTTGATGAACTCTATGCAGTAATAAAATTCATTATTGAACACTTGCTCTTGTTGTTGTTGTTGATGATACTCTATTATCATGATATATTTTATTCATGTATAACATCCATGAGCAAGAGTAAACGGAAAAAATAATTATTTGAGTGAAAAATAAAAAAATATAATATTTGTCTTTACTCATGCATAATGTCCGTGAGTAAAAATAAAGAAAAAATAATAATTTTTATTTTTACTCACACATAATATTTGTGAGTAAAAAATAAAAAAAAAATAATCACTATTTTTATTAACAGATAATATCCGTGAGTAAAAGTAAAAAGAAAGGTAATAGTCACTACTTTTTACTCACGCATGTATAAGCGTGAGTAAAACCTAAAAATCTATTCTCACTTTGAATTTTTCTCACACAATATGGCTATCACCGTAAGCCCTTTTAGTCATGGGCAATTTTAGCGCAGTATAAAAGGCTTTTCCGTGAGTAAAAATATTTCGATTTATACTCACGCTTATTAACACTTTTACTCACGCTTATGCTAGCGTGAGTAAATGTAACATTTTTTGTAGTGCATGTATGCATGTTAGACATTATCATATAGGTTTTTTTTTTCTTTTTTTCGACATACGCAACAAGCGCTCCCCTCCCCCTCCAAAGGGATCAGTCAAATAGGATATGCACAAAGGTTCGATTCACTCCAGATTTCACATAGCGCAACTTATTTTACTGTCCGAAGGTTTCACAAAGCATGCACTTATTTTACCGCCCAATCTATTATGAGTCTACACAGAGAAGACTCGCGTGCTTGTGTGAGCTATCCCACTGGGTGACTCACGTCCTGTGCCCTCACCTTGCTCTAGATGTGGAGAAGCCACATCTCTATTCCATTGTAACTCTCACGGAACCAAATCCATAGGATCATTATTCTAGAAGTAGATATCCTAAACTTTACATATCCTTATCCCTCTAAATAAACACCCAAATAATCTTCATCCATGAATGTCCCTATCCACGAGATACTATATCCCACCATCCAAACGCTACCGAAGAGGATCTATTCAAATTTTTAAATGTAACTACCCATAACAATAAAAAATTATAGAATTAAAAGTTTCTATAAAACTTGTGAGATATACTATCTATCTCACTGCTCAAGTTCTTCTATGGTAACAATAAATCAATCGTGAACACCAAAAAGGGACAATGGGTTTTTCAGAGTAAATTAAAGGCTTATATATATTTTGTGTTTGGATATATTAATTGAAAAATATTTTTATAGTTGGAAAGTTTTGATAATTGTATTATCAAAAGAGTTTTAGTAATTGTATGATTTCAAAATCCTAAACATTTATCTTTTTATTTTTATATGGATGTTTTAATAATTATTTGATTCCAAAACAACTTTTGGAAAACAACTTTTTGAGAAGCGCCAAACCACCGGTTTTTTTTTTAAAAAAAAAGTAGTTTTTCAAAAAAAAAAAAAAAATTTATTATAGCTTCGATTTCTCCGAACAAACCAATATAAATGGTGTTTTTGTTTCCTTGATTTCTTGAGAGAGAACATGTTAACCAATTCTTACTGGAAAATTTGGCATCTCATATTATCTTTTCAATTAAAATATTAATAATAAAATTATAGTTATTCGAGTGAGGAAAAATGGAGGAAAAAAAGTTGAGAACTATAATGGATATAACTTTCTTAATGATCCAAACTGGAAATTAGATACATCACTACTTTTTGTCCAAGTTGTATTTATAAATAAATAAATAAATAATTGTATAACAACAAAGAACACAAACATATACAATAGATTGACCAAGGGAAAGAGCAAAATATAATAATAATAATAATAAAATAAAAAAAAATAAAAAATAAAAAATCAAGTCACTGCTTGCCCCTAATTATCCTTCTTGATGGGTCTTGCCTCAAAGCCTCCTTCCTTTCTCGTCTCAAGAGAGTAAGGCATGTAGGTCCCAAGAATCTTATCCCACATAACAAAGAATGGCTGAGAGAAGTTATACTTGCTACCGTAAAGCTGGTGATGAACATCATGATAAGCACTGTTATTACTGAAGAACACATGAAGGATGTTCCCGGGTAGCCACAGTCCACAGTGGTCATCCACGGTCTTGATGGTAGCGAAGGAGAAGAAGAAGATGCCTGTCCGGGGAGTCATCCCGGTGAAGAGGAATGAGAGAGCACCGCCGACGGTGTCGAGGAGAAGGCCTTCCAATGGATGGTTGTAGAGAGCTCCAAAGGCATATGGAACCACAAGAGTGTGGTGCTTAGAGTGGACGTGCTTGTACAGGAACTTGTTCAGGTGCATGTATCTGTGAATGAAATACTGCCATGTATCCATCACCACCATCGCTACCATGAATTGCATCACCATCACCAACAGACTAGGCTGTGGCTTCACTGTTCCATTGTCATCGCTAATGATCTGCATGCGTTTTAGAATTTTAGAATTCATTATAATTATTAAGCACATATGTGCAACATCTATATATGTATTTCTAATTGATCATAAATAGATTAATTACACACTGACCGCAAACAAGGAAAGGGAGACTGCGATCTGGAAGGCTTGTTGGATGAGCACGCCCTTGACGACTGTGGCCTTTGAGACTATGTTCTTCACATCCTCTTCGGCTCTGGTGTGCAGGCGGTACTTGTCCATGGCTTTGCCATCCAAAACCACGTAGAGCCCTGAGTATACCCAGTACACTACAATGGGCACAAATGTTCCTAGTAGCTCGTCAGACACCATGAACGCCATTACTTATTAAGGAGTAAAGATGGTATACTGCTTCTTCTAGCTAGCTATTAGGGTTTTGGAAGGAGTGGGAGGACTTGAAGACAGACGGTGAGGGGGGTTCTGAATATATACTAATCGAGTTGTGGATGGTCATGGAGTCAGTTGTTTGATTTTGATAAAGTCAATCAATGAAGGTCAAAACGATGGGGCTTATCTCAGTTGTTAATTTGATGGCATGTATGTATGGTTCTGACCTTATATATATCTATGGGATGTTTCATGTTTGGCGACGGGTCTATTTTTGTAATTTGCTCTTGGAGAGGGTCCCACCAATGACATTTTAATTTCATTATATATATGCAGTACAAATAATGTATTATTTTGTTACGTGTGACCTTATTATTTAATGCAGGATGAAATTAAAGCAATTTTTTTTTCCAAATATAAGACCACCGTGCGTCTTGTGAAGCGACTCAGGCCTACATTGATCTGGGTTACTGCTTGTTAAAGGCGTTGGCGCCTGCGATGTCTGCGGGTGCGGCGGGTTGGGCTCTCTCGCTTCTAGGTGATGGGGAAGACTGCCAGACACGTCCGCGCTCGCCCTCGACGGTCTTTATGGTCATTGTCAAAAAAAAAAAGACCACCGTGCTGAAAACTTTGAATGAGGAGTACCAACCGATGAGAACTTCAACGTACGCTATGAACATGATAAATATTATTAAATGGCAGTCAACTTGCTTTTAGGTTGACTTGCAGAAAGATCATCCGAAACTTCATATAACAAATATATATATATTGATATATAAAATAAGGAATTTCACTACTTAGCCAGTTAAATGATGGTGCAAATGCAACATAGTGTGCCATGCATGCCCGTGGAGGGAGGGGCTGTCATTTAAAACAAAGTATTTTACTTGGCTAGTTGGCACAGTCTATGCAACAAGAGAACTTTAATTCGGCACCACTTCATAATAAGTATTTTACTCAGGGGTCATATTAACCAAGTACAAGAGAACTTTCGGCACCACTTCATGATTGATTGATTGATTTATTTATTTATTTATTTTCCGGAGTAATGTACTAGTTCCAGCTCTACTAATTAGGAAGGATGAAGGACAAAGTTGGCCAGCTTAGAAAAATGTGCGAGTCCTCAGCCTGTCCCAGTGTGAGGTGTTTGAGGATGAGATGGCAGCAGCTAGAGGAGGAACCCGAGGGCTCATCACCTGGGTACCAAGTTAATGTTGTATTTTTTAGTACATTTTCTAAGTCAACCACATGTATTGATGATCTTGTATTGAATTTGACCCTAAATAAATTGTGATTTATCTATTTTTTTTTAAAAAAAAAAAAAGAACGCACGAGTCCATTCGGCTAGGCAATTAACAGTATTTCTTTAATTTATTATAAATAACTCTACTGGATATGTATTTAAAATAAACGATGAAGATGATTTATTAAAATGATCAACAATTTATTTTATTCATTTGAAACTAATGGCATACAAAGTAAGCCTCTTCATATCAAAAGAAGTTCATAAAAATATAAACTTCCTACTGGTATAACTTCTTATTATTGTTCAACGGAACATGTATCTATTAATTGTTGATCAGCAATTGTAGATGCATGCGCATTCATAGTCAGTCCCCCCAATATTAGCTATGCATACTCCATTTCCATTGTATTGTTGAAGGCATTGTGCTCGACAATCAGTAAGCACACACCCACTCGGGCTCAGTGTTGCCTGACATGTGGCTCCGTCAACCTTGGGCACCATAACCTCCACTGTAGGTTCATCAATGCATATATATAATATATATCAGAGATAATTAGCAGGAAATTTGAAAAACTTATTCATCTAATTAATACTTAAACATTGGCATGCATAAAGCTCTAATTTAGCAGATAAGAATGAAAGAGATATTGTTAATTATTTAATATTTATATATATACCTGAAGCTACGAGCACAAGCACGAAGAGAAACGATGTAAATGAAAACTTGGCCATCGATCTTCTCTCTTACCACAGTGAACGAGGAGGCTATATATTGCTTGCTTTTGCTAAGGGATGATGAGGTGCCCTTGCTCGGCTATATATGTATTTATAGTGAAAAGATGCAGCTGGAAACATAGAATGCGGCATTGACAATTAGACTATTAATATTTTCCTTATTTCCAAGATATGTTGGATTTGCTTAATAATGACTTGCTTTATTTCAAGGATTTATTTTCCATTGAGTTCATTGTTCCAACTTTTTTTTTGGAGAAATTTGATTTGTTGTTTAGGAAAAAATATTTGCATTTATGAGATTTACGATCTTATTTTTTCTCTCTTGGCGTTGGTTCTTTGAGCTTGTCTTTTAAATTATTTGAATGATATGTATTGATAAAGCATTTTTTTCATATGGTATGTGCTTTAAATTTTACTTATTAATTTTAACGTAAATAAATAAATAAATAAATAAAAGACCGACACTGTTCTTATCCATCCCAGTTAATGATTTTGGTTAATCAAATTCAAACCATAACTTTCTTTCCATTAAATTAAAAGAGTTAATTAAAACAATTAAATAATTAAAACATGACACAGACTTTTTTCAATACGAGAAAATACATGAAGAAATTTTTTATTACAAATACTATAAAAAACACAGGCAAGGCAAGGCAAGGCAAGGCAAGGCAAGTTTGACTCTATCCCTCACGTCGAACGATGCATGCCTGGCTGCATAGCTGGTGGCTGTGTCATCATCATCTGCTGACCCTGCTGCCTTTCCATGTTAGCATGCCACCCTACAAACATCAACCATGCATGCATGTTAAGACATTATCATATATAACTTAAACCAAATCTTAACTTATTTGTCTCTCCTTTCCTAATTATTTGGTTTTCCATAAAATTAGTTAAAATAGAGTTAGAGTTAAGAAGAGATATATATATACCAATGTCCATGTCAAAGCCACGGTTCTTGAGCTCCCTATACTCTTGACACAGAGCACACGCCTCACAACAGCAGTGAAGCAGGAAGTCAGGGCATGGAGTCTCTGGAAGACCATACAACGCCCTCATCTTGGAGCGATACGTGCATGAGTATATACATTGGCAACCCGTCAGAACTCCAATCAGTGCGTACATTGCTCCACTCGCTCCACATGCTGTCATTTCAATGATTTCATTCATATAAATTAAAGGGTTAAAGTCATTTTTGGTCCCTGAAAAAGGGACTAATATTCATTTTCATCTCGTTCAATATGGTCCCTAAGTATTGCATATTTTGACATTTTGGGTCCCTATATATTCTGTATTTGGCATTTTTGGTCCCTATTGCTGACGTGGAGGTCATGTGGAATATCAATGAAATGCATATAATCTTTTTATCAATATGTTTAGATATTAATTTTGCTAATATGGAGTGATAAGTGTCAGTATATGCTGATATGGATCGTATTGAACAAATTTTAAATTTTTGGGATGAAAATGAACATTGGCCCTGTTTTCAGGGACCAAAAATGACTTTAACCCTAAATTAAAACACCACATGCATGAGTACTTTCTCTCTTAATTATATATATATTAAGAAAGGGTAACAAGTTTAGAAGAAGATCATGAGTCACATACATGATGAACCTCTGTCCACGATTTCTGCAATCTTGCCGAATGTTACACAAGGACAACAGAAGGTCATGAAGCCTGGAAAATCAAAGAACTAATGACCCATATGCATATATGGAACTCTCATGATCAAATATAAGATAAAAGAGGAGCTAGGGTTTTACAATTGCCCACATCCTCTGTGCAACCACAAAGGCCTGTTGTCCATTGAAGAGAAGCTTGAGGCTGAGCCTGAGGTGGCAAACCCTGTATTGGAACCCCCAGCATTGGAGGAGGTGCTCCCATTGGAGGTGGTGGATACTGCTTTTGATCAGTACTGTGTGCCATGATCAGGAAAGAGAGGGAGAGATTGAAGACTTGATTGTTAATTTGGAAGTGGAGATCGATGAGGAATTTATAGAAGTTGGTTGGTTTAGTTGCATGTTAATTTATGCATGGTAAGCAGCTAGTTGCATATAAGTGGCACATGTGACTGATATGTGATTGGTTACTAGGTTTGAATTTCAGGCAGTTGAATTGGTCGTCCAGTTCTTAAATTTTCTTTTAAGTATAGTTTACCTAGGGACAGGCTTGCCCATCTGCATTATGGAATTTTTATAGCACACCAGCCATTGAGAAGAAAAGGTCCAAGGTCCAAACAGGTTATTATAGAACAAGTGTTTGTGGATTGACTTTTTTTTGTCTCCTTTACCTTGGGATGTTTTAAGCTGTCCCCATTGAATGCGAGTTTTGAGCTTTATATTATATGTATAAGGGGTTCGCAAGGTGATGGCACAGGGTGTGGGTCATCTAGTAAGGTAACCCACATAAGCACATGAGTATTCTCCATGTTGACTCGTAATAGATCGGGAGGCAAAATAAGTACATGATGTGTGAAATTTTTAAACAGTAAAATAAGCTGTATAAAACCCGGGGTGATGAATTGAGCCTCTGAACATTCCCTATTTTGACTGATCTTTTGGGGGCGTTTATTGTCCATGTCAAAAAAATAAAAATAAATACAATATTTGGACGTTCAGAATCGTTTTCAACTCAAACTTTGCCATGATTATTCTTAAATAAAAAAAGGGTGTTCAATTAGTCAAAGATAAATTTAATTTACACTAATTTCTGGAAAATTTCTAGGTGTCATTTGATCACACATTAACATGCATGTCTAAAATTTTTACAACTAATGTATATGTAACCAGAGGCCTATGCATCACAATGGAACATCTGCGATGAACTATTTGAGAAATGCCAGTGCATCCCAAAAGAATTGGGGCATTCTTTTAATTTTCATAGTCCCTGACTTAAAATACACAAAACCTAGCTTTAGAGTTACTTCTCACAAAATCCATGATAATAACATCTTGTAGGAGTATATTATATAAGGATCAAATGTTCGCAGATGTGATGGACGCCTGCACAAAAGGTGGCGTTTGTAGTTCTCTACTTCCCTGCAAACACAATGTCGCATGCCCATGATTTGGTTGCCAAATGATTTCAAGCATTATCTCTATTCCATCGGCAAATAAATAAAGCTTGAAGATTAAAAGCCCCATAAGAAACTTTGAGTTACAGAACCTAGCATTAATTCACAGACACTATCCAAAACTTTTGGATATGAAAACTTTTCTCCTTTCTTAAATTCCAAGGGTGGTTGTCACTTTAGCCTGAAGGAATTGATGCTTTCTCAGTTGGTATGATGATTGGTAAATCTCATACTCTCCTTGAAGTGCCAAGGATATCAGAATTCAGGTCCTCATCTTCATCATTCCCGAAAACCACACTGTTTTCCTCATACCTATTTTTGGGCCGCCTCCACACATTGCCCATTGCTTGCCCTTCATCTTCAGGTCGGTCACAGTTGCACTTCAAGCAAACATCATTTCGTCGAAAGTTAATGAATTCACATCTGCACAAGCAATTCAAGGTTTATATTATCATCAAATTAAATAGGCAATGCGTTAGACATGATGAGCAACAGTGCATTAAATTACCAATAACTCAATAATTGATTCATTTATTTATGTACATGTAGTTATATAATAGTGGGAATAAGTGTTTGACAACTACCATGTTGAATAGTTTTAGTATATAAAAAGGAGATGCAGCTGAGAAGAGGTGAAAGATTCTCACGATGGGCATTCCCAGTCCCCTGGATTAAGTTCCCTCTTCGGTCGTTGCCCTTGACAACGAAAGCACTTCTTGTTGCGTGAAAAGTTCATAAATTGGCACCTTCCAGAATTAGGATTGTCATTAGCAGATGTCAATTACAAATTGCATGCTCCACTGCAAATTAATAAATCAAGTAATAAAAGTGAAGGAAAGGATCATTACGCCGGGCAAGTCCAGTCGCCTAGCTTCATCTCCGCCCCACCCTGGTTTACCCTATTCGGCCCATCTTCTTTGCACTGCAGACAGCGTACATTTCGTGCGAAGTTTAAGAAGTTGCAGCTGCAACATATACAAGCACCAGATAGTTATATGTCCAAAGTTTTCTATTCAAAAGTAAAGTTTGCTGGGCAAGTAACTGTCAATATAACTAGTCAACCATTCTGTAAAAACATAAGGCCTAGCTTGATCCAAACTATGGTATCAAATGTTTACTATAGACTATAACCAAACAAGTACTCTTTTTTTTTTAAATAAAAATAAAATAAAAAACTTATTTATTTTTTAGATGGAACATAGAACGCCTGCATACATTTTACTGAATTGAGGCAATTTCTATTGAAGTACAAGCACGGTATAGGTCATTCCCTATCTTTCATGCTCCCTCAGCTCCAATTCATGTCCTCCCAATCAATATACTTATATGAATTCCTAGAATGACATAAAAGAATTTAAAAAGAAAGGGCTTTTTGCAGGTGTACACCTGAATAATTTTGAAATTGCGTATTTACCCCTGAATAAAACATAATTGCATACATACCCCTGAATAATAGGTATAATTGCGTATATACCCCTGGGGTTAAAATCAAATGAAAAACCGTCAAATTAACAAATGGTAGACATGCAAAATGACCATGATACACTTTACAAATATACCCCTAAAAATTTGTTTGACTATAAAGTTAAAAATACCCCTTTAAAAATCTAAAATTTAAAATAGTTAAAAATATATAAAGAGGGGTATTTTGGATATTTTTCAACCCTTAACCTAAGTTGTAACCATGGTTAAGATTACTTGGTTAACTTCTGTCAACGAATCCTAACAATAGGGGTATATCCGCAATTCAACCTGTTTTTCAGGGGTATACAAGTAATTATGATTTTTTCGGGGGTAAATATGCAATTATGAAACTTTTGAGGGGTATATAACCAATTTCCCCAAAAAGAAAGGAATATCAGGGGAAAACATGAAGAGGATCTACCCAAAATTTGCAATGTAAATACCCAGAACAATAAAAAATTGTAGAATTAAAAGTTTCTGTAAAACTTGTGAGATATACTATCTATCTCATTGCTCAAATTCTTCATCAGATGGTAACTTTAAATCAATAAGATAAGTGAACACCAAAAAGGAATCATTAGGAAGAATGAAAAACTTTCAGAAACTAATCCATTACTCAAGTATGACATCTCTACTCAACTCTGTTTGGTTATGAACTCTCAAGTAAAACAATAAGTATGCCGTAATAACATTAGCATTTATACTCATCCCCTCGTACAAACAAGTCAGTTTAACAAATCAAATTCAGATAAAAGTGTCGTAAATTAACACAAGATGTGTGTAGTACGCCAAAAATGAGATTGTTGCAAATTAAGCTTTCTGAAGTCAATCTAGTGCCGAAAAATCATGGTTGAGCATTATGATCATCATATCCAGAAACTTTGGTAAAATAAGAAGTCTTAAATTAACACAAGCAAACAATTCCTCCATTATCCATGCTTTTAACATGTTCAATGACAGCTATTACTTCATATTGTAAAGATAAATTTATACAATTAAAATTATAGCAAAATAAATTCAATGAAGATCTCAGCCTACAGTAATGGTCATAGAAATCAATTGATATTGTAGATTGAAGACAACTACTTACACAACCCAAGAAATTATTAACAAAATGTTAACAACAAAATAAAAACCTATAATTTATCCCATTTCATGACAGACTATAGATGTAAGGAAAAAAGAAACTGAGTTACTTCAGCCAGTAGCAATGTTAATATCCAGCATAGATTTCTATGTACAGTGAAATCAAAGAAGATTATAGTTAAATTTGGCATCACCCCCACGAGAATGTTACAAATGAAGATTCGAAATACAGAAGTACAGTCAGAATGGTTCCTTAAAAAATTTTCAAATATAAGCTCAAATCTGCATATGTGAAATGAATACCAAGACAATTTACATTTTCTGTTGCATGTATAAAAATGATCCTTTGAAATTCAAAGGCAATTCAGAACTTAATAATTGAAACATATTGGGTAAGCAGCAGGAAACAAAAATCATGCTAATAATTCTATGAAGTAATCTAGTTCAGACAAGTAAGCCAATGATATTCTGTGTATCACAAACTACAGTTTAATAGACTTACTTGGGACACAACCAATCTCCTCTCTTCATTTCAACATTTTGAGCTCCCCCAAATTTCTTTGACATGTTCCAAGATGTTTCCCTGGGGGCAGCTAGATTCTTTGGAATTGAGGACCCTGTTGCAGGTCTTGGAAGAGAAGGATCTGGGATTGTATCACTTAGTTTGAAAAGCTCAGAAAGCAAGTTGCGAGCAGACTCTTCAATGTTCTTTTCAGAAGGTTTCTCCTTTCCAGAGAGAGCAAGAGGATCCACCGCATAACTCAATAATATACGCATAATATCCACAGTTCGGGCAACTTCATCTTCTTTGGAAATTATATAGGCTCTATCACAGGATCCCCGTAAGTTACATGCACTACATACCTGCAGGTACACAATAAATTTACCAATCTAGTCATGTAATGACTTGGAGATGATATCTAGCCTTTTTCATCAATCTACACCAGGTACCCTAATTATTACAGAACTTGCAAGGAGTTTCCACACTAGGTGAGTGGTTTTTTCACATGAAAAATGAATATTTATATGTAATTAAATCCCCAAAAGCAATGAGAGTTCCAACCCAAAAACTATCAGCAAGTTTAAAATCAATATATCCACCGGGTTAGCATACTTACATCTCCTTCATCAATCCTTAGATATGCTCTCAATCTTTTTGCTGAATTGACAGCTTTGCGGTATAAATTAGGGCACCCACGCTCAACAATAGTTTGAATATCTTCTTTGGAGAGAGACCTGACATGTAGAAGTAAATATCTATCTTTAAAAATTAAAAAGAATGATTATGCCTAGCAAGACAATTTTAAACATTATCTCTTCAGTTGAAGAGAAATCTAACAGATGTGAAGAATGAGATTTTCAAAAGTAAATCTAGTTTTTATACAGAAGGTTGGCTTTTGTTTAATTTGTAATTAAAAACCCAACAACCATGTTATGAAACACTACTTACACAATCTTTTCCTTTATACAGCTACTAATTGTAATAAAAGTTTTTTGAAAGGCCTAAGTAAGACATTATACCACTCTGCCAATCAAAATCAACTCCAAATCAATTTGTTCAAGCACAAACAGAAATAGAACAACAAATGTTTACATATTTATCAATTCTTCAATTTACTTGCAAGGAGGACATTTAGGAAATAGGATAATATCCTGCTTAACGGGGCAGTCTCCATCTGATTGCCTGCTAATCTCATCATAATCAGGATTAAGCTACCATTGCATACAAACAACACAATCAGCATGAGGGAAAAGTAAATCAATTGATATTGTAGATTGAAGACAACTACATCAACTTGGTAGGACAACAAGAATCCTCACCTCTATATGGCGAGAGCTCAGAATTTGTGATTTTAAGTTACCAAGAAACCAAAGAATAATAATACCAAATCCAAAATATTACTTAAACCATAGAAAAATAATATTTAAGGACAGGTAGTTTTTATTGTACAACCCTTTATCCAGCAATGTTTCCATTGGCTTGTGTGCCCGTGGTAGCGTAAGAAAATAAAGAAACACATTTCATTTTGAAGTGAAAAAAACTTCCCCTTGTTTGTTCAAGGGAAATTGATTCAATACAGACCTTGGGGAAATGGTATTGGCATAATAGCCAAGAAACTCAAATGGCTCAGAAGTGATGTAAAAAGGAGGTGCAGAAATCAATTACTAGGCATTATATACAGTGGAGGGGACTGATAAATATTATTGTAGTTTTGGATAGTTTGCACTTTGAAGGAACTAGAGCATTGACCAGTATGGAGCTAGATATTGTTCTCAAGCTAAGAATAGAGATCAGAATAAAGAACTTATATGGGCACAAAGATATAGATTTTTTTTGGCTCAGGGAAGGGATGACAATTTGCAAAGATAATATCTTTCATAAATTGCCAAAGAGAAGAGATATAACATGATCTCAGAACTACATGAGGGTGATTGCATCTTGTCTAGTCATTCAGATATATGCAATGACATTGTTAAGGGCACTCTTCAGAGACATGCACAGAAAGTGAGTCAGTGTGGAGAAAACAAGGAGAATGGCAACTGAGAAAGCTTTAGGACCGGATGGTTTCCCAATTTTGTTCTTCAGAACCTTTTGGAACATTATTAAGGGCGCTCTTTAGAAATAGAAGGTATACATAAATTATTGATCCAAATTATCCTAACAAACGTGTAAATGATAATGTAGGTGTCATTACATGAAGATGGGAGCAAAAAGAAATCTTTTATAAAAATTCCTCTATATGACAGGATTTTATAAAAATCCCTCTATATGACCCTAAACCCTAAACCCTAACAACTAGGTTTTTTGGCCTTTCTGCTATTAAAAAAAAAAGAAGCTAAATTGCACTTGAGTAACAGAAAAAAAAAAAAATATCGGATGAAGATTTTCATTAATATGGAAAAAACAATTTTGCATAGAAAAAACAACAAAGAAACCACTCATTATGTTCCAACAAAACGCTCCTGCTTATTCATGTCTCTTAAAGTAGAACTGCAAGAAACAGCAACAAACTTATGCATCTTACAGATGTTAGAGAATTTAATAGCTCAACTGAAATTTATATCATGGGTAAAACATAAGGAAAGGTTTATTTATCAACATCGAAGTGCAAAGGTATCAAAACCTAAAGGTTAACAACGATAATTCAAATGAAAATTCCACTTGTTTTTCACCATGGCATAACATCCAGAGCATTAAAATAAAATAAAATGAAGAGAATCATGATTGAGAAGACGAGAGACAATTACTTGAAAATATCAAAGCGCTCTCGGGCAAAACCGAGACAAGCGGCCTTGACACGATGCAAGTCCATTGAAGCTTCATCAGACGCGGCCGCAACACCTTCTTCTCCATCACCGGCAGAGAGGTTCCTATCGAAAAAGCCCTTGCTCTTCAGCTTATCAAGAAACCTCTCCCATTCAGGCCATGGATGAGGAGCAGTCGCGGGGCCGTCGACGGCTACAGCAGAGGAGGTGGCGTAGAACTGGGGCCAAGAGAGCGAAGGGGTTTTGGGAGGGAACCGAAGCCTGGAGATAGAGGAAGGGCGGAAGCGGAGTGGGTGGGAGATGAATGAGCTGAAGTGCGAAAGCCTCGACGCTGCCATGAGGAGCGACAGCTGAGAAGTGTGGCGGAGGGATGAGGATCGATGTTCCGAAGATATTTGCGAGACGGTGAGGGTTGGGGTTTTGGAGTACCGTATGATTTAAAAAATAATAATGATTAATTAATTAATTAAAAAATATAAAACTTAATGATATCTAAATTTTTGTTTAAGCTTTTTAATAATAACAGTGACTTAGATATTAACTTCACAACAAAAATGAGCGCAGATGCCTCTCGCTCAAATAAAAAAGTGATTTATCTATATTTATATAAAATAATAATAATGTCTAATGTTTTTTTTTCATAAACCCTAAACCCTACTATGGTGTTTAAATGAGCAAATTTGATCAGATTGGTCTTAGCTTCAACTCAACTTGAAATTAACTAGTTCGAGCTCAAAATTAGCTCAAATAAGTTTGATAAAGCTCAGCTCAATTTAACTCTAAATTAAGAGCTCAATTATAATTTTAAAAGCTCGAGATCGGTTTGATTTAGCTCAAAATTAAAAACTTATTTATATGTTAATATTTATTAATATTTATATTATATATTAATATTAAATTTCGGGTTTTCGACCCGACCTCGACTTGGCTCAAAAACTCAAAATTTTGACGACCTAATGGTGTTTAGTACTATATATTAATATTAAATTTTGAGCTTTTGAGCCAAGAAAATTTGATCACATTTGGCTCAAAAACTTGAGTTTTTATGTAATCGATCACGAGCTATATATTCATATTGACGACCCTAATGGTGTTTAGTTTAGTATTGCAGATGGCAGTGGGATAACATACAATTTTAAAAAGCTTTGATCTATGTATTCATATTTAGTTCATTTTATATGATGTGATTATATCGAGTTCTAGTGAGTTGATAGTTAGATCAAGCTTTGAAATTTATTTAAGCGTGTGTTAATTATCATTTTGTTATCAAAAATGAAAAAAATACTTTAAAAGAGCCATTCCTTGTAAGAAAGATGTTGACGTCAAAATTCAACCTAAAAAACTTGATGTCTTATGATAAAGTTTGTTGCAAAATCAAGGTTATAAACAAGTTGAACAATGCCTGAGCAAATTTGAGTGTTTCATTTTTATGATTTATAAATTTTATTTACAGAAGAACCTGCAAATCTTTTCAGTCGATTAAAAAATATCACATGTTTCATTTAATACAGGGGTTTAAAAGATTTCAATTCTTTAGAAAAATTATAATAAATTATAATTAGTTTTTTATAAAATTTAATTCACAGCCTACTGAACCAAACAGAGCACCCATCGGTAACAGTTCATCAGTTCTCGGCCCAATCTCTCCCCCTGAGCATTGAGTTCACACCGATATTAAGCCCAGCTCCATAAGTTTACATAATGTACCAACGACCAAGCTCGATTCTTTACTCTCGTAAGATAAGGATCAAGTATGGTGTTAGTTCCTTGTAAACTAACTCAGGGTCGAGAGACTATATCTGCTGTTAGGCATATATGTTTTTCTGTGGACTAATTCAGGATCAAACAGTCATATTTGTACATGTTTTTGACGACTTATGTACTTTCAAAAAGCGCTTGTTGTTTTTATCAAAAATAAATAAATAAATAAATGTCCAACCCTCTGTAAAATCAACAATGTAAACTTCACAAAAGGATCCTCCCCTATCGTACTTGTACTGTGTTTGTCACCAAGACATTTAGTTGTGTTTGGTTGGGGGTTATCCCCAAGTGGGGATAGGAATAAGTTTTGAAAATTTTGAATTTTTTTGGAGGGAGTTTTTAAACCAAATGTATTAATGATAAGATAGTGATGTGTCATTTATGTATTGATGGGTTATATTTTTAAATCTTAATTAAAAGTTTTGACGGGAAAAACTTTTTAGGGGGAATTGTGTTGGGGGATAACCCTTGGGGATATCCCCCAACCAAACATGGAGAAGCTCTCGGTTATCCCGCAGCCCCGCTCCACTTGCCTTCAACTTCGGCTCTTCACAATCCTGACATAAATTTGGTCAATCTAACGTACGCACCATTCCAACTACCAAAACGGCAAACTACTAACACTCATAATAAACTGTGCTATATATCCTATTGATCTGCATTGAATTCTCTCAGATCTCAAGACAGAAAAACCATGACCATGATCAGTGTGGAAAGGAGACGAGGCGCAGCACATGCAGAAGGCCGTCTCGGCAACTGTAACCACTCGCCGGGGTCTCCTTTCCCGGCGCTTTTCCTGCTGAAACTTTAGTTGCAGCAGTTAAGTCATTGCTCTATAAATTGATGATAGTTCCAACCATTTCATGCAATATCAGTACTCTCAGTGAAGCACTCTCCAGTTCCAGCTCTAGTTAGGAGAAAGAGAAAGCTCTTCTCACCATCAATGGCAGCTCGTTCCTCTCTTCTTATCTCTCACTTGCTTGTTCTGGTGTTCCTCTTTCTCCTCCTGGCTACTTCTGAAGTTGAGGTGATTAATATATATAAACATTATGTGTGTGATTTACTGATTCATTCTACCTTTTGATTTACTGATTCATTTTCTTTCCCAGGGCCGTCGTGGGAGAATGAAACCAGCTGGTATAGCCTTAAATTGAGAACTTTACATGCTTCTTGATTATTAGAAATATATAGTATAATAAAACCTCAAGGTTCATGAAAAACAAGATTAATGTTTTATGATTATATGGACTTTCTATCTGTAAATATAAGAGGGTGGGGTGGTTGTTTTGTGGTTTTTAGATTGCAGACCAAGGTGTAGATACAGATGTTCAGCAACATCGCACAAGAAGCCATGCATGTTCTTCTGCCTGAAATGCTGCTCTAAATGCCTGTGCGTGCCTCCAGGGACCTACGGGAACAAACAGGTTTGCCCATGCTATAACGATTGGAAGACTCAAGAAGGTGGCCCCAAGTGTCCTTGATTAATCACAGATGGTTTGCAGATTCTGATGTCTGTTTGGACTGCTAGTGACTATAAACAATTGGCGCCTTTCAGAAATCTTTTTTCTTCTTTTAATTTTCTCATCTTCAAGCTACTGTTTGCCTTCTTAGAATTAGACCATGCTGTTGAAAGTTGCATAAAAAGTTGCAACAAAGAGACAACTAAAATACATGAGCAAAAAAAGCGAGTTAAGTTTGTAGAAAGTTCAATGAAAAGTTAAAACAACTACACGTTGAAAGTCTTTTTATTTCATTTCATCATCACTTCCATACTCACTTGGAGCAATTCATTACAATTTATAGAACTTCACCTAACAATGAAAATAAGGAAAGAAAATTACATAATCTGGAAATATTTCAAATAATTTAAAGAAATCCTCTAACTAAGGAATCCTCCAATCAAGAAAATCTTCAATCTTCAAGATCTTCAATCAAGCTGATTTCCAGCTGATTTCCTGTCAATCTTCAACACTCCCCCTCAAGTTGGTGCGTAGATATCACCAACTTGTCTAAGCCGATTTCCAGCTAATTGGAGAAGATTTGTTTAAGCCGATTTCCGGCTAATTTAAGAATTGTTCAAGCTGCATTTCCAGCTTAATTTGAGAAGATTCGATTTGAGACAGCTTGGCACCAAATTCAAATAGTACTTGCCTCGCCTAATACCACGACCAATCGTCACCATTTTACTGCAGTGTTGAGGCTCTGTTGCAAAATTTGTTGCAACATCTGCAACAAACAACCGCAGCTCCAAAACCTTCAAATGTTGCGTAAGATTTCCCCACGAACTTGTTCAAATGTTGCATCCTTAGTCGTTCAATGGACCTTCGGTATGCAATGATATCATCCGATCCTTCATGACAACTTTATCACGATGATCCAATTCTTGGAACACTCCGGTTAACTCTCCATAATATTCGGAGAGAGACTTCATCCATCGCTTCACTTTTTTATTTTCAACATACCATCTTTCATAGCCATCTTCAATTTCTGCAGGTGGCTTTGGTTTACACCGAATATAAGAGAGTTTCTCTCTTTCGGCGATCGAGATGCATCTCCATCAACTGAGACCAAACATCATAATTTGATTCATTAAGAATAACTTCAGCATTAAAAATACCTTCAGATTGGATAATAACAGGAACCGATCTTCTTTGTGATGATTCCGACACATTGTTGGAGGAAGCCATCACGTTGGGCGTGATGATTCAGCAGCTAGGATAGTGATTGAACCTTCGTCTCTGATACCATGTTGAAAGTTGCATAAAAAGTTGCAACAAAGAGACAACTAAAAGACATGAGCAAAAAAAAACAGGAGTTAAGTTGCATAGAAAGTTGCAACAAAGAAACAACTACATGTTGAAAGTCTTTTTATTTCATTTCATCATTGCAGACTTCCATACTCACTTGGAGCAATTCATTACAATTTATAGAACTTCACCTAACAATGAAAATAAGGGAAGAAAATTACATAATCTGGAAATATTTCAAATAATTTAAAGAAATCCTCTAACTAAGGAATCCTCCAATCAAGAAAATCTTCAATCTTCAAGGTCTTCAAGCTGATTTCCAGCTGATTTCCTGTCAATCTTCAACACATGCTACCACTAATTGGTGAAAATAAGAGAACTCATTCCCCATGATCTTCCCAATCATTCCAAGCCCCATTGTATTTACTGTGAATTCTATTTGGCATGGGTAAAATCAGGGGAAGTTTGGATGCTGATCAGATGGATTGGAAATAAAAAAGACAAAACAGAAAGGATGCTTCTTTTTTTTCAATTTAGTATTATATTGTATATGGCTTGATTTGTTTGTTTATAACTTTATATCTCCATCAATCTACTGTATTGTTTTTTTTTTATAAAAAAAGGCGACAAGCATCCCCGAAGGACTTTAAGGACGTACGTGTACAGGTTCGGTAATTTGGACCCCTACAGTACTCTAGAGTGGGGATTCGATCCCCGGGTCATCCGCGAGAGAATCTCATCTCTTAACAAGAGACCTGATACCAATAGGCCATTATGACCATTCGTTCTACTGTATTGTTATTTCTTGGTTTGTTTGTTTATATCTCCATCAATCTAAACATATAGAGTAGTTGGTGGATGGATTGAGAGCAATATGAACCAACAAGTTTCATGTATCGTAAATAACGGCCCGTTTGATACGTGAAAAAAAATGAGGGACAATACAATAGCTTATTTTGTATTTCGTTTGATTTGTAGATGGGATGGAGTACAACATAAAAAGTTATTTGATTACAACATAACTTCCTGAAAATTTTCTCCCTCGAAAAATACTGTATAACTTTTTAAGTGAGCAACAACACGACTGTAAGACAATTTTACCCCAAGTTAAATTAAAAAATTATAATAATACCCTTAACATAAAGACAAATTTGCCCCTAACTCATATTAAAAATTACAACAATGCTCTCAACTTAAAAACAATTTTGCTCCAACTTATATTAAAAATTACAATAATGACCCCAACTTAAAGACAGTTTTGTCCCAAACTTATATTAAAATTACAACAATGCCCCCAACTTAAATACAAATTTACCCCAAACTTATATTAAAATTACAACAATGCCCAAAACTTAAAGACAATTTTACCCTCAACTTATATTAAAATCACAACATTGTCTCAAACTTATATTAAAATTACAACAATGCCCTCAACGTAAAGATAATTTTACACAAAACTTAAAGACAAAATTTATGATATTTTTTGTAGGAATTATTTATTAATATATATTAAAAAAAATTAAAAATATATAATTATGTACTAATAATTTTACTACTTGTAAAAAATTTTAAGTGGTCACTATTAAAGATGAGAGAAAACTTCAAAATATATTGTTTTATAATTTTTTTTTCAAAAACAACATAGGACAGTATAAAGGTATTGCAGTAATCTTACAATTTTTTGTCTAGTACTTTACAAAGCAAACAGAGAACAACATAAAAAATTGTTGTGATGTCTATTGAATGCCAAACAGAGAACAATACAAACAGTTGTGTTGTCTTATAGCCACTTGTATTGTGTTGTACTATTATTTTGTTCTTATTTACATATCAAACAGACCTCACATTTATGAAATTAAAAATGTATGAAATGAACCAATGGATAATTTCTCATGTGACAATGAGTTAAAAATCTGCCTAGACTATAACTCAATTTCAATGGAATCCAAAATACAACCTTATTTGCCAACTTTTACAAATTCATCCTCTATTATTTGATGCCCAAGTGGTTATTTTAATAGTTGAGTTATCATATCCACGCTTATAATTATGCCACACTGTCTAGTCCCCCATAACACAATATATTTTTAAAAACAACACAAAATCAATTACAAATGTGTTTTGAACAAAAATAGAGAGCACTTAATCTCTGATACCATAAATATACAAAAAAAATATATATGTATTTTTTATCTTTTATAAATGGGCAAATTATCTTAAAGTCTATGCTACTATTTGTAAGGACCTTAAGGTCAACACACACACAACCACCCAAAAAAATAATAATAAACAACACATCCCAATGATACAAATAGTTCACTATTTAAGGGATGAATAGTGAATTACTTATTTATATATAAATTTATCAAATTATTTATTTATTTATTTATTAGGGGTTTTGAAAATCTCCTCATATTTCCTTGGCAAAACACATATCTCACTTAAAACTAGGTTTAGATGAAAAATATATATATATGCCAACTTTTCCACATAACCAAATAAAACAGGGATAATTTAAAATTAATGTTTTCCCCTCTCGATTTTAAAGAAGTGTAGTAACCTGGTCTGCAACCCGCGTCCGCGTTTCGTTTTCCCCATTTTGAGATCAATCTGCGCGGGATTTTTGATCTGTCGCTACGCTATAACGAGTTATACCAATAAATATATGCGGCCACAGCTGAAAGGAGATTAGGGCATCGTGTCTCATGCTCTCCGGGAGGGAGAGCCTCATCAGGCTCATCGGGAAGCGAAGGAGGACCCTTCCTCCTAATCTACAGCTCCTCCTGGTAATCCTCCTCCTTGTTTCATTTCCATGAATTCTACTTATCTAAATAAGCTCCGATTTCTGTTTCTTGATCTACTTTCAGGAGTCTTCCGCTCCGGATTTGAGCAGTGGCGAGAAGAAAGCGTTATCCGAGACCTGCTCTTCAGCTACACTTACCGAGAAACAGGGCGATCTTATCTATGATGTGGAATGGGTTTCCTGCCCTGTTTGTGGGAGCTCCATCCGTGGGTCGGATTACATTGTCAATTCTCATCTAGGTACTTATTGCTCTAAGAGAACTTCTATATTGATTGTAGAAAAGATCTATGGTGATTTGTGATATTAACTTAATAACTTGTTTTTGATGGTTTTATAAATTTTATCCTTGTTATACAAGCAACTAAGTAAAAAGTTATGTTTTTTTTTTTTTTTTAACAATATACTATTAAACTCATTAACATCCAAAAGGCCTCATGGCTCTTGCACAGGCTTGAGCTTGAGTCCATTTATTAATTTGAGTGGGATTTTGATAAACTCAAACTCTGCTGTTTATTACAAGGAAGAGAGATTGACCCTTTGATGCTTAAAAAAAGGTAAAGCAAGCGAATGTTATGCTTATTTCTTTCAAGACAAGCTTGAACAACTAAACTCAGGTATTATCTGAGTTTGAGGCATCGCCAACATATGCTAATCTTAGCCAAGCATAGCTTGAACAAACTCAATCTCATATTGGCTTGACATGGCCTGTCAATTGTCGTGATTTTCTTTTTTATTTGCTTATTTCTTTATGTCTAGGGATTGGAGATTCTGATTTTAGGTTACATCAGGTCTTGAATGGTAGTATAAAATATTGTGGCTTGGTTCTGATCTGGTTTTAATATTATTTGTATGTGGTTTTGTGGCAGTGTTTTAAGTTGGTCGAGTGTTTGAGTGGGATTAATGCTGAAGTAACTTCATTTTGATGAGATTCAACTATATCTGTCAACCGATATGCTTTTATTTTATTTTGATCTGTATGCAGAGGGATAAAGTGATAAAATAACCAAACAGATCTGATGCCACATCTATCACTTATTTTAGAAGATGCACTTGTATCGCTGTCATTACTTTAGCTCCAAAAGGTCTCGGTGATGAGTCTCTACGCTATGCAAATTCCAATCAGCTATTCATTTCTTGCTATTATCTACCTTTTCTTTTATGCTTTTGCCTGATTTTCTGTCTTTTGCATTACACTAGGTTTGAATGAAGCCTCTTATAGGAGATTAAGCGTCTTATATAAAAATTTGAAAACCAAAGTCCTGCTGTTTAGGGCATTTGCTTTTGTCAATAATGCCCTCAGATAAATTTTTTCTGCTTTCTCAAATTTAGGACTTTTTTTTTAAATTAATTTCAAGACATTTTAAGTACTTGTGCAGTTGCATGTTTGGATCTTTATTTACAGAAATGCCATGAGGAGTGAAACAATCTCTAAACAATTTCATGTGTGTCATATGGTGTGGCATGGGAGGCAATGATAAGGGATTCTCCATAAAAAAGAAGGTTAATTAAGAGACTTTAGACATTTAGGGTTGGGATATGGCTTGTTATACACATGAAATCATCCATTACCACTTAGATGATAACAATACAAGTATGAAAAGCATTAGTAGCCATGTAAGAATAATATCAGAGTGGAACTTTATAGCCATTATCTTTATTGATACTAAATCGATAACCTGTCATAGTTGTGCTGGTGTATTTTTTTTCTAATGTAAGATATTTAACATTTCATACTCTAAAACATGGGTTGCAGATTCATGCCTAGCCACTGGGAAGAAGCGGAAGTTGACTCAAAGCACGCTTCTCCAGTTCAACTTTTGCCCAAAATCAAGTACTGACACTAATTCAAGCTATCCACCAAATTTTGGGAAGAACAATGAAAGAGATCATGCCAATGAATCTAGTAACAATCATGTGTTGGTTGAATTTGCTTCTGTCCGAAATTGTGGAGGAAATCAATTTGCTTCAAACTCATTTGATCATGTTCCCTGCAATATTGATACATCTGATGATAGATCTATTGGAAAAATAGTTCATGAAGAGGTTCTCCCTCATTATGTAGTTGATCTGCCAAGCCTTAACATGCACCAAAGTTTGAAGATTCCTCGACTTGGTTCTTGTGAAACTGAAGATTCTAACTTTGTGGATACACTTGAAACTTTTATTGTTGGTCGTCGATTTCACCAGAATGTCGAGTTGCGACCAGGCACTAGCCTTTCTGTTTCAAGGGATTCAGAGAATGCCAAAGACACGCATGCTATCAAGGTTTGGTTGCCTTTTGCTAAACCTTGTGAATACATATTTATTCTGTAAAATGGATGGTCTGACTTCCCTCATGTAGGTGTATTGTGCAGATTCTGAATACGAACAGATGCTTGGATATTTGCCTCGAGAATTGGCTAGATATTTGTCTCCTCTAATTGACAAAGGACAAATAAAATGCCAGGTAGAGACACATGACTGAGTAACTATCCAGTTTATTTATTTGATGAAGCAGATAGGTTGCTCCATATGCAACAATTCTCTTCTAAAATTTATGACATGGCTCTTCATGATTGATTTAAGGTGTCAATGAAAGCATTAGTTGTCTGTGTTACAAATGCCTTAAAATGCATATATCGTTGTATTTGACCATTTGGCCATATTTCTTATCTCATTTGGTGTGTAATTTTGTTCCTAATGTGTGAATTGAATTGTTTGTTTAATTTTCTCGTACCACTTAATGATCTTGAACTTGATAAAAGTCCACTTTCATTGTTTCTGTCTTTACTATTCATTCCTTAATTATTTCTCATTCTCATAGAAACGATGTAGGAATTTGGTGGCCAAATGACTTTATGATTCAATTCTTACAGGCTAAATGGTAGCGTATATCCTACAATTTTAGGGGTGCATTTTATCTGTTTGGTTATAAAAATTTCAGTTATGTAAAACTTAAAACCAAACTGATGGAATTGATTTTATTAACCATAAATTGAATAGACCAAGGAAATTTTGGTCATTTCGGTCAATTTACTAACAAAATCAAATGTAATATAATAAAAATAATTATCAACTCATTCTTCAAATTTAATCATTTGAAATCTATAAGTATAAATATGTAAATATAAAAAATGTAAAAATATATATATAAAAAGAACTACAATAGCTTTATACATATTTTTAAAGAATTATTTAACATATTCATAATATTACTTTATCTAATTTAGAAGTGTATATAATAAAATTGGTAATTCAGTTGGTTAAGGTTTTATATTTTAAAGCTGTGATCGAACCAACTGGCCAATTTTTTATAAAATCATAACTGAACCAAGCAAAATTTAAAACCCAATAACACATATTATATCAATTCAGTCAGTTAAATCAGCTTTAACCAAATAATGTGCACCGTTGTTTGATCCTTCTTTCCATTTATGAGTTTATTCATAGTCATGCACTGGCTATGCTCTGCAAATTTCTTTCTCCCCTCCATGAAATAAATAACCAGGTACTTTTATATTGTATCTGTTGGATCTCATTTATTCATTGTTTTTCTTTCCTTTATCCTTATACTTAATTTCCATTGTAATCGTTTCCTATTTTTGTTTAGGCCATATAATGATTTTCTCCTTCGTACTGAAAGATATATACTAAGATTTGTTTTTTTTTTTCCTTTTAAATGGAGAAAAGGTCTTCCTTGTGCAATATTTTATCAAAAAAACAAAAAAAATTATTTGCATCGAGAAAAAAACTAATGATTGTTGTCATGTTTTAGCTTTCTTATTAGCATATGTCATGAGTTTGTTGGGGCAGTTCTTTTTGCAAGTATTCTAGTTAAAGGTTTATGTCAAGTTTCTGAAAATTGATATCTGATGTGCATTGTAATACTAATTTTGGAACTTGAAATTCATTAATATTCTTGTCACAGCTAAATTTAGATGAATCACAATTAATCCCTTAAAATTTCCCATCTTACACTTTTGCAGGGTTCTGTGACATCTCTTTCTAAGCATCCTCTTGGTGCAGTTCCTATTCAGCTTGTGTGTCAAAAGATCATCAAAGATAATTTAATGGAATCTGATGATAAAGAAACTTTTGAATTGTTTTGGCGTGATGTTGTTCGGGTGGTTGATCATGCAAGGAATCCGGGCTACCAACAGAATTTCTGTTTACTAGTTCAAGATGTTTTGCACAATCATTCCCATCTTTTTGCTGATGAGGAAAAATTGTTTCTAGGTATCTTTGTTGTTGATATTACTTAATTTGCTATTAATTCCTTCAGTGAATGTTACTCGTTAATGTTTGTTGTGTTTATCTTGATTCAGAGTCATTCAACACATTATCTGATGATGCTCAGAGGCTTTTTGTCCGTCTCTATAATCGTAAAGGTTGGTTCTATTTTGTTTTAATATGATTATACTGAGTAACTCATTCAAATTTGGTTAAATTGTCTCCTCTCAATGTGGCTTTTATTATTTACAATCCTGACCTACTGCCATGATTATATTAACATCTTACGATGTAAATCAACTTTGGATTGTCTTCTCTGTGTGTGTAGAAGGAAGGCCTGAGTATGTTAATTTAAATTGCCATCACATTGTGTTGTAATATGACTTACCATTTTTGCAATTAATGAAGTTCAAATAACTTTTTGTTTCCTGAAAGACACTAATAAATGAACCAGAGTCTGTTTGTTACAAGAATTAGAAATGGAGCAGTAAATAAATTTTGCAACTTCCAAGATTGAACAGCTATAGATTATCTAAGCAGGTAATAATCTTATAAGGAAATGTTACTATTGTAAATGGTGCTTTTTTTATTTGCTATATTTTGTCTTTTATGCCCTCAGACTTCGGATTTGCATGTTTCCTAATATCTTATTATCTAATGGGTGTTGAGTGTCCTCAAATCTATATCATAGGAGGAAAAGTAGGTGGAAATTACAGGTTGGTGCCTGTCCATATGCATTCTATCAATTTCCACTTGATTGGATAACAGACATTGTTCATATGACCTTTCCAAGACGGTTTTGTTTAGTTTTTTTGTGGAATTGTTGTGCTTTAATTTCTGTTATCGTGAAATTCCATGTGTAGAAATGTATTTAGTGGGCGACGTAGCAGAAAGTTTAGATTTTTTGTATGTAAATCATGGCTGTTTGCAGGTTTTACAGTGGATCCAGATTTTAAGTGTTTCTGCAGTAATTTTCTTTATTTTATTCTATTTTGTCCTGTGTTCTTGATTGTATGGCAAGGCATAAAGTTGATCTTTCTTACAAGCCATTAGGGTTATTGTCTTCTGTTGTTCATCATAATGTTGCTCATCACATGGGTTTGAGTTCTGAACTGAATTTTCTTTGTGAGCTTCTGGAGATATAACATGATCTGATAACACATCTTGGTTGCCTATGGTTATACTGAAGTCCGAACTATTGTTGGAGAAACAAAAAAAATTTGTAGATTTGGAACTCAGCTATGTTTAGAATCACTTTACAAAGTTGGTGGAAAACACAATCACCATTATCCCATGGTTGCTTATCTTTTATTTGCATTTATACTAGTGTTGTTACTTGTGATTTCTTAAGGCCACAGAAAAGACTCTTTGCTTCTAGTCAGTAATTTGAATAAAAAAAAAAATTTGTGAACCTGGTGCAACCATAGCTGAATTTACAAAATTAAAAATTATATAACATTATCGTGTTAGGTGGATGTGCTAGGCTCAGCAAAGAACCCAGATCTGGTTATGCTGAACCTGGGATTTCCAAATGCAAGGTTTGCCTGGTTTTTTTGGGAAAAATGAAGACATTCATCATGTTTGATTCATAATGTTGCTCATCACATGGGTTTGAGTTGCTGCCTTTTTTTTTCTTTTTTTTTTAAAAAATAAAATTAATTCTCTATATTTAAATCCAAAATTTTCCATAAAATCATTTACTAAATTTATTGAGATGTGGGTTAATTGCTAACGTCCTTATCCATGCTGCTGCATATTGGTCTTTGGAGCCAGAATCTATATTATAGTAATCCATTTTTATTAGACAGTGATGGCACAATTTATTGGATGATGTGTTTGTCTGCATAGGTCCATGGTTTCGGATGGCTAATATCTCTTACTCTGAAATATCAGATCCTGAGAAAGCAGTTCTGGAATTGCAGTGTAGGTTTCTTGGCCTCTTGTACCTTGTGTATCTTACCTAGGTCACCTTGGTTGGTTTCTAATATTTTATTGCATCTACAGTGACTGGTTATATTGATTCTTTTCCCCTCAGCCGGGGCCCATCCAAGAATGATATTAGAGAAGTTCTTGGTGTGCTGTCCGTCTCTGAAATGCGAGAGATTTCAAAACTGGAATCATCTAAGGTTTATTTTCACAAATCTGGAACTCTTCTCATGTGGTGTGGAAGTTTTGATGCAGATATCTTCAAGTAACATCAGCATCAATAATAGATTGCACTGACGATTATGTTTCTGGGACAGAATTTTATTAAAAATCATGTTTTCTGTGTCAAATGTTTAATGTAGAAGTACTAAGCGATAAAATTGAGAAACATTACTTCTTCTGTGCATCTTTGTTACAAAACTTCTTACGTGTAAATTAGTTCAATATTTTATACTTTTCACTGTCACTCCTATTTCTTCCCCTTATTTGTAATGTTTTAATAGACTGTCAGTTTTTTGGGTTGAAAATCCCTTTAATTTATCTTTTGGTTATTTTTTCTCTTTCCCTGCCTTATTTTTTTGTTTTGCATATTCATCATTTTCAGTGAGAGAAAGTTTATATTTAACGTGATTTTTTTGCTATTTATTGTATATGTGTGTGTGTGTATTTTGGAGCATTATGGAGGGTTCCTCTTTAGTTTGGAGGCCACCATGGTTTTTGCTCCTATACTAACACATGACTTCTGATGACTGCATATTATAAGCTAATATGTGGACAGATACGGGTCAGACATCTAATCTGACTTTGTCGGGTTTGGATTTCTATATGAAGTTGTCATTAAAGTAGCTGGAATTTTTTTGTAGTTCACCATGAAAATTACCGGTGTCATTTTACTGTGTTCAGTTTTTGAGCACATGTTGACCTTTTGCAAAATATTCTGTTCTATATTCTGAATAGTACATTTTGTGCATTACGTGCATGTTAGGATTGATCACATTCATTTGCTGGCACTTGTTGAGCCCAACGCATATAATCTTTTGTGATCTATACATTAATGGAAATAAATTTCAGAAATTAATCAAATTAAATTGCATAACCTAGATTGTTGTATTCCTTGTTGCAAAAGATTTTGGGAAAGATAAATTTATACAACTGGAATATTAGAAAATTAGCACCAGAGTTGCTGTACTTGTCATTATCTTGATGGTTATTCCTGCTTTTGTGTGGTTTTGACTAGGAAATCCAGTTCCAAAGTACAATGTAGATATCTTCTCATTTGAGCATGACCCAGGAAAAAACCTGATGGTAATCTCTTTTAATGGCCACTGATAAAAGGTAAGATTTACTAACCATGGGAGAAGGAAGAGAAAATAAGAGGAAGGAGAAGAGAAAGAAAATAGAGTAACACAAAAACCATTCTTTTAGTTATCCATACCTCTTCTTTCAATAATCATTGGAAATGTATCCCTCAAGTTGAGGTAGTCATGTAGATTAGTAGTCACCACTAATACCGTGTCAAACATGCAAAAAATGAATGATATAATAATAAACCAATTTATTGAAGGATGATATATAATGTTTACTAAGAGAATTACAAGGATGGTGGTTGAATGTTGCCAAAAAATGGGTAGTCGAATGATCCTGATGGATGATGCCCAGGATATATAAATATAAAAACCTCTCAGTTTAGCCTGTAATTGCAAATTTGTATGCATATGATATAATTCCAAATAATTCATATTTCATACATTCCTTAAGATGCATTAACCAATCTGAATAATGTATTTGTTATCAATTTGGTCTAAATAATCCATTATATGTTTATTTGATGAATAACTAATGTGTTTCTGAACTGCTCCAATTTTTTAATGAGTGTTTACTGATTAAACAGGTGCAGTAGAGCTTTCCCATATATATTTACTATACCTGTTGAGATCATGACTGAAAATTCATTTTAGAAGCTGAATAAGACTTTACTCTATTAGTAACATGCCAATTGATTTGATCTATTCTCATACTTCCCAAGTCCAAGTCAAGTGATTGGATCAACTAAGAATCTATTTATGCTTGCACTCGTTTCCACCTATCAAATTCATGGGAATTGACTTTTTTTTAAAAAAAAATTTCTCTGTGTGAATGCATCTTTTCTTTTTGATTTATTTATAATGACCTCTCTATTGTTTATTTATATACTGTGCTAAATCTGCAGAAAGGAGTCAATTCTGCACGAAGGCAGGAAATTTCTAGCTTTTTATATCATGAATACATAAATGGAAGATGGTAAATATTCTTTGTAGCTTTTGTTTGATAGTATCTTCTTCTGCTTTAGGTTTTTTTCCTATTTGTAAAATAAAGAGATACTTTTAATTCCTCTGAACCTATATCCTTAGGTTTTCGATTCTTTTTATTGCAGTCCGTTTCTGCCAAAGAGGGTTTTAGAATGGGCAGGAAGATGTGTAAAAATCTCTTCTATGGCTGAGATGCTTCTGTGGCGTGTACAGGTCATAAAACGGCAATCCTTTTCTTTTTCACAGTTGAGGAATAAATGTCTAATGTATTGTTTTGTAGAATTGTTTCATTTTTAGATCACTTGCCGTGTAAGTTTAATATAATTTCTGCATATGCATAATAGGTCATTCGTCACTATCATTGCACTTTTAATAAAATAAAAACTTCTAAAATAATGCAACTTTTATATAGTTTGATATGCATGATTATTTTACTTGGTTTCTCTTTTTCTTTAAACTCATGAATTTTTTCAATTCACCAAAGTACGTTTTAATTGTTATCCTTCAGAACTGGTCTATGATCATGTGAGGTATCCTTTATACAATATTAAAGCATAACAGTCAGTTAGATGGGGCAGGGGTTATTCCAATTTTAGGATATTATTGGTTTTATTCAATGATCTGTGAAAATCTTTCGACAAGATTCTTTTTACTTTATACCCAATTTTGATCAAACTCTATGCTTATAGGAGATTGTCAGCATTTTTTATGCGCTTACCATCAATTTTTGCCATTTTCTTCCCTTTAAAGGGTTTACTGACTTTATCAGTGTGGTGTTTGCTGCAGTGAAGTGTTTAAGTAGTAGCAACACTTGTACCCGTTATTGACTGTTGATACTTATTTCTGGTGGAGTGGAAACTATGTATTGATGGCTTGGGCTCATTTGACCTATTTCATTTGTGACTAGCCCTGATGAAGAACTGCCAAACCAGGGCTGGGCTTGTGCTCCAGCCACTAGGCTTGAACTCATTGCCCCAGTAGGAAAAAAAAAAGGTTTTATGTGTGATTTAGGTCTATGAAACATAAATTTACACTATTATTATTGAAATGATACGTTCAATGCAGCCCCAAAATAAATTTTGGCTGACAGAGAGCCTTAAATATGGCGCATAGCCAAATCCTGACTCCGGACCAAGTTTTCTCGGGCTGGGCAAACTTGCTTATTATTGGCAATCTTACGGAAAGATACTAAATTGCATTTCATCCTTCTAGAAGTTTATTGGCATTCTGGGAATAATGAAATTACTGGTAGAATGCATTGGTCTACACTCAAATCAACCAGGACATATAGCAAGGTAGTCGGTTGCACTTAGCAGTTTATGAGGTTTTGTGAGGGTATTAGATGATCCGATTTGGTGGGAAATAAGATGTCAATTCTAGGATTCAGTGTTGTTGAAGCCCTGTTTAAAATGTCCTGTAGATCTATTTGCTGCCAATAATATTTAGTGAAACTCATGGTTATCAGGGCAACTTATGCTTTCCAAAACCATGAGTGGTGCAAGAATTTAAATAGGCTAGAAAGATTCCATCCTTATTATGTTATCTATTTAGTTAATGTTTATTCTTAGGAAAAACAAAAGTTGTTTCTGGAAAATAGCTGAAAGGGTACAGGTCTTCTGCAAGTTGATTGTTCAATGTTATTTTTGGTGGATATTGAAGTGTTCATCATTGCATATATTGAACTATTTCACATAATTTATAAGAGAGAATATGAAAAAAGAAAAATTGTTAATGATCCATCTTAGTTAGCCTCCATCAAGAATGATCTGTAATTTCTTTCCATTCAAATGTAGTTTACTTGAACTTAATCAACTTTATAAATCCATATTTAATAGCATCAACCATCACATGTGTGAGTTAATTCATCAGGCTTTTATCTGGCAAATGATAAATAAACATTCAATAACTTTTGGTTGTCTTTTTTTGCATAAAAAGCATGTGAGAGTAAATATTGTTGCCATGAAGATTAAGTCAGCTTCTAGAGATTATATCAGACAATCATGCTACTTGTGAAAAAAGATGTCAGGGAAAACATAGTTGCTCAATAAATTTAGTTTGAAAACATGTCTGAAAATTGAAATCCGTGATACCTTCCATTGCTTTCTTATTTTAGCAACACCTGCTTCTGATGCCTGAGCTATATCTTCATTTTGTTATTGTCAATGTTCGTACCTTATTAATCATTATCATAATGTGCATACAGAGACTCTTTTTTCTCAATGGTGACCAGGATCTTTCAGCCTTTCTGTTGGTTGATCTGGGACTGGTCAGGTTTCCAGATTATACGTGCAATGTTTCACTTCCAATATTTCCAGATCGAAATGAACTCCTTGCTTATGATGAGGTGGCATTGCATTAACGTACAATAACTTCTCTAGCTCCTATTTTTACTGATTATCCAATAATTCGATCAGGCCATTGGAGTCGCACAAATAATGGATCAGTCACTTGATGAGTACAATATGGAAATGATAGTAAGATGCATCAATCTATCTGATAACCGCATTTCCAATTCTCTCAGAGAGGAAAACAGGCTTTCTATCTCTCATTCTCCACCAACATTTTTCTCATATTTCTCTGCTGCGTGGGTCTACTCTAAAGTGCTCTTTTTGGGTGTTTCAGTGTTTGAACATGAAAGAAGGTAAGATAAAGTAAACTCATATTTCTAGTTTAGAAACTCAAGCATCATTTGTCTGCCCATGGGATTGTTCTTGAAACATTAGCTGTAAGCTGCATCATACTTCTAATGTGAAATGCTTGTAATAGAAATATTTGTCATGATTTTTATTACTGTATAGTTTTTGCTGCAATATGCCCATTTCTACTCTTCCCTATGGCTTTTACCTCTATGTGATGAGAACAATATACCATACTTGGTTTCCATTTACTTGATGAAACAGATAAAATTGATTTGTGGTGTTTGTATGTTGGAAACTGCAGGTAGTGCTCTGGCTAATGTATGGTTGTGTCCATCTTTTTCCAGGTATGAAGATGCAGTCAGGTTTTTGAGGAGGTTGTTGAGCAGGTTTTCTTGCAATAGCAGGCGTGGACATTGGACTCTGAGGCTTTCTGTAGATTTGGAGCATTTGGGTCGGCTTGATGAGAGTCTTTCAGTTGCTGAAGAAGGCGTATTGGATCCCTGGGTCCGTGCTGGTTCAAAAATGGCATTGCAGAGACGGATAGTGCGCTTAGCAAAGCCTCCAAGGCGGTGGAGGGTACCTAATTGTGCAGAATTTCTGAAGAGAAAGATCAAAGAAGTGAGTGATTGCTGTACCATCTCGAGTTTATTGTCAAGAACAGTTATTAATTCTTATAAGTTCTTGTTAAAAGAAATCAAATGCAAAATGATACTTTATCTTTTATATTTTTGCTAACACCAGTTATTTCAATGTATTGTGATAGGTTGATATAAATGGAAGGCCTTTGAATTGTGAAACAGGTGCCAAGAACATATTCTATGGTTATGATGGTGATCTGTGTGGAGTAGAGCAACTAGCTTTGCAATATTATGCAGGAGATGGGGGCAGTTGGCAGGGCGTCCATTCTGAAAGTGGCATTTGGATGACAATTTTTGGCCTTCTCATGTGGGATGTTATATTTAGTGACGTGCCAAATGTTTTTCGATCGAAGTTTCAGGTGTGGAACCACTTATTTTATAGGTTTCAAACTAGTAGTTTAATGGTGGCTCAAGTTAGTAAATGCTGGATATTTATCTTGTTTTTCTAATTGAGGAATGAACTTAGCCTTTCTAGTTTATTCCATGTTCATTTCTCATTCTTTTGTGCTGTTTAGCTGCTCTGAGGAACATATGGTCTTGACTTATACAACCACCACTATTCATTACTTATTTTTGTAGGCCTTCACAACTGTGACTTAGCCTTTCATCAGATAGAATCAAGGCCTCGTCTCTATATACCATGTTTGGTTTCATTGCTGATTTTGGTTATCGAATCTTCTGGATGACCCTCTAGATTTAATTATTACTTGATGAATGTGGTTTATTTAATTTTCTTCATTTGCTAGTTGTGTTCTCTGTTAATGGTTGAACTCCAGCAGTACTATGAACCAATCCCTTTCTTTAAGCATACCTTGGTAGTGAATTCAGTTGAAAACAGGAGATCATTAGCTTAAAAGGAACACATTTTTAACATACTTGGTTGCTGTAGTAACTTATATGTGTTCCTTTTTGCAGATGGCTCCACTGGACCTTGATACTGATGACTTCTACATTGCAAGAAAGAGTCTTATTGAAGCTCACCTACAAAAGATACATGATGGCAAGGCTGAGGATATCCTAATCACTTCTTGGAAATCACACTTTGGGACCTCTTGCAGAGGTATCAATTGGGACCGGCATTCGTTGTCTGAATTACAAGCTGTTGTAGTATGCATTGGTGGCCATTGTTTAGCCTCTCTTTGCAGACATTTGGCACAAGATTACAGGAATTGGTCAAGTGGAATGCCAGACCTGTTGTTATGGCGCTTTCATGGAGACGGAGATGTAGGTGAAGCTAAGCTTGTTGAAGTGAAAGGCCCTAGGGATCGACTTTCAGAACAACAGCGAGCTTGGATGCTGCTTCTCATGGATTGTGGCTTTGATACTGAGGTCTGCAAGGTGAACCCAGTTGCCACCTCCTAACTTGTGTTCTATTACCACTTTGCAACTTTGGTTTGTTTACCCTGCACTATCTAATTTGCTCAATTTTTTCAACGGCTGCTTTTATTTTTTAGGGCTGGCCTAATTATTTTATTTGTATAGTATTGCACTGCTATTGTTTTTGCTTGGTCACAGTTCTTCAAGGTCATTTACTTAATTTTAGTAAATGCAACTATTTTTGTTTGGGAAAAAACTAATTTTCAGTTTGTCCTCTTTTGATTTTTAAAAATTAATGTAAATGCTTCACTTCTCCATGTAAGGTGTTATATAATCTCATTGTTTTAGATGATTTATTACTTTGATTTATATTGTTGTAAACAAGTTAAAGTTGAGTAAAACAAGGTTAATTAAGCTTGATTCTTAACTCAAAATGACGTTGATGCTAGGACAGGTCAACTTATTTTTAAATTAGGCCAAGTTGAGCCTTAAGAGGTTTTTCAACTTACAAATTAACTTAACCAAGTCAAGTTATAGTTAGTACCGGCCAGTTGGAGAAGTGTCTTACCAATTTATCCATGAGTTGGTTATACAAGAAATATATATTTTGTAATATTTAATTGAAATTTCAAGTATTATGTTATATTTAACTTCAAGGTTTTTAATTTTCTCTAATATAAATTAAATTCCAAAATGTATAAATTACTTATTGATTACATGACCAACATAACTAATGAAAGTTGATAGTGTGATGATAATAAAAGAATGTTCTTAATTCTTTGTGCATAAACTGTGCAACATACTAACAAACAAACACCCTTGAATGGTATATACTCAAATAGGCAGCAGATTATACTAACAATTAATCTACACCACTCCACTCCATTTCTACCTTTGATGCTTTTCTAAGTTTAACCAAACAGAAGAGAAAACAACCCAGCTTATAATAATGTCAAGTGGATCCTTGTATGTTATCGTACATACAGAGAAAGAAGTTCCCTAATAGAGCTCAGGATTTATAAAAAATCAAATAAATTATGCGATAGCTTGGATCTGTAAGCCATCTCCAGCAAAAAGACGGCTAAATCTAAATATCAACCTTCCATTTTACTTTCAAAATTTAATGCTGAAGTTTAAGAACAGGAAATGCGATGACATCCCGAATGCTGGCTGAATTTGTCAAAAGCATTACAAGTCTATCAATTCCAAGCCCCTGACAAGCAGCAATATTTAACAATTATGTTCTGAATTATATCTACACCAACAATTTAGTAAATAAGTTCTAACATAGATGTCCCTCACAAAAAAATTAACATATCTACTGGACAAGGTGCCTATTGGGACTTTATAGTAAACATGATTTGGATGGAGTTCTCAAAGATCTATTATCAGATAACCAGGTAAAGGTTTTCTAACTAGTAAACAGTAAATACAAAGTATATATAATCATCATTCATCACCAAGACTCCAAGCAAGATGAGTAAAATGAGTCAGTAAAGTAATTCACCATTGATGTTTGCATGCTTAAGCAACTGGTCAACTAAAATGAATAAATGAATGCATCTCAAGCAACCTGCAAGATGTTAACATAACCCTGCTATATCAAAGCCTCATAGAACTCATAATGTGTCTTGAGTTGCAACAGATTGAATTTGGATTGGATCATTGGGTATAGAGTTAACTATGTTTAAGCAAAGAGCAAAGGTGACTTCCATTTTTAATAGGGGCTGAGGTAATGCTAACTGGTAGAACACCTTGCAAAATGTGGGCCAAGAACCCTAGAACTCTATTTGGGGAAGAGTCTACTGCTATAGCTACATTATGAAAAATATAGCTTATTTCAAACCAAAAGTAATCATTTTGACATGCATGATGAGAATAGGCCAGAGAAAAGTTGTGCAATGCACATGCAGAAATGGATTTCTAATACATTCATCCTGATAATGAAGATCCATAATAAAGGAAATTAAGCATAAAATTATAATATGGAAATTAAGCATCATACCATCCCTGAAGCTGGGGGCATGCCATACTCTAAAGAAGTGATGAAGTCTTCATCTAGAGATACTTCATAAGAGCAATCATCAACCTCTATTTTGTCTTCAGCAGATTGTGACTCAGAGACAAGTGATGCTCGCTTTTTATTATGTTGTTTTATTTGTTCTTCAAAACGAGCCCTCTGTTAACATCATGGTCGAGCTCATAAGCAAAATGGCTTGTAAGAATGACAAAAATGAATTGTTCTAATTTTCATCGAAAGTGAATTATCATAAAAGATATTTCACATGTCCTCCAATAAGCCTTCAGATACACAGCATGATTGACACAACACAAAAAAAGAAATAAGCAGCACAAACTAACAAGATTAAATTATAACTTTAGGAAACAGGAGCATAAATGCAAAACCAGTGTCTGAAAATATTCCATAGAGTATGTAGGAGAAGTAAAATGTGGTAAGCTTAGAAGGTATCTACAGTTTATATATATAGGCATAAGTTCAACATTTTATAATTAACTGGTCACTTCAGGCATTGTTTTGTGTCATTCCTCCTGTTTTAGGTGCCTTAATCATCAACTAGATACGCATCAGTTCAGAAGCCTTCTGAATAAAGTCGCAGAAAAAGAAAACTAGAATCATTTACCTGATCAACAGGATCTGTCAATTCGGAGAATGCATTACCAATTTCACGGCCACAAATGAAAAGCTCAAATCGCTCAGTTAGGCCTGCATACCTATTGATAAAGTAGTCAGCTTAAGAAATAAGTGGTCTCTCAGTTTAAATTGCACCTAACAACTTTGTTAAATAGGATTGAACTCTGATAAGGAACATGAATAACAAGCCTTTTGTCAAAACATTATGAAATCTCCTTGGCTTAGAAGGTACCAATGAGATTGCGTTGATTATTTAGAAAGAGAAGAGCATTGAACCAAACATCATTTCCATTTCAAAGGTCTTATGTGGCATACTTGAAGGTTACATTGCTCAAACACTCATTTTGAGAATAGTAGGAATTTGAGTGTTGACAAGCACATGACCTTTATTGAGAGCACCATATTTAGTGAAGATTTTTACAGACTCAAGTACACGAGTTCTAGCATATGATCAAATAAATAAGTAACAATTAATTAGATAAAAAGCAAACATTTCGAGATCTTTAACAAAGCACTTAATCAAAAGGCATGAAAAACATTTAAGAGTACAAGCACCAAATAAATACAGAGTAGATCCTCATTTACGGAAATTCTGAGAAGCATTACCTTCTATGTGGTTTTGCCAGAGGAGATATCTCAATTGGATAATCAAGAACAAATGTGGGTTGCACTAATGTTGGCTCAACAACAGTCTCAAAAACCTGAGTCAACAATAATTCACACAATTAAAAATTGAATGTTTAGATAAGCAAGATAAACATGGTTCCATATTTCCAATAAGTCACTGAATTTGGAATCACTTTCCTTTAGTCCCTTGGCCCTTATTTAATAACAGAAACGTCAAACATAAATGAAAAATATTAAATAGAACAACAAATATTAAACAGAGAGAAATAGAGGTGTTGTTAAAGTAAGAGCCTAATTGGAAATAAGAAAACTTGGAAGGGCCTCGAAAGAAAAAAAATCAAGGGACTACTAAATAATTTATTCTTACATGGGATATATCAGGTGAAAGTAACTTTTCAAGCATGTTAATTTTCTAAATAATTAAAGGAGAACCAGAATACATGCATCAACATAGAAATAGCAATAGGTACACATTTATGTGAAAAATTTCTCTCTACTAGGTATTGCTCCTCTTCCTCTGCCATAGATGCACCATTCAAGAATTATGCCAGAAAAATTACCAAATTACTGACAGAGATCCAGCTTAGTGAAGACCACACCTACCAACCTTTTTGCATCAGGGTGTGAATGCGCAGAGGGTTTAAAAGCACGAACAATTAGACGCATGACAAAGTGAGGGATTGAAACAGTAACATAATTAACCAACTTCACAGCAAATGAACACTTCAGAAGGATACATAAGAAGCTGTGAACCAGTCATAATGAACAAGTAAAATAGGTAAGCAATTTTGTACATGCAAGCTTTAGCAACATAAGCATTTGGCCAACTCCAATTACTATTAGTAGGATCACATTTCTAAACTTTTCTAACTTCATTAGTAGACATTCACATGTCATGAAACAAGTTTAGAGAACAAATTTCTACTCAATGATTTTGACAAGTCAATCCCCAATGAAATTGCCTTATCTATCAAGTATCAGGAGGGTTTGGCAAACTACATTGATGAACATACCAGGGAAAGACAATTTTGTCTTGGATTGGCTTTGTTTGATGCCAAACAACAGTGTCAAGTGTCTTATTTCATGGCACAAGCCTTATAAAAAATCAATTTAAAAATAAAAGGTAAGTATAAGAGATGAGACCAGGCAGGCCCATGACTGATCTCCCTGACTCCCTGGTTCTCTCCACTTTCCTCATTTTTCTTCACTCTATCAAACCAGTAACCTCTACCCCCTTACATCCAAACAGTTATAAACTAGAAAGAGAGAAAAGACGTGCTGAGGGACATGATTAATTGATGAATTCCTCAAAATTACAGACCACATATAAAACAAGAAAGAGGGACATATAGTTATCTCTGACTCGCCTCACCATTCTCTCACTTTTCTCTTCCGCCATTTTCTCTCATGCTAAACATACTGGGCAACAGTAAAATCTTGAACAAAGGTGGCAACCTCATTCCATTTCAAGTTTTTCTTTGTGAACTTCATTCAAGGCTTTGAAACCTAGTTGAATCCTTTCACACTCTATTTCCTAACTGATGTAGAGGAACTTTTAATTAACTGTTAAAAGAACTATATGCTGCCTCAGAAAATATTTATAAGTGGCAGAAAGTTCAATAGGATTGGTTTCTGGAAAATAACAGGGTAGATAATGTTGGATTACATAAATTAGGAATCAAGACAAAATAAATCGAAGACATCATGCTGTCATTGTGTTATGCTGGAACAAATTAGTGTATTAATTAGTGCTGAAAATATAAGTTTCCGGCAAGGGAAACTGCAATAAGCCATGAATTCCTGATTTTACTAGATGCAGATTAGGTTTTACCTCATTGAGAACATGCCCTACAGATGGACATTTTTGAACCAAAACATCATCTTTAGTTTCTGTACTAATTCCTAAAAATTGTTTTGCAACTTCCATAGCAGCTTTAACATCATCTCCGAACTGATTGAAGTCAACCCCAGTTGCTTCTTTAACAAGATTATGCATGGTTTCCCTCCTCCAAGGTCTTTCCAAACAAATCTCTATACCCTATGAATAATTGAACAGAGTAAGTTGCAGCAAAACAAAAATTATTTATTAAAACATTCATAAGCAACATACTATATATAAGGCACAACAAAGTACAACTTAGATTCTACATTCACATATATTAGAGTAACTAATAGTCCCTTAATACATTTGGATTTCAAAATACAAATACAGATCTCTAATGATCCAAAATCTCACCTAAACTCATCTAAAATGTGTAAAACGATTAAGATCACATCCAAGGATTGGATACCATGTCATGGATTTAGGATGCACAACTCCATTTTAAAGCAAAAAAAAGAGAACTCTAAATCTGAGAGAGGGGAGTTAAAAAAAGAAAAGAAAGACTGCTAAACAATGAGGAAAGAGTGAGCATACTAGAGGAGAGCTCCTGTAAAAGCACAAAGTTGCAAAAAATAAAATAAAATAAAATAAAATAAAATAAAAATAACAAAAAAAAATAACAAAAATAAGATAGAAAATGGGGAGTTTCGAGTTTCTTGTGGGTGATCTTTGTGAAAAGAGGTTTTTATATATAAGGCAAGACGGAATGTCTTGCAATATTACTCTCTTATCCTCATCCTTTCAATTGAATTTTCCTGCCCTTGTTTAGCAAAAAATTTATTATTTAAGTGGAAACTCAACTACCTCCAAACAAATAACAGATGGCAAAATAATCAGTGGTTCACTAAGCATCACATATCTTTTAAGTTTTTAAAGTAGTAGTACTTCTGAATAGAGTTGACCAACACAACTTTCCAACTTGGTTTTCTTTTAATCTTCAATTTATTTGGAAGAGTCAATAAGCTGCAGATAGGCTGCTGATTGACTCAAGTATTTTTCTTCTTTATTTTCTTTCTTCCTTCAATTTGCAAGAACCAAAAGTATCAATGCCTGAAAGAAAACCCAGGGTCTAATACCTTTACCCATAGATGTCTAGGTGAGTGTCTGTCATGGAGTCTTTTCCATTTTCTTTTTCACAGTTATCCTATATTGTTAAAAAATAGGTTCCAACTTATCATACATCCCATCACTCCTTTGTCACATGGATGTGCGTAACAAAAAGGTGTACTCCAGTTTTGAGTCTAATCTACACTAAAGCCTCACATAAAGAATAATATTAATTCAAGTGGAAGTAGAGATTACCTGATAATCAATCTTGAGCTTTCCATGGACCACAAGAGCACACTGTGTTATGATCTCCTCAGCCAAGTTCATCATGCTTAGGTAGTCAGAGTATGCTTCATACATCTAAATAAAAACTAGAGAAATCAAAGTCAAAACCTTTAATTATAATGACAGACAATAAAATACTAGCATTTTTCTGAAAAAGAGATTCTAAGAGAGATCAAATCTACGCTAAGAGAGGTTTCTACAACATCAAGTCGAGATCCTGTTGTTTAGTAATATCAAAGGGTATAATAACAACCTCAATAGTAGTAAATTCAGGGTTATGGCGAGTCGAGACCCCTTCATTGCGGAATATTCTGCCTATTTCAAAAACCTTTTCAAGGCCACCAACCTACAATTAGAAGTAATCATAATCAAACATTATGGAATGTATTATAAGTACATTCTCTCAAGAAAATATGTGTTCATAAAATAAAACTGTTTACTAGTAATAAAAAGCAGTTGATCATCAGGAAGTATGGGTTTATTACTAAGATCTCTATATCAAGAAAAAGTTTCCACAATGATAGTTTCTTATATGCATACCAGTTAATAGCAATTATGTCATATATCAAGAATAGATGGATTAAAATGAGCTAGCATGGTATCATTTCCACAAAAGTACAGTTAATAAAATGGTCACAATTTAAATGTTCTACGAAATGTACCAACATACATGATTTTTTGGAAGTTCTAACCAATTGAACATGATCATGGATCCCTTATATAAAACCCATCAAAGCCCTAACTGACTTTTTATTGCTCTGGAATTCAATCTTTTGCATTGTCTAACATTCAAATGGGCATGTTTCCTTATTTACACTTCCATCTTTATGTAAACACATAAGTGGATAGAATAAACAATAAGAGAACATCTATATTGTTGATATTATTGAAATAAAATAAATTGCTGAAAAGAATTTCCTTGGCCAATACAAACTCTCTATCTGAGAATATCAAGATATACTAAAACAACTCAATCAAAACATGACACTTAACCAGCCTAATCCCAACCAAGTCAACCCTAAATCAAATTAGGTCACAATGGTGAAATGGCCTAAACAATGCAAAACTTAAAATTTGCCTAACAGGATTAATAAGGGAAACTGATTTTCTACCTGAAGAAAAAGTATTCAGGGTAAGATGGAGAATTCTTACCAGTTAGCTTTTATCCTCAAGGAGTATAAGGAACAAGTATTTCAGCATTTTCTAAATACTTATATTTTCATTTAAGATCCTCACAAGTAATCGCTAATTCACTGATTAACTTCCATTCTTTATTTTAGAATTTGAGTAGTTCCTGTGTCTTGTTTTAAAACTACACCCTACAATGAGGGCTAAGAGCATCCAAGATCCCAAAGGTTCAATAAGACTTGAGCTCTTTAAGTATTTCTACCACAAACTTCATCGCAGATTTCAATAAAAAAGCTAACTTTATATTTGAGTTCAATTCAACTATAACCATTGATTCTTTGCAGCGATAACTCGTCACATGAGTCCTCAGGCCATGGATGTTTTTTTCGTTGTTTTTTTCAAATGGATCTTGATGGTGATAGTAACATTCCTCAACAAATATCTGACCATACTGACCTTCTCTTTTCATCCCATAACGCATGAGGGTCGGACAAAGCTACCACCATATTATTACTATTATTATTTAGTTTTCTATTTAATCAGAGAACTGAAAAATAGAAGAAAGAACATTAAAGAATGACTCTGCATCTATTGTTCATACAAAAAATAATCTGAAGCAGAAAATATGACAAGGCATATGAGGGAAATCCATATTTTCAGTAAATATGACCAGACACAGGAGCCATCGATTTGTGACTAAAGGTTAATTACATACAGAAGTTTAACCAATCAATCAACAGTAATTATATAAAAAAAATCTGGAAAGTGTGATGTTTATATATTCCAAAAGTAGAAGATGTTAAGGAAAATGCACAAAATATATCACCAGCATTCTCTTCAGGTGCAGTTCAGTAGCAATCCTCAAGTAAAGATCTCTTCCAAGAGAATTATGGTATGTAATAAATGGTCGTGCCTCTGCACCACCAGCTGCTCCCTGATTAGCAAAGTCAACCAATTAATAATAATCAAAAGTTTTCAAAGAAATGAATGCATAGCATGAAAATAGCACTAGCAACAAATTGCACTGAGTGGAATTTGGAATCCAAAGAACAAATTCAACCAAATATTTTTAGACTGTGCACTTCATATACCATGAAACATTCAATAACTAGAGTAGATGTGGATGGAGATAAGTTATGCAACAGAGAACAACAGCATAAATAGGATAAACCCCCTTTAAACATGCATCACACACTAGAACCCTCTTACTTCATCACTAGCAACAACAAAGCACTCTCCATCACACAGAAAATCAAAAACAACCAAAATACCACACAAGAAAAGTAGAAACATAAGTACCTACTAGAAAACCAAAAATGAAGAAGGCTAGCCGAAAAGCTGAACTTTTCAGTGACATTATGGACCTATATACTGACATCTATTGGATGCCTTAAGATGTGTCCAGAGCTCAAAGAATAGGATAAATACACTTGTCAGGGGAGTTTTGTACAACTTGGACAAGCCAAAGTTGTCAACTGCTTACTCATCTTAAATTTCTCATTTATTGCCTCATAATATATATCAATAAATCATCATAACAAGCTCTAACTGATCTAAAAACTATTTCTAATCCAAATAGTTTGGTGATAGAACCAGCTTCAGCACCATGTCTTTGGATTTGCATCCATAAGTGGAAGAACATTTTTCATTAAGTGGTCATAACTCTGATTGTGTGGCAAGGACAAGGAAAATAGCATAATGTACAAGAGACTAAGAAAGTGAACCATTAGAGTATGGTAATAGAAAAACCTGCAAAACTGGAGTTTCAACTTCAATAAAGCCTAAAGATTCCATTGTCTTGCGGATCTCAGAGACGACCTGCAATAATAGAAGTAACTTGAATTGTAGGTCAAGGAAACGGGCAGTTGGGTTCAGATCATAAGAATATGAATAATGAAAAGATGAAAGGTATTTATATAGGAATGATGATATTAGAATGGAAAATTAAATGCAAAACCAAGCTGACCTTTGATCATGACTTTGTGGAATTAAATGAATCAATGAATATTTGTTAGACACATACAAATGAACTGGCTCAATGCCATTTATTACAAACAATGTTTGGCCAGTAATCAAATAAAGGATCTTAAAAGAGCAAAAGCAACAAGACTACTGATTACATGTTCATGATTAGTAGCAAGGAACAATTTCAATACAATCTAGTGATCCTCCCTCTCATCTTTGGTTAATATCAGGAGTAAGGACCAAGTTATCTACAAAAGAGTTTAAAGTGTGTTTACAATATCATTTTAACCAATATGGGGCCCAAATACCCAAAGTAAATGTGACAGAAAGATTGATTCCGGCGGTAATCCGAAATTGATGATACTCCAAAAGAGGGTCATAGTTTTATCACCTTAGCTCTCACACGAAATACATCAACAACCTCAGGATTTGCAATCATATCAACATACCTAAGCATGAGAATAAAAGTTAAGTTAGGCAGCAGGTTAAGTCAAAAAGTTGCCCAAAAAAAAACTGTGATAAAAATAATGGATTAGAGGTACATTCAGCTTATACAGGATCCAATTCAGGCAATACCCTATCTAGAAAAAATACAAGATGTCAGATATTACATAAAACATTGAATAAAAATATGTCAGATATTACATAACCTGGATTAATAAACCACCAATGTGTGTTCCTCTAAGATGAGAATGGGAAGATAGAAATAGAGTTCAACCTTGAATTTAGAGAGAAGGATGCAACAGTTATTGGCCTCAATGAGAACTTATACCGTCAAATAGGATGGCAATTTCTTGGAGATTGATAACTACAAAGTCACTAACAAGGAGCAACAGCAGCCATATAGGCTGAATAAAGTACAAAACAGTTTCCAAAGGCCAACCAAGTTCAAGAAAATCTATTGTTTCCTTAGTGAAGTTGCAGCGACATATGTGCCTTCATCTGTTGATCGAGAAAATGATAATCAATGAAACTGCCCTTATCCAAGTGGAAACAAATTATTGATTGAGGAATATCAATAAAAGGCAGTTGAAGTAGCAATGAACTAGTGAAGGCCGAATTGTCCCTAATGGAGAAAGCAAGGGTGATGGAGTCACACCTAAACCGCCATGGACTTACAATGCACTAAAAAGAAATTTAAAGGACAAGCTAAAGACGAGAGGGATGTCTGAACTAGTCAAGGAAGCTACGGAAATATGGAAGTGAATTCATAGAACCGACATTGGGTATTAGCAATGATGAGGGATCTCACAGGGGGGGTTCTTTTGAGACCAGATTGTGAGAGATCCACATCAAAGTTTACATTGATAGAAAGCTCAATATAAGACTTAAACTGTTGGTAAACACATGAACTTCTGTGAGATGCAATGGTGATAGATCAATTGCTACACGTACCATAACACCGAAGAAATTTTAGAATAAAATGCATAATATGGTGGTTTTCACTTATCATTGATCTTATATTGAGAATACTTCTCTGATGATACTTGGAAATAAAAAATTATATATAGATATCCTACTACCATAGAGTAACATAAGGAACATAAACAAAACAAGTGAGTCTATTAACAGTTGAGAAAAATATTGGATGGTTACAGAAAAAGATTATGAACTTAATATGAATGTTCTATAAGTTCAAGAAATGACAAAAAATGAATCATTGCAATTTGACAGATCAGATGATTACGGCATATATCAAGATCAAAATACATGCTAAAGGACTTTTGAGAACACTTGAGCTTTGATAGGATGTGAAGTAACCTCTGTCGATAACGCTTATCCACATCAATTAAACCATGATACTTATCAGGTAATGGGAGTAGAGATTTTGTCAGGATCTCAAAAAACTTTACATAAATTGAAAGCTCTCCTGGAAAATAAATTAGCAAAGGTCAATCACAATTATTCATTGGAAAAAGCAATTTATATCATGGGTGGTAATAAATACTAAACAATATGCAGTAAATAACTTTTAATAACATATTAAATATCAAGAATTACCACATTAAAAGTGAGTTGACTTCCTAGAACTTAATTTGACATACTGAGAATTTTAAGTTATGTATATTAAAATAAAGAAAAACAGCTTACATCAAAGAAGAATTTACCAACCAAATTATTATGATTGGAGAAAATAGTTTAAAGAGAAGTTAATGGTATTGCTACTGTACTCATGAGTTAGAAGGGTATGAAGTAGCAATCTCCATAAATATAAAAAAGAATTGAGAAATAATGTAATATATATGATGCTACATGCCCTATGTATACCTTTCTCTGTTTTCTTTATTGAGCCACTTGCACCTACAATGTCGCCTATATCAATAAATTTCTTCAATTGATCAAACTGATCCTCAGCAAGAACTTCCTTCTCACAATAAAGCTATAATTGAAGTGGAAAATGTTACAAGACAACATATTGTGCAACAAATTACAAATTTACAGAAATAAGAGTATAAACCTCAGTTCAAACTGAATCCATGAGATTAAAATTTTGTAAAACAAAACTAAATATGCACCCTCAATGCAACAGATACACAAGTAATATGAACAGAAAAATACCAATACAGGATATAAAAAAATAACAACCATATAACAAATAAACTAAAGAAAATACAGAGATGATTAAGATCAAATTTATATGCATCTTCAACTAAACATAAACAAAGACAGAGAGCAAGTTTTGAAAGCCCAGACTGATAATGGTTCAGGTATGAAAGAAACAAGATCAAGATTAGCACATTTTAAGTGATATCCTTTTAAACCAGGTTCTGATAACTATGTTGAGAAGTGATCAAGTGGGTGAACAAACAGACCTGGATTGACCCTGAATCATCCCTTAAAGTCAAGAATGCAAGTTTACCAAATGCTCTACGAGCAACGATTCGTCCTGCGACTGATACCAATTCATCCTTCCGCTCTTCTCCATTTTCTAAATGGCGATAGATATCTTGGAGCTGCTTTGCTGAGTGACTTCTTTCCCACTTGTATGCATATGGTTCGTAACCCTTGCTCCTTAGTTCCTCCACCTGCAAATAAATAATATCAAGATGAAGATCGAGAAATCTCTACTTTCTCATTCCAAGATCAAGATCAAGAAAATTGCCTTCTGGAGACGGATGGCGCGAACCGAGTCCTTGTCGGAGGTAGAGGAGGTACTCCGCCGCCGGCGGTCGTTCGGCGGTGGCGCGTGGGTGTCTGAGGGGCTCACGGTGGCAGCGGCTGCAGAGGAGGAGGAGGAGCAACAGCGGACCCCAATCCTGGTCCGGCGGATGGTCCCAGACCTTGCAGCCAAGCCGAAGAGGTGATAAGAAGCCCTCCATGCCCTGAGTGTATCCATGTTTGCGCTCCGTGTGAGGACTGAGAAGCCCGAGGGTGGGGAGTTGCTGGATTGAGGGCCAGGAGGTTTAAGGATCACGGAGAAATAGGGTAGGAGAATTCTTTTATTTTTTTCACCGAGGTGTCAAAACGGGTTGCTTGGTAGAAACAGAGTATGTTTGTTGAGTATTAGTCCTGACATTGTTATTATTTTCACTCAAAATATGTGCATATAAAATACTATTATACTACACCCATGTTAACTTCTCAATGACCTATTCTAAATTATGGAAGTAAAATTAGTTAAATATGATGATCGGAAGACAAGGAGTACACCGGAGATCGAAGATGGGAAGAAAAGCCCCACACTGTAGCGGCTATCGTTTTCTATTGTAAACTCACACTTGAATTACAAACCCTAGTTTTACATATATATACAACTCACACAACCCGAATCCGTTAAGGTATAACCCGGATCCGATAACACATATACATTTGACTCACATTGACACTCCCCCTCAAGTTGGAGCATACACATCAACCATGCCCAACTTGCCTAGTGAGTCATAGAATACCTTCTTGGAAACTCCCTTTGTAAGTATGCAAGTTGCACTTCAGTAGGAACAAATGGAAAGCTGATAATCTTAGCGTCTAATTTTTCTTTTATAAAATGACGATCAACCTCCACATGCTTAGTACGGTCATGTTGCACTGGATTATGTGATATATCAATAGCGGCTTTATTGTCACAATACAGTTGCATAGTATCTTTGAGCATAAAACCCAGATCACACAACAGATTCCTCAACCACAACAATTCACACACACTCCATGAGCCATACCTCTATACTCAAATTTCAAGACTGGATCGTGCAAGACAACCTTCTGTTTCTTGCTCTTCCAGGTAACCAAGTTACCTCCTACAAAAGTAAAGTAACCTGACGTCGACCTCCTGTCAGTAATACTGCCAGCCCAATCTGCATCTGTGAAGCCATAAACTTCAAAGATGTTGTTGTGTTTAGAAAACAATATTCCTCTGCCTGGAGCTGACTTCAAGTATCTTAAAATTCGTACAACAGCATCCATGTGACTCTGACTTGGATTATGCACAAATTGACTTACTACACTTACTGCATATGCAACATCTGGTCTAGTATGAGCCAAATAAATCAAGCGTCCAACTAACCGCTGATAGCGAGCTCGATCAGTAGGCACTTGATCTGGATAATCAGCCAAACAATGGTTTTGCTCAATAGGAGTATCAATAGGTTTGCAATCTAACATACCTGTCTCCGTCAGCAAGTCAAGAATATACTTTCTTTGACACAGGTAGATCCCTTCTCTCCCCCTGGCTACCTCAATTCCTAGAAAGTACTTGAGTTCACCCAAGTCCTTCATCTAAAACTCAGAGGCTAGTTGTCTTTGCAGTCTCTCTATCTCAATATTATCATTTCCAGTGATCACCATATCATCTACATAGATGATTAGAGCTGTTACCTTTCCTTGTTGATGCTGGAGGAATAAGGTATGATCTGAGTTGCTCTGTCTGTAACCAATCTGGTGCATGAACTGTGAGAACCTCCCAAACCATGCACGTGGCGACTGTTTGAGACCATATAAAGATTTCCTCAGTTTGCATACTAGTTCACCATGGGAAGCAGCTACATACCCAGGTGGAAGACTCATGTACACCTCCTCAGCTAACTCTCCATGAAGGAATGCATTCTTGACATCAAACTGTCGGAGTGGCCAGTTTAGACTTGCGGCAAATGAGAGAAGTACTCGAATGGTGTTCATCTTAGCCACAGGTGCAAAAGTCTCATCATAATCAATGCCATAGGTTTGGGTGAAACCTTTTGCAACAAGTCGTGCCTTATATCGACTCACCGAGCCGTCAACATTATATTTGACTGTAAATACCCAGCGGCAACCTACAGGTTTCTTGCCATGTGGTAAAGGTACCAGTTGCCAGGTATCATTCTTCTGTAAAGCCCCCATTTCTTCCTCCATTGCTCTTCTCCACTTTGGATCTCCCAATGCATCCTGTACTTTGTTAGGTACTGATACAGTAGATATTTGATTCACAAAAGATACATATGACTTAGATAATCTCCTAGTGGACACATAATTGGCTACTGGGTACTTTGACTTTGCACAAACAGTTGGTTCATACCTTTTGGGGGGCTGACCACGAGTAGACCTATTTGGCAACATATACTGACCATTACTACTAGTATTAGTAGGTGGACATACCTCAGATGAGTGATCTTCTTCAGTACTAGGGAGTTGTGAGTCAGGGGTAGGAGTTATAGTTGAGGGAGGAGCAGATGTGTCTTCAGCTCTTTCAACTGCATCCTCACCAACTATAGCTTCAGGTTCTCCAACTGGACGTGGTGAAGTGGGAGGACTGAGAATCTCAGCTCTGAGTTCCTCACCCTGATACAGATCTTCAAAATAAGAGTGCTCCCCCCTGAAGAGCGGTATCTGGGGAGGTAAAATAACTCATATCTTCAAAGAAGGTAACATCCATAGTAATATAGTATTTCCGAGTAGGGGAATGGAAACACTTGTAGCCTTTCTGTGATCCTCCATAACCAACAAACACACACTTAATGGCCCGGGCATCCAACTTAGTCCTTTGGTTCTTGGGAACATGAACAAAAGCAACACAACCGAAAACACGAGCAGGAAGATTATGAAAGGACGGAATAGAAACATGTGATGCAAGAACCTCAAAGGGAATTTTGCCGTGAAGGACGCTGGATGGGAGACGATTGATAAGATGAGCAGAGGCTTCTACAGCATCACCCCAAAGATACTTGGGCATATGAGCACTAAAGAGAAGGGAGCGAGCCATATCAAGTAGGTGACGATTTTTCCTTTCGGATACACCATTTTGTTCGGGTGTTTGTGGACATGTAGTTTGATGAATGATCCCATGTGTTGTGAAAAACTCATGAAACGCATGACTTACATATTCCCCCCCATTGTCAGAGCGCAAAACTCTAATAGGGCTATTATACTGTGTTTGGACAAGAGTATGGAATGCTTGAAAAGCGGGGAAAGCTTCATCTTTAGTTTTAAGAAGGGCTACCCATGATAATCTTGTACAATCATCAATGAACAAAACAAAATATCGCATACCCGAGACGGTGGACTCTCGAGAGGGACCCCAAACATCAGAGTGAATAAGTTCAAAAGGAATACTACTTCGATTAGAAAGACTGGGAGAATAAGTAGCACGATGGCTTTTGGCCAAAATACAAGTTTCACAATGCAAAGTAGACTCATCCACACCAATGAACAAGGTAGGCATGGACTTTTTCATAAGACTAAAAGATGGATGCCCTAAACGCCGATGCCACAACCAAACATCACTTAGCTGATCAGAACTCGAAGTCAAAGCGGTTCGGGACGGCGCTCCTGGTTTCTCGCCTGCGTATGTCAGATCCAGATGGAAGAGTCTGCTCCTCAGATACCCCCGACCAATTATCTCCCTGGTGAGAAGATCCTGAAAAATTACATACACAGGGAAAAAGGTTACAGAACACTTAGACTCAGTATTCAGTTGTGGGACAGATATCAAGTGGTGAGACAGGTCAGGCACATATAGCACATTATGGAGTTCTAAGGACGGTGTAATACGAATAGACCCTATTCCTAGCACGGGAAAAGCCTCACCATTGGCATTTGTAACATAAGACACAGGTGGAGGAGATAGTTTAGTAAAGTAAGTTTTATCATAAGTCATATGATCAGATGCACCTGAATCAATGATCCAACTGTCAGAACCAATAAAATGTGAAACTTTTAAAGCCATACCAATTCGACCACGACCAGCAATAGAGGCTATAGGGGTAGCCCCTTCTGGTGTAGAGTGATCTTGTGCAGTGATGCCGAAAAAATCTGGGTCCTGAACTAGTTGAACTGCTGCTGCTTTTGCCTTATGACGATACCCCTGCTTCTTGGGTCGGAGATGTGGGTACAATGTCCAACAGGTCTCTTTATTATACCCAACATCATGACAGTGAGAACACTGAGGACGGGGACGTCGAGGAACACCGGGTGAAGATCCTTGCTGATGGGGAGGCAGTGTACCTGACTGTTGTTGAAGGAAAGGTGCTGGTGTCTTGGCTTCGATTGCCAAACATGAAACTTCAATTTGTGCTTGATTAAGACTGTCTTGCTGTGACTCATCCTTACGAATATAGGTAAAAGCTGTGGTCAAGCTAGGAGGTTTGGGCATGCGAAGCAACTCACCTTTAGCACTATTATGCTTTGCATCAAGCCCCCTCAAGAATACATGGACCCTCTCAAGCTCCTTCTCTTTTTGGTACCATGTGGGTGCCTTTTGATCCTCGATCATGCACGGACGCTTTTGGTCAATCTCAGCCCATATATTTTTCAGTTTGGTGTAGAACACTGACACTGATTGTCCATTTTGTTTCATCTCTGCGGCTTTGCACAACAACTCATCAACCTGTATAAAATTTGACTCATTTGCATAAAGATCTTCTAGTGTCTTCCATATTGCCTCAGCAGTCGCACACTGGTCCACGAGCTGCAACACATCATCAGTCACTGCTCGAAACAATATGCCCATTACAAGTCCATCACTATCTTCCCATTTAGCACAGGCTTCTACTTCTTTAACACTAGGAGCCTTGGTGGTTCCTGTTACATGCCCCAGCAAATGCATTCCACGAAGAGTAGCCGATATAACATTTTTCCATGTTCGATAATTTTCTCCATTGCGTTTGGTACCTCCAATGGATCCACCATCTCTTACGGAAATCTCAAATTTCGAAGCATCGAACAATCTAGAATTTTCACCCATTATAACAAATTTTGTAGCTTGACAAATAGTGTTAATTAGAAAAAGGACTTAACCCCCCTGATCGTGCTGATAACGCGAAGGCCACCAAGAAAAAAGGACTTAGCTTTGCTTTGCTGGACAAAGCACTAAACCTTTTAATTGTTGTTTGAAAGTTTCACTTTGACAAGATCACTTTCACTCTGACAAGATTTGTTTGAAAGTTTCACTCTGACAAAGCACTAAAGCCTTTTAATTGTGATTTGACAACACACTGAGAAAAATTTTTGAAAAACAAAACACAGCCTGGATCCTGTGACTGCCGGAGGAGAGCTTTGTGCTCGTCCAACCGGAGAATCCCTTCGCCGGAGAAGTACGCCCAGTCGGTTTTTCTTCCCTTTTTTTTCGCTTCAATGATCGTTGCTTCGTCTACCACTCAAGGGAAAGCTTGGACCGGAGAAGCTCCTTCAACTGGAGAAACGACAACTGAGTGACGGTAGCGCAGACAGAGAACCGACTGGAAGCTTGGTCGGAGACGAGCAAATCTAGAGACGGACGAGCAGCGATCTTCGAAGCCGGCGGGCTTGACGGAGGACGGCGAACGGCGGTCGTTCGCGGAGGGACGACGGTCGACACAACGCGGCAAAGAACAACGGACAACACCACAAAGAATGAGCAACAGACGGGAGCAACGGCGGCGAAGCAACAGCAGCGAACAACACCTCAAAGCTCGCCGGAGAAGAATCACACCCAGTCACGGTAGCTCGAAGCTCGCCGGAGAAGAGTCACACCCAGTTCCGGCCGGAGATAGTTCTGATACCAAGTTAAATATGATGATCGGAAGACAAGGAGTACACCGGAGATCGAAGATTGGAAGAAAAGCCCCACACTGTAGCGGCTATCGTTTTCTATTGTAAACTCACACTTGAATTACAAACCCTAGTTATACATATATATACAACTCACACAACCCGGATCCGTTAAAGTATAACCCGGATCCGATAACACATATACATTTGACTCACATTGACAGTTTGCGCTCCGTGTGAGGACTGAGAAGCCCGAGGGTGGGGAGTTGCTGGATTGAGGGCCAGGAGGTTTAAGGATCACGGAGAAATAGGGTAGGAGAATTCTTTTATTTTTTTCACCGAGGTGTCAAAACGGGTTGCTTGGTAGAAACAGAGTATGTTTGTTGAGTATTAGTCCTGACATTGTTATTATTTTCACTCAAAATATGCGCATATAAAATACTATTACACTACACCCCTGTTAACTTCTCAATGACCTATTCTAAATTATGGAAGTAAAATTAGTATTCTAAATTATATTTGAGTTAATTATGGAAGTAAAATTATTCAATGAATGAATAGTTAATTATGAAAGTAAAATTATTATTCTAAATTATTTACTGATATACCCATATCTCGCCCTCCACGTGTTAGCCCCCCGACCCCATTAATGTGGAGTGGTTCTCAAGAGAAGCCGTCATGCCGCCCTTCCTCGAGCGTCACACTTTAAGGACAAACAATAGAAACACACCACCGGTCATCATGATCGACAAGACAAGGGCCCGAATCCCAATGAGCTCTAAAAGCATAAAGGGAAAGAAGGCCCCCGGGAAGAAGATAGACTTAAAAAAAAAAAAAAACAAACAAACAAACAAACTTGAGCCTTGAGGAGAAAAACCTCTCTAAAAAAGCCCCCTTCTTTGCCGACGAACTCCCAACTAACTTGACCTTCGGAACGGGATTGGGCATCAGGCCCTTCCCCCTCTCACTGGTGTTTGTTCTTGTCCTATTTCAGGTGGATTCTCTTGAGGGAAGACACCATCAAAGTCATCTTCAAAAGAAGAAGGTATTCAGTTAACATGAGCTGGAGTCAACTCCAAGGAGAACCAGTTTTCCGGTTAACATTTACAATTCTAATAAACTCCATCTTGACAAACATCTCAATCCTCTAGATATCCATTAACAAACTCCCATATTAGGTAGAGGACCAAATAAAGGAATTAAGAGACGACTTTCTCTAAAAGGGAAAGGACATAAACTCACACACATATTGTCTAGTGAACTAGCAACGTTTATGTCAACCACAGGAATAGAGAGGTCGGGATATACAACATTTCAACGGGACACTTTTAGGGAAACAATGATGGATGCTCTTTACAGGAAATGTTGGACTTTATCTTAAGATTATAATCCACTCCCAACTTCAAAAGAAAATTCCTTTATGCACACAACAGGCCCCGGCATCTACGTCACTTTTCTGGAAGGGGATATGTAAAGAGAAACTGATTGTCCTCTAAAACATCATTACCCATCATGGGAATAGGGAGTCCATCAACATATAGAGGGAAAACTGGATAGAAAGGCCATCACCATGGGACCTATTCCCCTCATTACGACCACTAATACTAAGAATACCCACATCAATCAAGAGAGCTCAAAAGAGATTTACAAGAGGATTGCACTTAAACCAGGCCAGCTAACGCTCATGGAAATTGAAGAATGTGCTTTGTTGCGACGAAAATAAATGAGCCTCCAAGGGTGAGGGGAAAATCGAAGGGCTTGGAGACTCAATGCACCAATAGTATTCACAATCAACTAACTATACAAATTATGAATATACGGAGGTGTGAGGAGTGACCTTAGAACGAGTTTGTGGAAGCGACCCTACCCCTTCAAAATCATATTGTTCACATGGTTAGTTAAGGAAAACAAAATACTCATACTCACCCTATATAATCTTCACAAAAAGAATTGGAGGGGTACTCATGCTTCATGTTTCCTATTTAATGTTGGTAATGAGACCGTCTTATATCCCTTTCTCACTTACCCGATAGCCCGTAACATGTGGGAGCACTATAGGGGGCCATATGGATTACACTCCCCCCTCAACTCCCTCTAAGATATATGGTGGAAATACTACTTCCCTAGGTCACTATAACCGTGAGGAACGGATGAGAGCTTATGATGATGGTTGTTATATGGAGTTTATGGCGAAAGAGAAACATGTTATGTTTTCAAGACACATAGTGTGTTTCTTGCAAATAATTCGCAACACTAACTTTATATTATTATTGTGGTTTGATGAACCCCATCCTTCAAAGAAGTCGATGCTACGGTGATGCAGGAGAGTCAGAATCCGAGTTAGATGCAGAGTTATCTGACTTGACCATGTAGGCGCTGGCGTGCTACCAAGCGGCGGATCGACGTAAAGGTGGGAAGTGATAGAGCAAGCCCGATTGTGGTAGTTTTGGGTGCGGTTCGGCATTTTGGCCATAACTTTGGCTACAGGTGTCGAATTCGCGCGTTCAACCCCAATTCGGAAAGCTCGTCTAGACGCGCACGTGGGGACCACCAGCTATTCCTGGTAGATGACGTTTTCATCTCCAAATTCAGCAATTTTCCTCGCAAAATATTTGATTTTGTTATTTTTAGTAATAATTCAAATACCGATTTGAGGCATGATTTGATTCTGATTTTCTCTAGGATTTTGGTTGTTTTTTTAGTTTGATTTGAATTTTCAATTTTGAATAATTTTAGATTTTGACATTTTTGGGTAAAATTGCCGAATTTATGAGATTCTAGGGTTTTGAGACTATTAGTCTGGCTTGTGGACTATTGTTTTTTCAATTTGTTTTTTTGAATGAAATTTTCTTGAACTTCATAGATACTTCTCTGGTTCTTTTCGTTATTCGGTTTCTTTTTTGCGATCCCCTTTGGTTCTAGCTACCTCGTGGATTAATCATTATCTCGCCCAACGTCATACCGGAGGCTCAGAACATATTCAAAAGGAGCCTACAATTTATACATGACACTCCTCAGGGATCCGGGGTGATGATGCTTGGGAGAATACTTAACCACTGGACATAGGACCTGAGGGATACAACATTTCCCCTACTTTATTGTCCACAAATGAAAAATCCTTTGTAACAAGAAGAATACTTGTATCCAAACAACTCTATATATTACCATAAATAAAATAGTTTATCCACCTTAAAAAAATATTTACAATTATTTAGTTTGTTCATTGTTGTAAAAATATAGTAAAAATAACGTATTCCAAATTATTTATATTTTCTAAATTTTATATAGATATTTATTTATTTTATCAAAGTGAATAAATCACATTTTATTTAATTAAAACAAGGAAGATACATTCCACCCGAAGGTCTGTCGCTCGGGAGCCGAGGTCTCATCGCCTCTTAAATTTAATTAATTATTAAGAATATGATTGTTTAATCGTCATTTAATTTGGTTTGATGTGTTTTGAGGAATACAATAATAACTCATGTAGGCTAATTGAACTAGCTTCCGTGAAATATTTATCATTAAATATACTTCTGGTGTGTACATATAAATATTTAAATGATCACAGTTTAAAATGTAAAAAACAAAGAGTAAACATATAATCATATGATAAATATACTTTTAACTATAAATTTATTTCATTCGTATTGTAATTTAAACTAAAAAATCATATAAATAAGTTAGATATGTAACTCATATAGATTATCGTGAAATATTAAATGTTTGGGGTTTTTACTTGCATACCCCTATAAAACTTGAAAATTGCTTAAATACCCCCATAAAAATGCTATTTGCTTGCATACCCCCGTAAATCAACTATTTTTGCTTATATGCCCCTATGGTTAAGTTGCCCCTTGACGGTGTTAAATCAATGGATGGAATGGGGGTAAATTACTAAATTGGGTTTGCTTATATACCCCTCTAAATTTTTTTTAAAATTTTATAGATATTATTTATTTTATAGATGAGAAAGTAGGGTTGGAAGTCAAAATTATTAAAAATGAGGGTAATTGTGTAATTTTTCAACTATGGTTAACTTTAAACTATAGTTAACTCTGAAAAAACTAACGGTGACTAACGGTAACTAACGGCGGGGGTATATAAGCAAAAAAATTAGTTTTAGAGGGGTATGCAAGCAAATTGCATTTTTGTAGGGGTATTTAAGCAAATATATGGTTTTGGAGGGGTATGCAAGCAATTTTCTCTAAATTGTTTATAATTTTTACAAAAATATATACAAGAGATATGAAACAGTGGGGCTAAATTTCGTATTTCACTGGATAATCATTTCATGCCAAAGACGTCATGCTAATCATATTTCATGCCAATAAGTTCACCTCAATTTCAGTACAAGTACAACCTTTTCAACGATATGAAACTCACTTAAATAATAGAAGAACACAAAAGAAGTGGTCAGATAACTACTCCATGAGCACTAGATAACTAGATATGTTTTATTTACTTTGTATTCAAACAAGTTTTAATTACTTTATAATTTTATATCTATTTTTTTCTTTTTGATCGATGAGCATCAGATGAATAGATATGTTTAAAATTAACTTAAGGTGATCAATAGGTCATTTGCAATGGCACTGAAACTAATTTCAACATTTGAAGCAAATGTACATGTTTTTTTTTTTTTTTTGACGAAAGAGAGCAAGAAACTTGTTGTTAACAAAAAAGTAAAAAAAGAAAAAATTAAGAAGAAAACTAAGAAGAACTAATTCCTTCCAAATATTAAAACTGCAGCCCAGCCCCAGCCACCATGTTCTCAAGCCATCTTGGCCTATCTTCTCCTCTATGGTAGAGTGAAAGTCCTGGATTGTTTAGTGCCTTCTTAGCCAAAGTATCAGCCAAAAAATTAATCTCTCTGGGACAGTATCCTATTTCCAAGTGTGGGTGCTCCCTCAGCAATAGCTTGACTCTGGTTACATCTTCCTGAAAAGGTAGGAAGCTGTCTTCTTGTTGTTGCTTAACTAGTTGAATGGCCTGCAGGCAGTCAGTTGAGATGCTGTCTGGCCTCCAATTGCTCAGTGTGCATTGTTCCATTGCATTTGCTACAGCTTGAATCTCCGCTTGACAACTGGACCCAGCAGCTTGTGTCTTGCTCCCTGCCATGAGGATCTTATCTTTTCCTTGAAGGATTACAAAACCTAAACCACAGAAAGGAGTTCCATCAGACCATGCTGCATCACACATGACATGTATGTAATTGTTAAAAATTGAAGAGTGGAGATACTCCCTGAACTGTCCTCTGATCTTCCAAAAATGATCCTGTGTGGTAATTAGAGCTCTTTTGAAGATTTGAGATGCTTGATGCCTCTTGCTGTTAAAAGAATTATCACACCTAGCACTCCAAATACTCCATGCACAGGTGGCCATTAGAGACTTTGTATATTTCTGTTTTGGTACATTTAGTCCATAGACATTAAGAAGCCAGCCCCCATCCAAGAAGTGATCCAAGTTAACTACATCCCAGCCAGTTTGATTGGAAACCTTATTCCAACATAACTTGGCAATTCTACATTCAACAAAGAGATGTCTAATGGTTTCAGTACCCATGCCACACAGAGGGCAAGGCATTTGAGCACCAAAACCCAATGAGTACATGAGATCAAAGGTTGGTAGTTTGCCATGTAAGAGCCTCCAGATAAAAGTTTTTACTCTTGGGGCCACTGATAAATTCCATAAATTAGTCCAACCAGCCCATCTATCCCCTTCAGTGTCAGAATGTTGGTTAATATAGACATATACCTCCCTGGCAAGGTTTGTATTGGAGGCTGAGGGGGACCAAACCCAATGATTACTCATTTCATCATTGTAACTACATTTGTAATGTCTACTCCAATCTAAATTATGCCCAAAACAGTGAGTGAAATCCGCATAGTTGAGCTTATCCCCATCCAACATACCTGAGATATTCAGTGAATCAAAAGGAATTTGCATATTAAGAAATGTAGGCTTAAGTGAGACAGGGATATCAAATAGCCAAGGATCATTAAGAAAATTTGTAAGACTAGGGTTACAATTTACAATCCAAAGATTTGATTTGATCTTCTCAACACTTTTGCAAAGCTGCTTATAAAACCATGAAGATGATTGCAGGTTTGAGGACTTCCAAGGATGAAAAGTACCATACTTCATTTGAACAATTTGAACCCAAAACTTGTTTTCATTATTTAACAATGCAAAGATGTTTTTAGTCATGAGTGCAATTTTAGCATGCCTAAGGTTTCTGATGCCTAACCCTCCCTCAGACTTGTCAAGTGTAGTAGTTGCCCAACTCATGGGTTGGAAGGAGCCACCAGCAGTGCCATTTCCCCATAAAAATCTCCTGGAGGCTTTGGATATCTGATCTAACACAGTGTCAGGTACTGGGTAAGAAGACATTGGGTAAATTGGAATAAACATTAGAGAAGAATTAACAAGAATGGATCTGCCAGCCAATGAGATAGAAGAGGCACACCAAGCCTTGAGACTGTTGGAGACTCTTTGGATCAGTGGCTGCCACTGGTTGACAAGTAGCTTTTTGGGTGATATCAACATTCCCAGATAAGTGAAAGGGAAGGAGCCAAGTTTCATCCCTAGAATATTAGTGATGGAACTTCTTACTCTACTGTTGAACCAGGAAGGGAAATGGATTGTTGATTTACTCAAATTGACTTTCTGCCCAATTAAGGAAAAATATAAGTCAAGACATAACCTGCAGTTTTTAGCTACAGATCTTGAAGCTCTTGTGATAATCAGGGCATCATCAGCAAAGAGGAGATGATTGAAATTGGAGGTCAACCTGCTGTTAAAGCCAGGTATATAGTTTAAAGACATAGCATGGTTAAGTATAGAGGATAGGTTTTGAGACACCAGCAAAAAGAGATAAGGGGAGATAGGATCCCCTTGTCTAAGGCCTCTAGAGCAGCTTATCCATTCAGTGGGCTTCCCATTGACTAGAAGTGAGAAACTAGGGGATGTAATGCATGCTTTTATCCATGAGATCCAAAGATCAGGGAAATTCATAATATGAAGAGTGCCAAGGATGGCATTCCATTCCATGGCATCATAAGCCTTCTGATCAATGTCCAATTTTAATATCATCCTTGGGAGGGTATTGACATCATATTCTAACGAATGAACAATTTCTTGAATGGCCATGATATTATCATGAGTTGATCTACCAGTGATAAAGCCAGCCTGTTCCGGGCCAACCAGCTTAGTTATGACATTTTTCAACCTATTTGACAGTAATTTAGATAGTATTTTGTAAGCAACATTGCATAGGGAGATGGGCCTGAATTCCTGGACCCTATTAGCCAATTCTTTCTTGGGAATCAAGGCAACATATGTTTGGCCCCAAGCTCTAGGCAGTTGGGAAGTTGTGAAAAAATGATTAATGGCTTGGAGAAGTGGTTCTTTAATGATATCCCAGTAGAAAAGATAGAATTCAGCATTTAGTCCATCTGGACCAGGGCTCTTGCCTTTGGGCATAGCATTAAGTGTTTGCAAAACTTCATAAGTGGATACTGGTCTAATGAGGTTACCCCTATTTGCCTCATCTAGCTTAGGTAAGTCAGGAGGCATTCTTGACTGCAATTCCTCTACTTGAGACTTGTTCTTTGAGGTCCAAAGATCTTTGTAAAAACCTGAGAAAGCCTGGGCTATGGATCCTGGGTCTGTTAATAGGGTATCCTGATCACTCATAAGTACAGACACTCTATTCTTATGTCCCCTAACTTTGGCTTGTTTGTGAAAGAAAGTAGAGTTATAATCTCCATGCTTGAGCCATAAAAGTTTGGCTCTTTGTGCCCATCTCAAGGAATTTTGCCTAAGGAGAGCCTTGTGCTTGTTATAGAGACCTCTAAGTCCAACACTTATTAAGTCATCAGAGTTCAGCCTGGACTCTAGCAATTCTAGATGAGATATCTCATCCTCAACTTGAGAAATATTTGTGTCCAGAGGTGACAAATCCTTAGACTTCCATTTGCTTAGATTGGATCTAGTTTTAGATACATAATGGCTGAAGGCTTGCATTGGAGATGCAGTAGTGGTACAATTCCAAGCCTTCCAAACATTGGAATGACATTTGTCATACTCCAACCAGTAGTTATCAAAGCGAAAGATTCTATTTTTTTGAGGGAGAAGGTTTTGGCTGTTACCAACATGGGAGAATGATCTGAAACTGTCTTAGGGAGATGTTTATTAAAGTAAGAATCAAAGTTATTAACCCAAGAGCTATTGGCTAATACTCGATCCAGTCTTGCCCATCTCCTGGCTAAGCCCAATTGATTGTTACACCATGTAAAGGGGGAACCAACAAATCCTAAATCAAAAAGATGATTAACAGAAATAAAGTCATTGAAAAGTTTAGATTTGGCCAAATAATAATCAGAATGACCCCCTCGGTGCTCATCAAGAGTAAGAATTGCATTGAAATCTCCCGACAGACACCAAGAAAGATCTAAGGTAGATAGAACTTGCAGTTCCAACCAAAGATTTTTTTGGATCTGAAGTGCTTGAGAATTGTAAATAACAGACAATATCCACTCTCTAGGCTTTTCAGCATAGATAATCAAATGAAGAGAAAATCTAGTAATGGCAAGAGGGGTCACCATACCTACCCTCTGTTTCCAGAGGGTGACGATACCTCCCGACATGCCTTGGGCTGGGATTGTAGCCCATTGCCAATCCCTCGAGAATTTGCTACAAAACTTCATTGCTCGTGAAACATCTGTTCTGGTTTCCACCAGGCATACAATATCAGGTTGATTACTTCTCATAAGGGCTTTGATCCTGCCTAATGTCTCAGGGTTTGATGCTCCCCTGCAATTCCAACATAAAATTTTTAATGTATTCATAAATAATCTATGAAGAAGGGAGGGGTTAGAGTAGCTCCTTAGTATGGAGGATTCAAACATGCTCTGTTGAAGAGTCCAAGCGCCCCTTTTTAGAGCAAGTGTATTCTTTGGCTTTACCCCTTCTGGCTAGGGCTTCAAGTTTGGCATCCTTCTGAACTAATACCAAAGGCATATCGTCATCAAAGATGTCATGCCTTCTATCCACAGCATCAGAGACCTCTTCCATAGCTTGATCTTGGAGCAACGGTAGGGGTTTGGATCTGATAACCTGAGAGACTCTTTCAACTAATTGGAGATGCTTCCCAACCTGAGGGTCCTGATGGAGGGGTAATTCCGATGCTATTGCAGTCTGATTCCGATCAACAGAGGTGATTAAACATGGTTTTGTTCTGACAAGCTCCTTAGAGATCTCCTCCGAAGGCTGCTGAAGATCTTGCAACGGTAACTTGTCAATCAAACCTCCTGCTTGAGCTTCAACGATAGCTTTTGCCTTTCCCTTATGGTGAGGGCTCACTGAGGTACTGACTATGGGATCTACAGCCTTCCCCTTCCGATCGCGATCTAGATTAGGTAGTGGCGGAAAGTCTTCCAACGTATCCCTAAAAGTAACATTGTTGCCTCGAGATTGGTATGATCTCCCATCAGCAAAGCTGTAAAACCCACTTATTCTATGGATTTATTAAATCTATAATTGTATTTATGGTTATTTTACTATAATTAATAGTAAGGTCACATATATATATATATATATATATATATATATATATATATATATATATATATATGAACAGGTTAACTAGTAAACTCATCATAAACATGATGGAGGCCAGGAGGAGATGATACTATATATTGTATAATCTAATATATTAGGACATATGATATTATATAATAATATCTTGTATTATATACGCATATAAAGATATGCAGATGTATAGTTGGCCTTGGTATGGTTGACTGGACATTAGAAACATTGATGGAATTATTAGACACGTGGGTAGTAATATATATATATATATATATATATATATATATGTGGCTCAGCAAGAGGCAAGTAGGCACGTGAATTTTAAAGGAAAATACTCATGTGCATGGCATTATAAGCAGATGGGAGCTATTGAAGAAACGTGTGGTCGTGTCATGCGAGGCCACGATACTCCGTCTTCGCAGTAAGAGCATTCTTTGCTCGCCGCCCGCCACATGATCGAGATCCACCTTACCATTCATCCGAGGCATATTACGGATCCAAGGCGAGGTGGGTATCTTAGGGACCCTTGCCACGAGGAACCCACTGAACGGTCTGCGTGGAGTCACACCATGCGTGCGGCGCCGCAACCCGCGGGTTTCTTGTCACCAGGAATACGGGGGAGGAAGCGGTGGAGTTGTCTCATCCATCGCCATCACCTTGAGCCTGACCAGGCCGCAGAAGTCATAAACCCCGGTGAAAAGGAAAGCTAATAAGTAGGACATTGGGGATAAGCGTGTTTCAAAACAAGACAAGGTTGTAGGGAGAGACAAAAAATGATGACTCCATTGTCTTTGTGGCGACCTAGCTCCCGGCATCAAGCTACCGGCATCGGTGCACCACCCGGAGAGGAAGGCCGAACGCCATTAATGCAGTCGCAAGCTTGGTGAGTTTCTTAGTAGCTCATGAATTAGTGTATTTGAATCATGCATGAATGTTTAATCCATCACTAGGGGCGAGAGGATTTCATGCATGGAGGACTTGATGCCTTAGTGGTCGATTGGGGGGTGGAGAAGGTTTAAGTTTTGATTAATGGGAGTTAGGAGTGAGTTGGGTAAACACTTTGGAGCATAAGTACATTAGGAATGTAGTTCATCTCCCTCTCTACACCCATTGGATCTACTCCCACTTTTCCTTCTAGTCAACAGAACTTGGTTGGTTAGCATGACTTGTTACTAGAGATGCTTACACTTGAAGGAACTCCCTTGTTTACCCTTGGAAGACAACCCTCGTCCATAGGGTTTATTGCCTTTTAGTGTGCCTTAGATGGTGAAGGAAGGAGCTGGTCTTAAATTAACACATGAGGTCTGTTGGAGCCTCTCATACTTAAGAAAAAAAATAAATAAATAAATAAATAAATAAAAAAAAAAAAATATATGGCTTCATAGTAGGTTGGTAACCACTTGATGAATAGGCCCCATGAGAAGGTCAGGCTACCAGAGAAGAAGACATGCATAGAAACCGAAAGGCATGTTTTACGGCCCTAGTTGAAATACGCATGGTTATAGGATCGATTGGAAGGCACCCAGTGCATGGATTAGAAGGAGAGAGTTAAGTAGATGGCTACATTTACAAGGGAAACACAGGCATGTATGTGCAGCTTCATGGCACGAGGCTGCGCATGGATTGTAAGGGGATGACTTATGAGCCATACAAATATATTTGATGAAGAACACGGTCCTAGATCTAAGTTTTCTTTCCTTTGAAGACTCCGCATAATCATTAGGCAGTAGGACATGCATGAGGAGGACTGTGCCATTAGTGATGCATGGGAGAAGGCGGCTACATGACTTAGAAGAATTAGGTGAAAGCAGGGACCCAAGGGGTTCAATGGGCGATTTAGATGAACTAAAAGGTAGACTCAGGTCCATTTGATTAGGACAACCTATGAGTGGAGTGTAACTCCCAATGGGTTGGGGCGTTAATGACTAGCTATATCATTTCATAGGACACATATCTCATGGTACTCATATGCATACTAAGTGTAGATTTCTTGTTTTGTGATCTTGACATGGCTGAGGACCACGCGTCCCGGTGAGGCACCGGTCGGCTAGATATTCCTACACGAATTAGAGTTACCTCGCGCCAAGTACCCACTCTCACGGAGTGTTTATTGGATTTACTCTTGTGTCTTTTAGTAAAGTACCTTTGCCTAGTTCAGAAACATGGGCTTTGTTGACATTACTTGATATTCCTTCGATATCCATGTTTGTGCGCAAAGTGCTATATTGCATTATACTTTCCTTCTTGTTGATGATGCGATCTAGTATGATTATCTAGTTGATATTCCTCTATTATGCGGCGATGATATGCACATATACATTTTATGACTTCATTGGATTATTGCTCCTATATTTATATTGCATTGGTATGTTTGGTTGTTGGCATCCGTTGGATGTTGCTCTGTCTTATCCTTAGCGGTCGGTGGAGTGTGGGTGCTCCAACTTGGGCGTCTAGAGGCCGAGGGACACGCCTGGCGTTATGCCATCCCCGCATGAGGAGGGGCCGATACTCTGTCTGGCCCGGCCTTGTCGATGGGACGATACAGTAGGCGCCGTAATCGGCATGTAGAAGGGTAGTATTTCTTTGAATTCCGACTCTTGGGGCGATTCAGTGAGGCGATGGTCAAGCGGGGGACTTCGAGAGCTCTTCGGTTGGATGATTCTTTCAGGCTTTGAGGCCTTAGTTGACATTAGGAGCCCTTTCATTGCTCGTCTCTGGGACTCTTAGATGGTTGGTTATGCGGGGTGCACATGTGCTTATTTAGTCATGTTCTTGGATTTGCTATATGTACTTCTATCTCTTGATGTTCATGACTTGCTTACCCACCTTGCGAGGTGCTTACCTTTGGACTTTCCATTGAAAGCTCATACATGATTTCATCTCTTTTTGGATCAGGATAGGCGAAATTTGGTGATAGGCCGCATGCGTGGGAGCCGGGTTTGTGATTGAGGTTGGCAACCTCTGATGTCCAATCTTGTGTGAGAAAACATTATGTATTGGGCCCGTATAGGGTCAGACTTGTACTTGACTATTAGGGTGCCTGTACCCTAGGTGCTTATCTTCCGCTGACATTATACTCTGATGTATGTCATCCACTTTTATTATTATTCGGCTATCGCTTGTCTTTGTTGTCTGAAGCGATCACTGCAGGCCTTGTATTGGCGAAAGGGCCCTTCTCCTAAAACTTAGGTGCGGCTTCACGCGTGCGGCGGGATTTTAGGGGTCGGGCCGTGACGATTAAAGCTCAGACGAGCGCAAGGTTAAAGCCGGATTAATCGGCGCTACCCCAGTTGCCTACAACATTAGTCAATTAGGATTGATTGAGAGTTGGTTGGGTAGACTAGGTATTTTATGAGGAACTGACTATGCTTTGGCTTGGCGGCTAATCATGTATGGGTTCAAGAACGAAGAATTTCGGCTTGAAGGACTCCTACAAGCTCGTGAACTTTCTTTCGGACCGTGCCCTGGGAGCAAACCCTAGGGTGAGACGGTTTATGCGAAGGGTGAATTGGAATGATGCACTATGGGAGCGAATCAAGAAGGATAGCGACTTGAGATTACCACGGCCAATGAAGGCAGCTTCACGTGGACCCTTTGCTCCCGTCTACCATCTCGGTGGTAACAATTATGCCTAGGGTGAGCGGGAAGATCAAATGCCACTTTGTGGAGGGCTTCATGACTACCAACTCCGTGTAGAAGTGTGGTGCCGTCGCTGTGGAGATTTCGGACACCAAAGGACTGAGTGCAGTAGTGACTCACCTTGTGAATGCCCTTGCTGTGAGAGTGGGAATCACCCAAAGGACACCTTGGGACCAGAAGAAGAGGAAGGGTCGACGAGCTCTGACGAATCTCTAGAAAGTCAGGAGGAACTATATGTATCCTCTGAGGACGATTGGGAGGAGCCGTGCACACCCTCCGAGGAAGACCAAGAGGAATAGTGCGATCTAGTAGCGCCCAATGAGCTAAGACAGGATCAAGACATTGTAGGGACACCTATCTAGGACAATGTAATAGTCGTATGAACGCTATGTATTATGGAAAATTCTCTTGAAGTAATGAATTGTATTTTGTTTCATATCAACTTGACCTTGGTCCCTGCGATAATAAACTGACAAGTTATTATCTCGCAGCGGATATGCCGATGATTGTGTACGGCGCCGCACGTCGCCCGGTGACATCCTCGAGGAGAGGGAGGGAGAGCTCGGAAGGGACATCGTCCGCCGGGGCCGGAGGGTCGGCCGTACCGCCAATAGGCAGCGCCATTGGCGGCAGCCTCTGACAATCAGGAGGGCTCGAGATCATGAGGTCTCTACGGGGAGATCCATCGGCCTGGGCGCGTGGCCTTGAAGTTGGGAATTAGGTCTCAGGAACAGAGGGTGACCGAGATACAGAGGCCTCGACGAACCATGCGAGCCGCGGGGTATCGCAGAGCTCTCGCGGCTCAAGCGGGCATCAGACGGGTAGCCCCACTTGCAGGCACCAGTCGTGGAGGGAGATACCCTCGGTGCAGGGGGCCAGCCAAGTTGGGCCTGATGTATGATCGAGATGCCCCTGCGGGGCTACTGGACACACCAGGAAGAGTGCGAGATATGATCCCGACATTTGACTCAGCGCTGTGCGTAGCCCGCCCGCCGGGGAGAGGGGATGGTTATCCGCGAGGGGCGGCAGTCACAAGCAACTTATAGCCCGCAGTCGCATTAGTATTAGCTTAGTATGTGCTAGTAGTGTAGTGCTGATGACAGCACTTATTTTGGGTGTACTAGTAGTTATATAAACCCTGTGTGTTGTATGAACTACTTATGTATGCGAATGTTATTTTACTTAATGTAATGCACGAACTTCTGTTGCATGTTTGTCTCTTTGAAACTTAACTTTACTAATGTCTACAGATAACATGATGAGAGAAGGAAGGGCGGACGAGGGCGAGGGCGGCCAGAAGCGAGTTAAGTACAGCCTCCAGTAGAGGAGGTGCTCCCACCTCCTGAGGAGATGGAAGTTGAGCAGGAACAGCCTGCTCAATCCAACGTCGCAGGGCCCCAGGCGGGAGGCCTAGACCCTAGGGGGGAGGTACCCCCCATCACCATGCTTGATTTGATGAGGGAGATGCATGCCCTCATCAGAGAACAGAGGCAACAACAGATTCCACCCCCTCCTACCACACCAGCTGCACCCGCCACCGGTAGAAGTCTACTTGGAGATCGAGAGGCCATACTGCCCGTTATAGGTCTTCTGTGACCCACTGGCTGCTAGAGCTTTGGATCAGGGAACTGGAAAAGGCCTTTGACTATATTCAGACAGATGAGGCCGAGAAGGTAAGAACCGCCGCCTACACGCTCTGGTAGCCATGAGGATGGTACCTCGGTGAGATACGGAACAGGAAGGAAGGAACCTTCAAGACATGGGAGGAGTTCAAAACGGCCTTCTATGCAAAGTACTTTTCTCAGGGACGTTTGGTGCAGATGGAGCAGCAGTTTACTCATCTCATCCAGGGTGGGATGACGGTGGAGCAATCTGGCGGAGTTGAATCGCCTAGCTTCGTTTGTTCCGACATGGTGCCAAACCGAGGCCCGTCGAGTCGCGGAGATTTGTGTGTAGGGCCCTACGGTGTCACTCAAGAAGATCATATCCGGATTTATGTGTACGGTTACTCGGCGGTGGCGGGGCCAAGTATATTGATGCTTCGGTCGGGGGGATCCACGAGGGCCGCCCTAAGGAGAAGAAGAAGGACAAGAGCCGGGGATCAAGCAACAACCATTCATCTACGGCGAAGAATGCGGGACGATCAAAAGGTCCAGAGTATCGATCCACGACCATCTGATAGATCCTCCGGATCATCCCGTTAGCCCTCACGAGTAGAGGCTCTTACAGCGGTCATCGAGACAATTAAGTGTTTCACTTGTGGGGGCGCGCAAGAAGCTCGATGTCGAGTATCCCGAGGTTGTTTCCTAATGGCGGCCTGGCGGGGAGGCACAGTGCCCAAAGCCCGGTCCGGGGCCGAGAGGGCGGATGGAGGGGCCGCGGAACTCACGCGAGAGGTCATCGGGGCCCCTCAAAGGCGACCTTGAGGGGCGAGGCCGCGGAGGAGATCGAAGGGGAAGGCAACCACGGCCGCCTTCCTCTGGTCGGCCGTCGACACAGCCAGGTTGACCTATGGCGGGTCTATCATCTCACCACCGGAGGCGCATCCCCGGCGTCGTCGCAGTACTATCGCAGATTAGCTCATTTTATGCCGCACTTTTATTCCGATCCGGGTTACTTTCTGCGCTCGTTTATTTTCCACCTTGTTTTGTCAAGACACTCACTACGGTGGAGACATTACCGTACCAACTAAGTGTAGATACCACGGTGAAGCGGCGATTATTGAACAAGATAGGCCGTCATATCGTAGTGATTGAGGGGCCGGGAGCTAACGGCTAATCTACATGTTATGGATCCGAAAGACTATGATATTATCACGGGGATGGATTGACTCTCTTAGTATATGCGATGGTGGATTGCCGCAAGAAGAGAGTGCATTCGGAGATGCCCACGATGAAAGAGTTCATCTTCCACGCGGCGAGGATTGCTTTCGTTGGTGAAATTTCAGCAGTTCGGGCTCGGAGGCTTCGATGATGGATGTGTAGGGTATCCGGCTTCAATTTCCGAGCTTCAGTGAGAGGGTAGTCCCACCATTCGCGGATGTTCCGATGGAGTTAGCGAAAGTACCCCAAATGTATTCCCCGAGGATTTCTTCGTACCCCGAGAGAGGCTGGAGTTCTCTATCGAGTTGATTCTGATGCGGCTCCGTATCTAGGGCCCCGCTGTGATGGCACCGCCCGAAGCCAAGGAAAGAAGCTTGGAGGAGCCATTTGTTGGAGAAGGGTTTATTATTGGTAGAGTATGTCACCAATGGGAGCCCCAGTCGCTTTGTCAAGAAAAAGGATGGGTCCTTGAGGCTGTGCATCGATTATAGAGAACTGAACAAGGTGACAGTCAAGAATAAATATCCATTGCCGAGGATTGATGATCTTATGGATCAACTCCAGGGGGCACAAGTATTCTCGAAGATTGATTTGAGATCCGGGTACCACCAGGTGCGGATCAGAGGGGAGGACGTCCCGAAGAGTGCCTTTCGGACTAGATATGGGCACTATGAATTCTTGGTAATGCCGTTTGGGCTCACCAATGCCCCGGCCGTGTTCATGGATCTGATGAACCGAGTATTTCGGAGGTATTTGGACCGGTTCGTAGTCGTCTTTATTGATGACATTTTGATCTATTCTCGGAGTCGCCAGGCACATGTGGAACACTTGAGGGTGGTGTTGGAGACTTTGAGGCAGCATCAGCTGTATGCGAAGTTCTCCAAGTGTGAGTTCTGGCTGGATAGTGTGGCCTTCTTGGGACATGTTATTAGTGGTGCTGGAGTGTCGGTTGACCCCAAGAAGATCGAGGCGGTTGTGGATTGGAGGAGGCCGACCACAGTCAGGGAGATTCGTAGCTTTTTGGGACTAGCTGGGTACTATCGGAGATTTGTGGAGGGTTTCTCCCGCTTGGCAGCACCCATGACGAAGCTAACCAGGAAAGGCACGAAGTTTGTGTGGACAGAGGCTTGTGAACGGAGTTTCTTGGAGCTGAAGCACAGGTTGGTTTCCGCGCCGGTCCTTGCCCTTCCACAGAGCGGAAAGGGTTATACAGTATATAGCGATGCCTGTAAGACGGGCCTGGGGTGTGTTCTGATGCAGGATGGGAAGGTTATTGCATATGCTTCCAGACAACTGAAGCCGTATGAGGAGAACTACCCCACACACGATCTAGAGCTGGCAGCGATCGTGTTTGCATTGAAGATCTGGCGACACTTCCTCTACGGTGTACCTTGTGACATCTACACCGACCACAAGAGCCTCAAGTACATTTTCACGCAGAAGGAGCTGAACATGAGACAGCGGCGGTGGTTGGAGCTGATTAAAGACTATGATCTGAACGTGCAGTACCACCCGGGGAAGGCCAACGTGGTGGCTGATTAAAGACTATGATCTGAACGTGTTGACTGTTTCATTACCAAAGACTTTCACCTTTGGCTCACCGGAGACTACATGACTCCACGACTTCTCAGTTTGGCTTGGTGGAGACGAAGGTCTAGTGTCCACTCCTCCGCCCCCACTCGCCATCGCAAGTGGGGCAGAGTTGAGGGATGAAGGTGAGTTCAGAGTCAAGGGACGAAGGAAGCAACAGAGCTCTCAAATGTATATGCTTTTGAAATGCTTGTTTTATGGTGGCTTTACCAAGAAACCATCGCTTCAGAAAAATATGGGTTTTAAACTAATTTTTTTTATTAATATAAACAAGCTATTTTTTATTTAGTAGAGGCATATTTAAATATGAACAAATCCTTTGACCTCTGATTTTAAAAGAGAGTGGTTACTTGCTTAGAACAATTAAATTAATATAGATATTTCATCCCACGTCATAGTGTTTTATGTTAAATAAACCTGAAGTTGTTATTGTCATATATTTTATTTATTTATATTTTTAAAGCAAACACAATTATAATGATTAAAGTTCTTTATAATGTACCGGTGTAAACCAACGAACTCTTAGCCTATTGATATTGGATCCCTTATATAGGGGTTCATTAATTGGGACAAACTCAAATTCGAACCCCTATGATCGCATGGTGAGGCTCATGAGGGCACGCGCGCATAGATGGCGTTGTCTTCTCCTGATTTTCCTCCGAGGGTTCTTGTCACCTTTGTAAAAAAAAAAAAAAAAAAAAATTGTACCGGTGTAATGTTCAATTCTGTGATCTACCTTTTAAGTAAATTTAAGCTTAATATATCTATTTTTTAAAAATTAAATTATTTTTTAATTTCGGTGAGGGTATTAGATTCAATGGACTTTTAAAATACCTTTTATATTTCCACCAAATATGGGATATAATAATTGATTTCAATGAACTTGTAATCATTTTAATTTGATTCAACAAACTTGGCGCTTTATGTATCAGAAAAATCATATCTTCCCCTTTAGAGAATTTATTTTTTTGAATTTTTTAAAATTAAAATTATGAAAGACTCCCATAAATATATATATATATATATATATATATATATATATATATATACTTTTTAAAATTAAAAATACATATAGATAGATTTTTAAATTTTTTAAAAATCTAAAATTCTGAGAAAATTCCAAAATACTAACCTAATTTTCTTTGTTTTTAGATTTTATAAAAATTAAAATTACACTCACCTTTGTTAGTAATATGTAGATAGATAGATAGATAAAAAATCTTCATTCTAATTTATAATATTCGATTAGGATAATCCTGTGTAACAAAATTCATCATCAGGATTTAAAATTCAAACACGTGCAAGGCACGTGTGAAATAGAGATTCGAATTCCGAGTAAACTCGGTAGGTCAGGCATCTTCCTGATTGACTCCGCCAAACCAACTCCCTGTTTGCGATGCGATATAAACCCGGAAACCAAGCCTCGCGAGTCTCCTGATCAACCAAGCAAAGCAAAGCAAAGCAATAGGGAGAGAGAGAGAGGAGAGAAAAAGCTTTATTTGGGATTTGGGAGCCCTAACCCGCTCCCTCTCACCCCAACTCATCTCGATCTCCAACCCTTTCCCACCCGACCAAGAATCACAGATCCGTTCCTCCTTTGCCTTCTTCGATTAAACCAACATCAAACCCATGGACTCCACCAAAGCCTCCTCCGCGCGCAAACTCCCTATCAAGCGGCGTCCCCCTCCTATCTCCTCCCCCGATCCCGACCCGGATCCCTCCTCTGCCCTCGTCGAGTACGACGACGGTGAGCAAGAGGACGCCGACTACGACGATCACTCCGCCTCCGCCTCCGCCTCCGATGGCCGCCACCCGCCTCCGTTCAAGTTCCAGCGCATCTGGTCCGAGTCCGACGAGATCCGCTTCCTTCAAGGGCTTCTTGGGTGCCACGCCCAGGGCATGGTCTTCCCCCGCGACCTCAACCTCTTCTTCGACCGCTTCTCCGAGTCTATGGCCCAGCCCTTCACTCGCTCCCAGCTCTCCGAAAAACTCCGCCGTCTCCGCACCAAGTTCCGCATCATGTCCGGCCGCATCAACCGCGGCCAGGACCCCTCTCGCCTCGCCCCCCACGACCGCGACATTCTCCACCTGTGTACCCGCCTCTGGCATCCGGACTACTCCGCCACCTCCCCTTTTTCTACCGCTGACGCCGGCGGCGGCAGCAACAAGCGCCGCCGCCGCAACCCTCGCCCTCCCTCCGCCACCCCTTCCCAGCCTGCTCTCCCTGCTCTTCCTGCTCTTCCTGCTCCTCCTCTTTCTCTTCCCTCCACATCGACCGCGGAAGATGATAAGAGTAATGTGAATCTTGATGGGAACACCCCCCAGATCTCTGCTCAGATTGCTGTGCTGGCCAAGGAGGAGGAGGTTGTCGATGGGGAAGAGGTGGATGGTCTTGCTATGAATGGGGTTGTAGCTGGCGAGGAGGTTAAAGTGAAAGCACTTCCTGTGAAAGTTGTGGAGGCTGCTGGAATGGAAACAAGTACACCACATGGACGGAACCTGGTGAAAAAGATTGTCTTGGATGTGTTCAATGAATGTGTGAAGGAGGTGCAGAAGGCTCTGGATGGCCGCCGAGCTGAGCACATGGAGAGTGACTTGTCCAAGAGGTGGAGGGAGCAGCAGGCGCTGGAGCTCGATGTTTTGTCCAGCCGTTTGAGGTTGGTCCTTGAGCATGTAACACCTTGATTGAACTGAATAAGTGGCTGTCTGGTCTTTCTAACCATGTATAGGAAATAGATTGATTGGACATCTCTCGGATTCTTCTTTAGGTTATCTTAGATTTTGATGGAATTTGTAAGATGTCCTTAATGCTATTTTGTCAGTGCCATGGTTTATTAGCTTTTATTTATAATGCCTTGCAATGCCTTTTCTTTTTGCAAAGTCTGATATTATTTGCTTGTGTTTGCATCTGTCATTGTTTCTTTCAGCTGTTTCAGTTGGCGATTTTTACCTGCTTATTGGATTGGATTAGTACTGGTTAAATCTGTAGGCTATTAACATGTATCTTTTGCCATCTTTTGTAATTATATCATTAAGTGTTTGATTGTGAACTCAAAATGATAGAGCATTTGAAGTCTCTGACACACACCCAGTGATAGTCAACCCGATTAAGCATAGTTGGCATGATTCATATCATTGATATGATTCATCTAATGGTCAATTGCAAAGGAAAGAGTTAGAACAAGAGCAAGGATGACTATGAGTGTTCGGAAAGGATAAAACCAAGGAAGAGGGTTAAGGAAAGGCATTTAGGATATAAAAAAAGGGGTAGTCCGGTGCTACAAAGCTCCCGCTATGTGCAGGGTCCGGGGAAGGGTCGGACCATTTAGGTCTATTGTACGATCCTGCATTTTTCCATGACGTTGTTTCCACTACTCGAACCTGTGACCTTCAGGTCACATTTATTATATAGTATAAAAAAAATTTCTTGAAAAAGACATGGAATTGGGAAGGGTTTTACTCTCAGTTTTTTTTTTTTTGGAGGTTTTAATAAGTTTCCATAGAGATATTTGTTTTTTTGGGGGGGGTTGGACGGACAAACAGTGAGTGTGAGTGTGATGAACTCTTGAGAATTGAAGTAAACATAACTTGACCTTTTGTCTCTTTGTGAAAGAATTGATCTACTGCAAGAAAAATTACAACTTTGTCTTCCTGCCATTTATGCAGAAGTTTCTATTAAAAGGGGACTAGTGGATGTGATTTACAGTCCTAAGGGCAAAAAATTTACAACATTGAAGAAAGGAGATTCTTTTGAAGGGAAAAATTTGACAAAAAGATACATTGCTTCCATTGCATGACCACAAATTTCTTTACACTAGTTTCCTTTTGATCACATTAAAAGTTCACCTGATGTGTGCATCAATAAGGTGTTTTATCATTATTGATCATATATTGTTTGTTTAAGAGAATAATTGATTAGGGGAAGAAATATTTGATGATCACATGATTTATATGTGTAGGTGTTTTGACCCACATATGATCCTGCTATTGTTAATTGTCCTCAGTAGTCTTGATGAATACTGTGTCCAATTTCAAGTCCTCTCTTCTCTATAATTGATTTCTACAATTGGTACAAAACAAGGGTATTTGCTGAATGCCAGTCAGATGCAATTTGTGGCTTCATTGTACTTGATAGTTTTTTGGGTAAGTGGTATTTTCTTAGTTATTTTCATTTTCAAACATTGGTTTTGAAGGTAGAAAGGTTGAAGTTCTTCGCTTTGAAGATATACTGCCATAAGTGGGAAAGCAAAACACATAAGTTGGTATATATTTGTTCCCATGCTCTATTATTGGCTGGTGGGGGAGTGTTGATACATGGTATTCTAGTTTCATTTTTTTTGGGAAAATGAATGCTGAAAGGCTGTTATACTTAAGTGACTAGTTGTGGACAAATCCTTTGTATTGTATATTGACAATCAAATGGTGTAATTTACATTGAACAAATTAGTTAGTTTTTTTTTAATTAGTTTGATCCTGCTAATATTTTTGTTAGGCAACTCACAATAGTTGGTAAGTCACTTGTTCTCCAAGTGAGGGACTAGGGCTTTGAGGAGTATTGTTCACAAATAAATTTAAAAAAATCGGTTTTTCCATGAATGCTAGGAAAGAAACTGGCTTAGGTACAAAGTAAGTGATACTTTTAACAGTGAATAGCATCATGCTAGAAATAAGGTAATTATTTTTATGCAGTGGAAATTTTTGTAAGTTGTGGTAGGCTCTTGAATTGTCTGTTTGAGTTTCATCTACAAAAATGAATTGTTTTATGTGAAGTTGAAGGTTGTATAAGTGGCTTGTGATTATCATATGACTTGATATCAGGCTGTGATTCTGAGTGGTCACATCTTTGCACTATAATTTGGTGTCATGTTGGTTAGTTGCAGAATAGATCTTATCCTTAATCCCTGTTGTATATTACCAACATAAGACTCAAATCTGTAGTTAGCTAAGCATTGTGCATTGATAAATCTGAATCTATGTAATCCTTCTAAAAAAAATTTGAATAAATTAATAAAAAGATAACAAGAATCTAACAAAGAGAGTGATTGATGGGGCAAAATGAAGAGTGTGAAACACAAAAATGGGAAGAAATTTTATTGAGATAAATCATGCTGCTATCTTTTTCCTTCTATCACATCTCATTCTTCTGTTATTCCCTTCATTAATTGAACTTTTCAGGATTGTTTAGATGCTTTTTAAGAATAAGGTGCAACAAGGTCATGTCTTGTTTTGAAATATTACTATAATTTTTTTGATAAATAATATTACTATAATTTTGAAAGGAAATAATTGATGAGCTTCAAACATGCCATTAGAGAGCTACAGTACTTGAGGCTACTAACTGACAAGGCATTCAATTTATTTCTTTGTTGATTTTATTTAGACATATGAACAGAAATTCCTATTATATTCATGACTGCAGAATTTAATAATTATCGATGTGAGTATTGCAATACTGAGATAAAGATGGGAGTTAGAAATTACATATATGCCTTCATTTATTTATAGCTCAAGTATGAGAGTAGGTATAAGTTGTATATCTTAAAATAAGGGTAGAGCAATTTATTGGCCATTATTTATTTGTGTTCTCAAAGCTTGAAAAGAACTCAGTTCACCTCTTATGGATAAGTATGCAGTATCCTCTGTGAACATCATCTAACTTGCAGATAATATTTTCATTCCCAGAAAGAGTAAAATTATCATCATTAGCATTTTTTTCCTTGAGTAAGCATTAATCTTGGTTTATTTTGTTCCATTATGGCTATTTATTCTCTAATATTTCTGACGATAATTATTAGGAAAATCAGTTTCCATATCGCCTTTTTCTTTCTGGCTAAAAATAATGTATTTGATGTCTGCTGCAAGGTCTTTGAGTATTCTAATTTTCAAGCTTTTTCTAAAAGATTAGACCGATAAACTTTGTCAACTTAACCAGGGTTTTGGTTAACTGTGGCTTTTCTAATTTCTCTATATCTCCTCTCTTTTTATATTTTTTTCCCAAGTTTGCTGCAAAATTCATTTGATTGTCTATGATATAGTACTGTTATTATTGCTATAATTCATTTAGAACCAAAACATTTGCAATTGTTATTGTGCCAACCTTGTCTCCCGAGGACACATGTGGTTTGTTATAACTAAGATGATTCAAGTAAAAAAAATCTAAAGATTCGAGTCCTTGTGTAATTTCTATGTTTCTTCATCCTTTATGACCGATATCGGCCGGTCAATAGCAAACCAAGCCGCAGTTTTTTCTCACTTTTTTTTTTATCGGTTTCTTGTTTCTCACAAATTAAAAATTCAAATTAATTTATATTGAGGGATTTTTTTTCTTCTAAAATTACCAAAGATTAATATTAATTAAAATAAATACTTTTTAACTCGAATTATTTAATTAAATAATAATAATAATAATCAAAATTTGTTTTAAAAAAACATTTTTTTTCCCGCACACCATTTTGCTTTATTTTGGAGTGCCAGCCCATCAAAACAAACGTGGGATGGTTCCAGGTCAACGAATTAATGATCACCAAAAAAGACCAAGTCCACCGTCGGCTTTTTCTATATCTATGCCTTTTTTCCACACAAACAGCAAACTCAGTCCTCTTCACACTCGCTCTAAGCCTCTAATGAAAAAATCCAAGAAAGCGGAGAGATTCATGGAATCCTTTATCAGAACCTTCACAAGGCGACAAGAAAGAGGTATCTAATTTTTTTTAAAAGAAATCATCGTAAACTAGATCTTAGGTCACCTCTCTGTCTTTTTTTAAAAAAAAATTAGATTTGTCTTGATCGAAGCCAACACTCAGAAAGAGGAGGAGGATGGTAACAGCTTGGAGGCGATCGCAGTCAAGGAGCAGAAGGTGTTCAGATACGAGACGCTGGCGACGGCCACCCACGATTTCAACCCCCGGTACAAGCTCGGCGAGGGCGGATATGGCCCCGTATTCAAGGTGCTTCTAATTCGAAATCCACAAATAGGTAGGAATCGAGAATTTAAGGTGATTGGGATGGCATATGGCAGGGGAAATTGGGTGATGGGAGGGAGGTGGCGGTGAAGAGGCTAGGTCGGGGATCGACGCAAGGCAAGAGGGAGTTCAGCAACGAAGCGATGCTGCTCTCGCAGGTGCAGCACAAGAACGTCGTCAATCTCTATGGTTACTGCGTCCATGGCGATGATAAGCTCCTAGTCTATGAGTATGTGCCCAATGAGAGCCTTGACAAGCTTCTCTTCTCCAGTATGCCCACATCTCTCTCTCTCTAAACAGTCTTTGATTTTCTCTAGCTATCACTGTTATTGGAGTGTTTGAAAGTTATTTTCTTGTTCTTCTTTTTCTTCTAAAAAGGTGTCGACTTTAACTTTGTTTGTATTTTAATTTGTGAGTGAGTCAACCTGTTTATTAATTGGTGAGGTCCAAACAAATATAATGTTGACTTGGAGCAAAACTGGACCCACCAAGACCACATACATGTATTAGATAAAAACTTAGTATAATGTATCAACGAGCCTTTTAATTTGTTTGTGTTTTGTGAGAAGAGAACAAGAACGGGGAGCTAGACTGGAAGCGCAGGTACGACGTGATCAATGGCGTGGCGAGAGGGCTGCTCTACCTGCATGAAGATGCACACACTACTATCATCCATCGGGATATCAAGGCCGCCAATATTCTTCTTGACGAGAAATGGACTCCTAAGATAGCTGATTTCGGGCTGGCCCGACTATACCCTGAGGACCAAACCCATGTTAACACCCGTGTCGCTGGCACCACTGGGTACATGGCTCCAGAGTATGTCATGCACGGTTTGCTCTCCACCAAGGCTGATGTCTTTAGCTATGGCGTGCTGGTTCTGGAGTTGATCACAGGCCAGAAGAACTCCAGCTTCACTCCACGACCTCATGGTCAGAGCCTCCGTGAATGGGTATGCTATGTTTGACAATTCCTTCTCACTCTTTCATCTTACTTTTCTTTCCTTAGAAGATGAGAAAAAGTAATATAGTTATCGGTTGGTTAGTAGGCACCTCTTTCCATTAATGCTTGATGGTTACTGGTTCTTTGTTCTTTTTATCATAGTAGGTGATGACATTGGACACTTGGTCATTGAATTTCTATAGTTTCGTTCACATTCTTGTGATGCTTCTCTGCTAGTTCCATTGTTTGGAAAGTTAAGTGTTTTACTGTGATGTCTTGACTGGATTTTGCAGATGAGAATCGAATTAAAGCAATCGTTCAGGTATTCAATCTTGTAAAGTTTTCTGAAAGAATATGTTGGTATATTTTAGAGCGACTCTACTGTTATATGGACATTCTTCAGTATATTTGTTATCAGGGCTCTCTTGGAGCATATAGCAAATGCTTACTTGGTTGATTTACCCCATAGTCAGCTTTTTGTATTATGGTCTTCCTTTTGAGCAAATTAAGTAACAGCTACATTGGAGAGCATGCATCTCTTTCAAACCCAGCAAGAGGGAAGAATTATTAGAAACTAGTTAAAACCTAGATATGGATGCATCCTATGACAAAAAATCAAAGGGACATCTCTTAACTGCCACAATCAAAGAATTTCCAATTTGTGTGGTGGATCAGACTTGCTTTAATTGTTTCTCTTGACAATCTCTCTCTTGTTTGAATGATATTTTAGAACCTTCATCAATCAAAGTTCTTATCTGTAATTGTTTGAATATTCCAACCACCGGAACAGATTGACATATCTTTTGATATTGTGCTTACCACATTAATGCACCATTGTATTGTCTAAATTCTTATTCCTTTGTGTAATGAATTCTCTTTAGGCATGGAAACTTTACAAAAAGGGCCAAAGTCTTGAGATGATTGATCCCGACATGAGACCCAGTGCTGTTGCTGATCAAATCACAGTGTGTGTGCAGGTAGGGCTTCTCTGTACTCAGCCTGACCCTAAACTAAGGCCTGATATGAATCGAGTCATGGTGATCCTGTCCAAGAAATCAAGCTTAGATGAGCTCAGTATTCCGGGTATCACTGGATCAACCTTTCAATCCAGCTACTGGGGTGAATCCTATTCGAGTTCCACCTTTGCTAATGCCTCCAGCTCAAAAGCCAGTACTGCAGGCAGTGTGTCAACGTCACTTTCACAAAGTTTTACCTCCAGCTCCAATGCTAGCACATCAAACACCTGAGAAGCTCAACGATAATTCATCATACCAATGTAAACTTGTGCACATTTGGGTCTTCTTTTATGAGTTTTCTAAGTGTTTGTGTCATGAGATTGAGATGCTCAGTCGAAGTACTGAGAGTGGGTGTGTGATGACAACCATGAGGAACAAGAAGGCTGTAGGGATATATAGGAAGATAGGAAGAGGGTTTACCATTGTTTGGATTGTATTATTAGTGATATTCAAATTAAATTTTTTTTTAATAAGTGGATAAACCATATTTTATTTACTTATAATAATTAGGGTACTTTACATTGCTTTGTCATAACGAAAATGAAAAAATACAAAGTTTAAAATAGACCGATCTGCCTGACAGTAGTTCATGCCGTCCTCCTACCTCAGCTTTGGGCCGGTGCCTCCCCGGAGGGATCTCCGCTCTCATTAGCCATCTCTGGTGTGGCAGATGTGGATTTTAGGTTGTGTTTCACCATGTTCGCTGCCGTCTCCAGTTTCAATCGTTCCGTCAAACCAAGAGATTATAAGGAAATAATCACGGATAGTTATTAAGAAAACACGTTGTTTATCTTGAAAACATCGTCTATTTCTCTCCTCCTATATATTCCAAGTAATAGCCATAACGACTAAGGTATACCCCTGAGGAGGTACTACTGGTTCCCTACAGTGCCTGAAGCTTGATATTCAAATTAATATTGTTTGAATAAGCCTAATTAATTTTCTCAAACAAACATAAGATAAACCTAGAGTATTAAAATAAAAATGGATGATGACAACATCATAAGCCAGAGATAGGCGAAAGAACATCACATATTAAGTTCAAAATCAATCCATTTTAAGTTAAAAAACACAATTACCAAAGGATCATTGGTCTGGTGGTACTCGGGTCCCGTGCATTGGGTAATTTAATTAATTGAGAATGCACTCAGGTTCGAGTTCCAGCCCCCATAAATAGGAGACTAGTTTGAGTAATTCACTTGATGAGCACAAATCTCTCAGGTTTAACTCCCAACATTTGTACGCACACGGTGAGGGGTCAAAGGTGTTCGTCACTTAAGGCCACGTTCTTTGACATCCCTCTATTTATTCCCTGTGTCCAAGATTTTTTTTTTTTATCGAAGATACTTAATTTAGGACCAGTCTTGTATTTTGTAATAGAATCTGAAGAAAACACAAAGAAATAATAATTCTAAAATAATTTGTTAATTGAAAAACAATATATTTGTTCGAACCATACAGTGCTATTTTTGGAATAGTCATAGTATGGGAGCTGATATTTCTGTAGTTCTCTCCATTGTGCGGCTACCGTCTTAATACTTATCCCAAGGCGTTATCGACGGAATCCACGGACTGGGTCCAAGCCTTCGTGGCACGAAGCTGCGGTCATACTCACAGATCTAGGGCGTTCGTCCGGGGCAGGTCTCCTTCTCTCACCGAGGAACCCTCGAGGGGCATCCCGAATCCCTGCTTATAAATAAGCCCCACTGCCCCAGCATCAGCGGGTTTGTTGTTCGTGCAGCTTGGGAAATCCGCAGGAACGGGTGTTTTTCGCCCGCCGAGCTCGCTAATGGCGAAGCCTCGGAAGCAGAAGAATGACGAGCGTGGGACGGACACCTCGGGGGGCGTCGTCCTCCACCAGAAGCTATGTCTGTCTATCGACATGGAGAAGCGAATGATCTTTGGGTATATGCCCTTATTTTCTCGTTGCCCTGACTTTCTTGATTTCTAGGGTTGCATGGAGTCTCTGTTTCTTTTCTTGAGGTTCTTGAGGACTATTTGATTCATCGAATCAACGTTACTCATGCTTCTAATCCTCGATAATCATTGCTCGAATCATTGGTTCTGATGCCTGTCCTTGTGTTAGGGCTTGCTATTTTCCTGTATTTTGCTCTCAGAGTCTCCAATATAATGTTGATTGGACATGCTGTGAGGTGTTCCGTGTCCATTATGATTTGTTATATGTTGAATGCCCTTTCCAGAGATTATTGTTTGTTAACTCGAGTTGAAGATAAATTAACTGGTACTTCAGAAGATGGAACTTGGACTAGCCACTTGATTTAAGTCAATCAATTTTTTTATTTATTTATTTATTTTTTTTTGCAGAGAAAATTGAGTTTATGCAGAGATATTCCATTGTCCATATAGTTTGTGAATTTTCATAATTTCCCTTTCTTATGATTGGTCTTAACGTGTGCTCATTTTGCTCTTGCGTCTTCACACTCTGCTTTTCCCATTAGGCTGCAACTAGTGATTATTAATTTCTGTTCCTCTTGTGTCCTCACACTCTGATTTTCCCATTAGGCTGCAACTAGTGATTATTAATGTCTGTTCCTCTCTATTTTCCACTTTGCAGAATAAATTTTGAAATTAAATTTTCTTCTCCTACTACCTAGGCACACAGAAATTCAGATTATTCCCTCAGAGGGTGGGCATATTGCTTTGCATGCTGATAATATGACTATCAGTAGGGTCTTAGTGGATGGTGAACTTGCTGAGTTCGAATTCATTCCACATTACCAACTTTTTGGAGATGAAAAAAAGTGGTGCTCAGTGTCATGCTTGAAGTCAGCTGCTGATGCTGCCTGTTTAACATATATGTCATCTTTGGATGATGAAATGGTTCCTAATCTACTCATAGCATGGTGTAAATCAACAAATTCAGTTACTGAGCAACAAGGCCAACCTGACCAATCAAATGTAGGGAATATTCTGCCAACCTCATCTGGAGAGCAGACTAATGGTCATGACGGTCATCATTTTGATAAGGTGCTCATTTCAGGGTATCTCTGAATTCGTATACTTGGACTCAAGCTCTAGAGTTAGACTTCTTTGCCCTAAATATTGTTTGTCCAAAGTATCTGGTTATTATGTGATTATTTTTTTATGTTGGTTGCAGGGTGTAAAACTGATACGCGTTGATTATTCAGTAGATAAGCCAGACACAGGCATTCATTTTGGGGAAAATGTGCTTCATACTGATAGCCAGATAAGGCGTGCCCACTGCTGGTTCCCTTGCATGGATAGTAGTATGCAGCGATGCCCGTAAGTTAGTTCACCCATTATGATGAGTTCACATTGTGTAGAATCTATTTATGTGTGTGTTATTTTGTTATTGGTTGTGACTTCCAATTTGTTTATGATTCCTGTTACAGCTTTGATCTTGAGTTTACAGTTGACTCAAATTTTGTGGCAATCAGCAATGGGAGCTTGCTTTATCAGGTAAGCCTGAGTATCAATGAAGAGTTTAACACAAACTGATTGTTGATCAACTGAGAGTATGATATGTATTAGCCTTGTTTGTGGTATTCAGCTGCTTTGCTTGAGCATTTTTTTATTAAGCTAGAGAAGCTAATTATAGAAAACATAATTTTATGGGGTTCAAGCCATTAGTAATGTTCAATGGTTCTTGTCAACATTGTTAGCTATTCATTAGGATTGAAACAGAAGTTTTTCATTAACACCTGTACAAAGAAAGTAGTTAATGCAATCTTAACCTATCTAGTGTCTCTTAAGACAAGGCGATTCCCTTTTTTGTTTTTCTTTAGATTAGATAGTCTATCTTGTAAGGTAAGAGGGGGAAAGGGTGGGGGTTGGGGGGGGGGGGTGTAAAGTAGACTCAATGGTTGGCGTTGTTGCTCAGTAACTGAATTTGTTGATTTACACCATGCTATGAGTAGCTTAGGAACCACTTCATCATCCAAAGATGACATATATGTTAAACAGGCAGCATCAGCAGCTGACTAATGGTCATGACGGTCATCATTTTGATAAGGTGGCCCAACATTTGAAGAAAGGAATCATTAGATTATTAACCATAGAAAAATTAGATTGAGAAAATGGTTGGCGATTAGAATTGAACCGATGATCTTTGCTGAAAGTTCTAAGATGAGTTAGTCTTAGACAATATTATGATAAAGTCCATTTGGCCAAACATGGCTTGTTTGGAGACTTGTTAAGCCTAGTCTATGTTTCACTTCCATCATGCAATCATGCAGTTCATGAATCTAAAAGCAATCTGTATATGTTAAGATGGATCTTCTCATAATATTTACGAATATTAAATCCTCTTAGAATTTCTTTGTCTCTTAGGTGGCCTTTGGTATGAGGGATCAAAATTGATTCTTCAGAATTGATGTATGGGAATGGAGATGCCAACTTTTTGTTTTCAAGGAAATATTAGTAAAATAAATGATAATCCTTTATTATTATTATTATATATATAGAGATTTTGGGCTAAGTATAAGTAAGACATAATATATATATGGTAATTTTAGTCTAAATAGGAGAGATGGAGGGAAGTGAAACTAGATGGGGTGGTAGTTTATAAGTGTAACCATTTTAAGTATTCAGATTATATTTATCAGGATGATCAGATGGTAGATGAAGATGTAACTTATAGAATCAAAATATGATGACTGAAATGTAGAAGTGTTATGGGTGTGTTATGTGATAAGAAGATGCTTAATAAAGTAAAAGGAACGTTCTATAAAATGACAATTAGATCAACTATGCTATACGTGAGTGAGTGTTGGGCAACTAAAGTTTAACATATTTATAAGATGAGTGTGGCAGGAATAAGGATGTTAAGGTTGATGAGTGGTTATATAAGATTGTATAAGATTAGAAATGAATATATCTGATAGAAGGTGCATGTTGTACCAATTGAAGATAAAATAAGAGAAAATTGTTTAAGATGGTTTGGACATGTGCGTCGTAAACCCCAAGGTGCCCTGGTTTGAAAATGTGATGGTTTAGTAATAGAAGGTTAGTAGAAGGTTAGAGGTAGGTCTAGTATTACGTGGAAAAAGATAGTGTCTAAGGACCTACGTATATTAGATATTGAGCTAAGCCGGATCTTGCCTTTGATAGAGTGACATGGAGACGGAGAATTTATATTGTTGACCTAATCTAGTATAAGATTAAGGCTTAGTTGTTGTTGTTGTTGTTATTGTTATTGTTTGATATCTTGGATATGACAAATACATTCACCATAAGAACCCTGAATAGATAATTATGTTTATTAACTATGATTCGAGAAACAGCCTATTTACTCAAGGCGGAGTGCAAATTCCAATATGAAATGTGCAAAAGTAAATGCTTGTCCCGGGATGACTTTGCCATAATCAATCATGTCTGAGGCTTACCAGAGGTTGTGAGAGGCAACAACTAAAGACCTGGTGTTGGAGTTTTAATCTACTGTTTGGACTGAAGTTAATATTTAAATAGTAAACTTTAACTTGGTCAATAAGAATGGTTCCTATGGTTTGATATGGGAATCAAATCCCCACGGTTTCTTTCCTTTGATATTGAACCAAGCATATGTATTCTTTACTCTCCATCAGGATTTCTTAGAATTCACTCATGAAATTGAGAACCAAAAGACTTGATGGTGCAAATGCACATTTGAAATATATTTTCTTATTGATCTGGGTGAAAAGATACTTGAAATTAAAGATACTTGAAATTTCTAGAAGTTAGGTCTATGTCTTGAACAATTGATGACATTTTGAACTTTCTAGCTTGCATGTTGGTTGAAGATGCTTTCAAGCTTCATCTTAAATTGTCTTCATTATTCAATTTCTAGTTGATTGAAGTTACAAATGCACTTTTAAAATGTCTATCAATCAGTAGAAAGGCATACGCTCATATATATTATTTAGTTATTTTTTGAAATTTTATCTCCCTGACATTTTTCTGACTTGAGGAAAGATACAGATTATCTTCAGTTGTGTAAATGCCATCAGTAGTACCTGATGTTTCAATGATCATTTAGAGGTTTTTATTTCTATGTTAATTCAGGTTCTTTGGAAGTTTTTCAAAACTATTTTGCTAGCTCTTGGGCTGTTAGTGTTGCTATCTCAGATTGTGATTTTCTGCTACCATACTTCACAACTACGTACAATGGCTTAGTTTACTGACTACTTGTGAATATGCCATTGAAGATTCTTTTGAATTCCTATTTCCTTCTATTTCAATTGCAGGTCTTAAGCAAAGATGATCCTCCTCGTGTTACATATGTATATAAGTTAAGCGTGCCAATTAGTGCAGGGTGGATATCCTTGGCTGTTGCCCCCTTTGAAATACTTCCAGATTGCCATAATGGTGTTATAACTCACATGTGTTTATCTGAAAATCTGTCAAAGCTTCAGAATACGATTGGGTTCTTCCATAATGCTTTCAGGTTTGGGTCTTGGAGCAATTGTTATTTATAGTTTTAATGTTACATTCTTTTTCCTCTTGTACCGGTGGCTGATCTCATTTCTTGATTCTACAGCCATTATGAAGATTACCTCTCAATGCCATTTCCATTTGGTTCCTACAAACAAATCTTCATTCCTCCTGAGCTTTCAACATCATCTGTCAACTTGGGAGCTTCCATGTGTATATTTAGCTCTGAAGTATTATTTGATGAGAAAGTTATAGATCAGGTCTGCTATTCTATTGCATTGGCATCTTGTCTGCTATGAACTGATTTTTTCCTATGCATGGTACTTGTAATTGAAATTCTTATCAAGTTAAAATTTGCCTCTTCTATTACGTCTCCTTTATATGCAATACTTCTGAATGATGAATGCTTACAAAAGTATAGTTCATTTTCACTTCCCACCATGATTTATCAGTTGAGTAAAGTCAGCAATAACCATTAAAAAGCACAAGTCATATTTAGACTAGAAACCTGGCCAAACTGCATGTCTCTAGAGCTTTTTGTTTGCACAAGTTTGGCTTTAGGTAAAAGAATTTTTAGTTGACTGGATAACTTTCTGTTTGCTATTTTATTGTGTTGCTTTACCACCCCATAACATGATTGCTGATGCTTGATTTTTGAAATTTAAGGTGTTTTAGCTTTGGTTGTGGAATCTCACCAATTTTCAATGTTTCGACTTCTTGATGTTTACAGTAGTGACTGAAAACTTCTTGTATATGTCTTTCTACTTTAAGGAAGACCATCTAGATTCCTTGGATGCTAGAATTAAGCAATTTGTTCAGATTTTGTGATCAGTGAATGTGTTGGTTTGTTGATTGTTTCCCTGTTGATACAACTGTTTTGCAAAACACATTCTTCCAAGGACTTGTATAATTATTTTATTTATTAAGCTATATGAAAAATTCAAATTATTTCTAGAATTATGGAGAAACACTTTAGAAAGTAAAGGCTTTAGGTTAAGTAGAAGTAAAACAGAATATATGCACTGTAATTTTAGTCTAAGTAGGAGAGATGAAGGAGAAGTTAAACTAGGGGGGGTGGTAGTGCCTAAGGTTAACCATTTTAGGTATTTAGGTTCCATTTTTCAGGATGATGGGATGATAGATGAAGATGTAACTCATAGAATCAAAGCTGGATGGTTGAAATGGAGAAGTGTCACGGGGGTGTTATGTGATAAAAAGATGCCTAACAAAATAAAAGAAAAATTTTATAGGACGGCAGTTAGACCGGCCATAATATACGGGAGCGAGTGTTGGGCAACTAAAGTTCAACATATGTATAAGATGAATGTGGCCGAAATGAGGATGCTAAGATGGATGAGTGGTCATACAAGATTGGACAAGATTAGAAATGAACATATCCGGCTGTAGGTGCATGTTGCACCAATCAAGATAAAATACTAGAAGGCGTTTAAGATGGTTTGGACATCGTGCACGGAGACCCCCAGTGTGCTCTAGTTCAAAATGTGATAGTTTAGTTGTAGAAGGTAAGAAGAGGGGTAGAGGTAGGCCTAGGATTACGTGGAGAGAGGTGGTGTCTAAGGACCTACGCATGTTAGATATCAGGATTCGCTTTTGACAGAGCAACATGGAGACAAAAAATTCATATAGCCGACCCCGCCTAGTATAGAATTACCGATAAGTCGGCTAAAATGTTTTCCTTCATTAGCTTAGCTTTGTTTGTAGGGATACTGTTCTGCTTCTAACATCCCAATCTCTCATAAAATTATTTGTTGTTATTATTATTTATTTATGTATTTTTATTTTTAATTTTATTTCATTTTATTTCAGTTTATTTTATTTCATTTTATTTTATTTTTGTTTCATATTTGAGAGCGACATGAAGACAAAGAATCCATATAGCCGACCCCATCTAGTATGGGATTAAGGCTTAGTTGTTGTTGTTTATTTTTTTGGATGGGAAAGTTTTCAATGCTTGCTTGCTTTCATGTTATGCAATTGGAAGTGATGTTGACCTAAGATGCTTATGTTTGGATCCTTATTTATAATATATTCTCCAGTTTTTACATAATCTCTATTATCACATGCTTAAAGTTAATGTTTCCTAGCTTGATATGTGATGCCTGTGATATTCACCTTGGCATATTTCCATTATAAGACATCTTATTTGTGGTGTCTAAAATTTTGTGTTTTCACATTATAAATGTTGCCTATACGGTTCCATTTATTTCTGTAACCTCTTATGTTGATTATACTTTTCAACCAGACAATTGGCACTCGGATAAAGCTTGCTTATGCTCTTGCAAGGCAATGGTTTGGAGTGTATGTTTCTGCAGAGGAACCAAATGATGGTAATGTTTATTAATTGCTAATTTGGATTGTAAATTTGTTGGAATAAACATAAATTTTAATGTTTTATTTTGACACTTAAACTATACCCAGAATGGTTGGTAAATGGGCTTGCTGGTTTCATTACGGATTCATTTATCAAACGTTTTATGGGAAATAATGAAGCACGCTATCAGCGTTACAAGGTTTGACATCTCTTTGGTCTATGGAGTATTTTTGTGGACTCTTGATTAATTTACTATACTTAATTCAGTTATGATTTGATAAATGCATTAAACATTGGGAACTCATAATGAATTCTTCAAAATTTTCTTTAGAGGCTGTATACTTTTGGAGATATTTTTTTTCACATTTTATTCTATTTATGTTGATCATGCTTAAGTTGCCTGATATGGTAGACAGAGTCAATTTTTACAATGTTAATTATCGGTGCTGCTATAAACCAAATCCTGTCTGTGACTGGTTTATTGAAATAAAATCTTACCTTGGTTGCTTTGTAAGAGCACTAGCTGGCTTGGAGTAATTTTTCCACTTTTCCCTGAAATAACATGCACATTGACACATTTCACAATAGATTTTTCATGACAAACACCGCCACATTTGAGCAATATCAGTTTTCAGTTCTTTTTGTTGGTCTATTGACTTATTTGGGGTAGTTTATCTACTTTTCATATTGACTCTTCTATGGTTTCATGTAATCTGACATTGAAAAACTTAGCTCATGTAGTTGTACAGTTGTACTAGGACACAAATTTGGGTGTCAAATATCCAAGTATTTTGAAGTGTTCGATATGGTTTTAGGTGTCTAAGTACATACTTATGCCATAAGTACACATGCATACATATGCATGCTTAGATATGTACGCATATCTATACATACATAAGTTGTCTTAGCACTATGGGAAATGGAAAAGGCAGTTATTATCATATTGATGTAGGTTAAAGTGAAGATTATCAGGTAAAATGGGTATATCAATAGAATGAATAATTGAGAAATTTGGAACATCCCAAGGGTTCAGAAAATTCATGAAGGTATTTAGTAAAATCAAGAAGTTTACATGAAAATCTATACGGGGATGCTTAAAGTTTGGACATATCAAGAAAAATAAACAAGATTAAAAAAATGTCATGAAGATGAGGAAAATCAGTATGTTAGTGAAAAATATAGGAAGGGTTATATACACAAAACCCTTTTTATTTCCTAAATGTTATTATAGTATATGGTGATGTGGCGTTGCCTCTCTTGAAGCATTTTAAAAAGAAAGCTTTTAATAAATAGAGCATCCAGGATGGATTATTTTGTTGTTTGGGTTGTTCAATAAAAGAGCTTTTTGATCAAGTTTTCTTCTTGGTGTTTGTATTCAAAAGAAGTTTTTGAATGTAGCTCACTTAAAAGGACATCTATTTTTAAAGTTTTGACTCTAAACATGAACTTGAAGATTTTGAAGGGTAATTAAATGAGCATTCTAAAGGAAAAAATAAGGAGTTAATCAAATGAGTCTTCAAAAGTTAAAAATATTGACTCATTAATTTAAAGGGTTATGTGGACATAGAATGTAATTAACTTGCTAATGTTAACTTAGGAATAGAAAGTTGGTTTCGAGCATCTTCATAAGCGCTTCTATCTGAAAGAAATTAAAATTGTTTTCAGCTGTAAATAAAACTGAAGCACTTTCATCAACTTCCTGTCAAACCTCCAATTTAACTTTTAAGTGCCAGAAGAGCTTTTGAGGATTAGAAGCTGGGCTTCTAAAATACAATGCCAAACACACTCAAGTTCAAGAAGATTTGACTCTCTTTGCAGAAGTGTCCTGATATAATTTAATAATTTGTTCGATCATGAACTTCTTTGTATTATGAACAACCACATTTCTATAATTCTAAAATAATTAATATTTTTATTCAAAGAACTACCCCTTTTTGTTTGATGAACTTGCTCTTTGCAGTTTTTATTGACTAACTTTGATTCATTTGTTACTTATCTATTGTTTGAGTCATATCTCTGAGTTCTTGTCTTTTTTGGAGGATCCCCTTAATTTAGTAAGAATGAAGAGAACAGTTTCTATGATTATGACGAGTTTGCTTCAAATAAAAGGGCGTTCCTTTAAGGGTAAGTGAGTGGCGGAAGTGGGGAAGTGGCCCACTTCCGCCACTACATGTGTTCTTTTAGGTGGAAGTCCCACGTCGACCACTTCCGTCGAAGTGGAACTTCCATAAAGAATTAACTAGACCCACTTTAGTCGATTTTGGACTGAAGTGGGCGAAATGACCTTGGTATAAAAGGTCACTTCAGTCCCACTTCAGCCCCACTTTCACCAAAAAGAGCATCCAATGTGAAAAGTGAACACTTCCAACCGTCATCACTTATACTTAAAAGAACATCATGAGTCTAACTTTACGGTCACTTCGGTCACTTTGGGGAATTGACACTTCCAGTCAACTTCTTTGAAGTGTCATTTTCGGACAAGTGAACGCCCCTGAGGGAATGATATTGACATGTCCTTGATATGGAGGTGCTAAAGTTTTTGACTGAACTCCTCAGATCCAATTAACCCTGAGCCTACTTTTTTTTTAAACATTTCCTGTACTTTTCTAGACACACATGGAATTGTCCATTTCTTTTTCATTAAGTTTGAATACTGACTCTCTCAAGTGTCATGATGTTTAACACCCAAAAGATAATAAGGATAGTTCCCATCAAAAGTTTTGAACTTCTGGTACAAAATGTGAATATATTTATGTTGGTCCTGCATTCTTGTCATAATTGTCAAGTATGAAGTTTCAAAGTTCTGGTACATCAAATGTTTTTCTTTCCTCCATATTAGTCATAATTATTAGCATGTTTCCTTGTTCATGTTATCTAATTTCTTATTCCCTTCGCACTTAACCTTTTCTTTTATTTTTTCTCATGCAGGCTAATTGTGCTGTTTGTAAAGCTGATGTTAGTGGTGCTACTGCTTTGAGCTCCTCTGCAGCTTCAACTGATTTGTATGGAACCCAGTCCATGGGTTTTTATGGAAAAGTTCGGTCGTGGAAAGCTGTAGGATCATCCATATATATTTTTTTGTCTTTATTTTATAACTGATGCTTTATTTTGTTTCTGACCTTCTTTTATATTCAGATTGCAGTTCTTCAAATGCTAGAGAAGCAGATGGGTCCAGACTCATTTCGTAAGGTACTTTTCAATTTTTTGGTTACCTTCTCCCATAATCCCTTTTGTTTTTGGAGTAAAGTTTTGTTGCAGAGCATAGATTTCCTTCCATCAGTGTGAGGACATATTTCTTTCTCATCCGTGTATTCTTTGAATATTTTCTTTGTATGATTAAAGATTTTGAAGTTCCATCATAAAAAGAACTTTCTGAGGACTAGTTTGGAATGTTTGTTCAGCCAGGTATCTTGGTTGTTTTGACATGATATATCTTCATGTTATATTGGTTGTTCAACAATATATGTCTGATTGTTTCCACTCGTCTATACAAGGGCCTCCCAACAGGCTTGTATTTGATGGACCATATATGTAGATACAATAGATTTTCTACATTGTTCATAACATCAGTGCCCATAATGATTGAATGATGTGGTAGTTTTACTGATACCAAATTTTAGTTAGTGGAGGAATATGTCACGAGCACATGAATGATTTCTACAACTTCCCATAATAACTAAATGATGTGATGGATTTAGTGATACTCAACTACAAAATTTTAGTTATATGTAGAATAAAGTTACAAGCACTTGGGCGATCTCTTCAACCATCCATCTTCAAATTGTTGAGTGCTTATCTTGTATTTATACTATTAACTTTGTTGAATCTGATCAAAATGCCTTTAAGATCCATCTTCATCAATTCTAGCTATTTGCAAACTTTTGTACTAAATTAGTACGATTCTTCAGATTCTGCAGAATATTGTTCACAGACCCGCAGCCTCGAGAACCCTTAGTACAAAGGAGGTTGGTGCTACATTTTACTTTTTTGCTGTTTATATTTTAGTTTTAGTTTTTCTTTACTTAACTTTTCATATTCTTTAAGAACACTAGTTGTAGTATGTACCATATGCTGGTAAGTTGATGCTATTATTATGGAAAAGTGATGTTTCAATGTGATGATATACCCCTGCAAAATGTTAAAATTATACATATACACTCATGAAGTTTCTTTCTTCATATGTAACTTCCACACATATTCCTCTTGTCATTCCCCGTTACTTGAGTTTGGTTCAATTTGGTTAAGTAGGCATTACTACATTATACAAATTAACCAGCTAAATTCAATCTTTTCCCAGCCCTTTCAGATTTAGCCAGCAATGTGAAGGTGTTTTTTGCCCTTCATGGTTTATAAATGTCAATAGAAGGGTTGGGGGTTAAATTTAGTAATTACAACTCTTTATATTTCAATATATATATATATATATATATATATATATATATATTTATTTTTTTTTAAGTGGCTAAGATACAAAAATCAAGGCCAAAATGCAAGTATATAAGTTATATATGAAATTTAAAAGATTCAAAAGTGTATTTATGTAGGTAAGTGACATTGCTGTCATTATCGTCCACCATTTTGTTGTTAATGGGCAATTCATTTGACTTGGGGGTATATGTGTAAGAATCTTAACTCTACAGTGGTATTTATGAAGTGAGGAACTTTATGGGGATTTAATTGTAATTTTTTAGATTTTTCAGGGGTATATATATGAAAATTTCATAATCACACATCATTTTGCAAATACAGTCAATCATGTTTCATCTATTGATGTTGCTTTTGCCTTTATGGTGCTGGTCAAGGGATTCAGTTATAAATTCATGTTGTTTCAATTGTTTAGTGATTATTCAATATTTCTTTAAAGATATTTTTAGGTCTAATTTCAAGCTTTATAAATAAGGCAACACCTTTCTTACATATGATAGAGGTGTCAACCAGAATGTGCTGCCCGTGGGCTGGCACACCTCGACATGAATGGGCCGTGCCTAGGGGAGTAAACGGGCCGAACTTGATCAGGTTGGGCCTAACACGAGCTTGGCTCGAAATTAGTTCGAATAAGTTTGATCGAGCCTAGCTCGATTTAACTCGAAATTAAGAGCTTGATTATAAGTTTGAAAGCTCGGCTCAATTTAGCTCGAAAGTAACAACTTATTTATAAATTAATGTTATATATCTTTATATATTAATGTTAAATTTTGAGCTTTCGAGCTGAGCTTGATCAAGCTCGACTCTGCTCAAAATTAATTTCAAGCTCGAAATTAAAGCTCCAGCTTGAAAGCTTGAAATTCTGAGCTTGAAATTCTGAGCCGATCTCGAGATTTTACCAGCCGATCTTGAGTTCACGAACAACTTGATCATTTGACAGCCTTAACCGAGCCTAAGCATGACTCGACACTAGCGGCCGGGCTGTGCCAAGGCACGACTTAAGTGCAAGCTTGCGTTGGGTCGGTCCCGCGCGGTCTGCGGGCCTGCATGGCATGCGGCTTGTACGTGTCATGCTAGCTCAGGCACATGTGCCGTCAGGACATGGCCCACAAAGTGACCTGGCGGGCCAGGCAAGCCCGTCAAGTTTTCTTCAATTTTTTTCATTTTAATTCCTTTTAAATAAAAAAATCTTTATACCTGCTATAAAATTGCTATATTTGAATCTTAGGAATTTTTGAGATTTTTTTTAAATTTACTAGATATTTTGATTTTTTATTATTTTTTAAATTTGGTGCGCCGACCTGCGGGCGGGTCCGACACGGCACATGCGTAGGCTGTGCCGGCCCGGCATGGCCCGTTTGACATGCTTAATATATGAATTTTTTTTTCTCATATATCATTGTAAATAATAAGGCATCACCTTTCTCAGAATAAAAGTTGCTTTAATTGTCCACTATGTGACCAGAATATGAAAGTGGTTCTTGTTTGTATATGTATCCTTGTAACTTCACCTTATTATGCATACATTCTACCAAATATTGCAACTGCTTGTTTGTCCCTACAATCCTCAAACATTTTTTTTACACTTTGCCCCATCGTGGTTAATTTTGTGAAGTCAAATTTATAACTGCAAGTATATTAAATGACTGTTGTCAACTATCTCAAACTTTCAATGTAAATGTGAAAGAATGTCTTCCACAGGCAATATTTGTTCTTTTTCTCTTAATTTACTTTTTGCACTTATTAATTGGTGGCATATGAATTAATTTTTCCTTCTGGGAACTTGTTTCTTTGATTGTATTCCATGTTATAGTATTTCCATGGTATTGTATAACTGCTAACTCTATTCTTGTTAACAATTTTAAATCGGTTATTTTGTATATATTGGATCTATAAGTTCTAGGTTCTATCTCTTATGTTTTATTTTGGATTTTCAGTTTAGGCATTTGGCCAATAAGATTGGCAATCTCGAGCGGCCCTTTCTAAAGGAGTTTTTTCCTCGCTGGGTAGAGTCTTGTGGCTGTCCTATTATGAGGTTCACTTAAAGAAAGATGGTTCTTTTCCTTTTCAATTCCTTAATTTGAAGCTTTTGGAATCTACTTAGTATTGACAATGATGTTTTTCTTTTGTAATTGAATGAAGGATGGGTCTTTCTTACAACAAACGAAGGAATATGATTGAATTAGCTGTTTTGCGAGGTTGCACAACAAAAAATAGTCCTAATCCAAATGGAAACTATGATAATGAGTCCAGAGATGGGGATACTGGTTGGCCAGGAATGATGAGCATTAGAGTACATGAACTTGATGGGATGTATGATCATCCAAGTTTGCCTCTGGCCGGGGAAGCCTGGCAACTTCTTGAAATACAGTGTCATTCTAAACTTGCTGCAAAACGCATTCAGAAGTCAAAGAAAGGTTCAAAACCTGATGGTTCTGATGACAATGCTGATGCTACTTCAACTCTAGATATACGTAATGGGTGTGTTGCTTTCTTTCCCTCTTTTCTTCTAAATAATGGCCATCTGTTCTTTTGGGTATTACAACCATTTTTCTGCTGTGTGCAGCATGGATTCTCCTTTGCTGTGGATTAGAGTAGACCCTGAAATGGAGTACCTTGCTGAAATTCACTTTCATCAGCCTGTTCAGATGTGGGTAAGAATGGGTTTACTTTTTGTTATTTAGTTCTGGTAGACCAAAAATATCTATGTATAATACTTGCTTATTTGATTTATCTATGAATTTGGAGATTTGCACAGCCATGAATACATACCCCTTGAAGCAATAAATAAAATACATCAAAACTCTGTTGGGAAGGTTGTTTGTTATGAAGTCAAGTTTGGATGTGCAAACAGAGCTGAAATGTTGCAATTAGCTAAATATAGCATTACAATGGAGTAAATTTAAAATAGTTTTTACTAAAAAATGTATATCTGGACTTTCTTGAATTTAAAATATGTTTCCTACTTGAAAGTTTTCATTATTAAGTACATTCACAACTAATGGAATGCTATTGTTTCTATAATAATTACTTTCTTGCAACTAATTGCACACTTGTCATACTATGTCATTTTCTTCTAAAGCCATGATTTATGAGTGAATGTGTTTGTTTTGTCCGACTTTGGTATGTGTTCACTTTGTCCAGGTTTGGCTTGATATTGGTCTGCACAATAAGCAGTGCATCAAATTTTTGCATTAAATCTGCTGATTCAAATGAAGAGAATATGCTTGGATCGTCCTTTGTTCATTCAATTAATCTGGAAAATCATGTGTCTATTTCCTATGCATGAAAACCATTTAGCAACTTGTCATGATTGTCTTTACAATATAATATATTTTTATCAGTGTGAATACACTTCATATTTTATAGACTGGTATCCTATGCAACTGTAAGTCTCCTTCATTTGTGTGTAGAATCCTAAAGGGTTTCCTAATGGTTTAACTGAAGGGCATATCAAGCAGAAGAGTTTGATTCTGACTTGATTAGTTTTGACGGTTGCATTTGCAGATAACTCTCCCACTTTCTATGCCACCTTATGCCAGCTCATTAGTTGGTTCTGTTAAATCCGTATTTCTTCCTGTTGGTTCTTCCAGGTCATCAGAAGAAAAGACCTTTGCTAATTTCTATTCTGTAGCTGCTAATACATGCTACAAGGGCTGTTATAGAACTTTCCTTACAATGCCAGACATACTAAAGCATAAATTTCTAGAACTATCCTTACATGCTACTGGACCTTCATTAAGATTTTTTAAAAATGGTTAAAGAATGTCTCTAATTATGATATCTTTGTGATTGTTTTGATGTCATTTGTCTGTGTAAGAGGTGGTTTTCTTTAGCAGCATATTAAATTTTTGATTGTTATGTGATAGGTCCTTGCTGATTAATTGAATTGGAATGCACCTTTTTATTGAAAACTCCTCCTTTCTTGTGACTAACTAGTTTCCAATGATGTGTTATTTCAGATTAATCAATTAGAAAAAGACAAAGATGTTGTCGCCCAGGCTGAAGCAATTACATCTTTGGAGGGCCAACCTCAGCTTTCATTTTCGGTCATTAATGCTCTTAGTAACTTTTTGGGTGATCCAAAGGTTTATTTATCATCTTCACATTCACAAGTTCCAAGTAATATTCTTTTGTTCACGTTGTTGACATTTTCAATTCATGCTTGTTCTATGCTCTAGGCATTTTGGAGGGTCCGAATTGAAGCAGCATATGCACTGGCACATACAACTTCTGAGGTTGTGCTTTCTAATCTAGGGAGCTAGCAATTTATACTGCAAATATACTCATAAAAGACAGGATTCATTGTTAATTGATTGGTCATATATGATCCTCAGTTTTTTTCTTTTATTTTCTAGCTTTTCTGTTTGTATGTTATAGATTATCTGTGTTGCGAGACTAGTTTCTTTCTTTCTCTATTTTCAATTTTCTACTTTTTTCTGACTTACACTTTTTTTTAATTCTCTCTCTTTCTGGTCTAGTGATTTATCAATTTATACTGCAAATATACTCATAAAATACAGACTTCATTTGCTAATTGATTAGTGATATATGATCCTCAGTTTTTTTTCCTTTATTTTCTTGCTTTTCTGTTTGAATGCTATAGATTATCTGTGTAATGGGAGTTACAAGACTAGTTTCTTTCTTTCTCTATTTTCCAATTTTCTACTTTGTCTTAGCTAACATTAATTCTCTCTCTCTCTCTCTCTCTCTCTCTCTCTCTCTCTCAGTGTCAAATCGATAGTGTTCCTTATGTATAGCTTGGGCAATCCAAAAGCCAAATTTAAAAGTAATGCATTTTTATTATGTTTACTGTTTGCAGGAAACTGATTTATCTGGTTTGCAGAGTTTAATTAAATTTTTCAAGGGTAGAAGATTTGATGCAGACATTGGATTGCCTAGGTATGACTTCATCTTCCTAGACTCAAGTTAAGCAACATTAATTGGATTATTTAATCACTAATCATTTGATGGATGACAAGTTGATTTCATTTAATTTACAGGCCAAATGACTTTCATGATGTTCCAGAGTATTTTGTTCTTGAGGTAATGCAGTGAGGTAGGAATTATTAGTAGTGAATGAGTCAGGATATATTTGTTCACACCTTTATATTTTGTTGTCTTTGAATAATTTTCCTGGTGTCCTAGTTCCTGTCATACTATTTAGAAATGTTAATACTAATTTTCTAGCTTATTTTTCAAAGAGTCTTAACATTCTCAACCTTACTAGGAGAAGGTAATTGCTTGGAATTTATATTTGTGTAAACTTTGTTGAGAAAATAACTGCCTCAACAATTGAATGCGACATTGTAGTCTTTATAAAAATATTTTTATCTTTATGGTTTTCGTATATAGTAATGGCATGATTTTAGAATCCTAAACATGCATGAAGATAAACTTCTTTCTTGACCAATATTCATTATTCTCTTTTTAAAATAATAAAATATCAGAGCTAGATTACTAATCTTTTTAAATTGAGTTCTCAGCTTTTTCCTCTTTTGTTTCTGCTTCTTTGACAATTTATTGCCCCAAATTGAGCTATTAAAATCTTCCAACTAATCACTGCTATGCCATATGTGGTAGTCAAGTTCCAGAAGCATATGATTGTATTTTTGTTTATAAAATTTTAAACAGTGCATAAATTATTAAATTCCACATGCAAAAACCATGCATTGCTTGCTTTATGTCTGTCTAGAGATGCATGCCTATGCAACCTATTTTTGAGTTGATCTTCAGTTGCTGACTTAGAGCAGGTCCTTAGAAAGATGAACATCACACAATCTACGTTTTAGAGTGTGATGACTCCTAGAAGGTTGATTCTTTTTTATTTTTGCTGTAGTTTTATATTTTGGTGTGATCTTATCGGAACTGATTTTGAAGATGGTTAAGCTGTACCTTGCATACAATACTAAAACTCACAATCTTCCTCGTTATTTTTGTTGTTTGTTTCCTTTCCCTCTGGGTTCTCATTGTGGATCTTAACCCAATATATGTTGGCATTTCCTCAAGGAAATAGCACAAGGGAAGAGTTTTGATTTGTTGGTGATGTAATGATGGGTTATGAAACAACATAAAAATTGACTTGTGTCTAATTAAACCAATTGACAGTTGCTCATGAATTAGTCTAATATGCTTTTTAATCTTTTATACTTGATCCATAAAAGAAAAGGTTATAGTTAATCATCTTTACGTCTAGAAAATAGTTTTTATATTACTCAAGCGTGGTCTCTATTTCAACAATCTTAATGTCTGATAGCATTGGGAACTGACCTTGGACTACAGTAGCAGGGCAGTCACGTTACTTACTATCTTATTTATGAACTTTTCAGGCAATTCCATATGCAGTATCTCTGGTCAGGACAGCTGACAAAAGAAGTCCCAGAGAAGCAGTTGAATTCGTTCTCCAATTATTGAAGGTTTTTGCCTCTGCTGAGCCAAATTGTAGTTATTTTCATATGCTTATTATGCTGGAGTTTGCATTATAGTTTTGAGCCTTCTAGATATATCACAAGAAGCCTGAATTTGAGTCAGCTTATTAATTTAGTATATTTATAAATTTCAGTTTTGAAATTGCATAATTATTTTTTGCCATGAATCCACTTTCTGCAATTATATTTATGATTTTAAAACTTCATACTGGTAATTTCCATATAAAATTTATGTATTAATTCAAAAATAAAGCCTCTCATCAAACTAATGTCAGGTTATTTGATTTTCGTCATCGATTGCCTTTTTTTTATTCTAGTCATAGAACTTGATATGTATTTTGACCTTTTTGTCCTGTGTTAAACTGAACTCCTGCCATCCAACTTTTCTTAACATGGGTTGGCTTGCTATTATAGAGGAAAACGGTGATGTTTAACTTGTTAATTCAATGCACTAATCTCAGTCTATGATGGTGGTTGCTAGTTTCTGGATTAGGTTGTCCCACTTCTTTTCTAATTGAGGTTTTTTTAATTAAATTGTGTTTCTTGAAGCTCATCTTCTATCTGTAAAAAAAATGTAAGAATTAAGAATGATTTTTCCATGAACATGGCTATATTATTTGCAATATCAGCCTCTCATTTCTTTAGGATTCATGATATATTTGTGTATATGACGTATATTTATAATGTTTGATTCATTTTGCTTGTTCATACAATTCCAGAAATTTACACACTAGTTCATTAATTTCTTTCCCTTTTGTGGGGGGCTTTTCCTTATTTTCCCTTAAAATTTTTTAAATCACTTCTTGATAATTACCCATTAACCCTAGGGCCCACATGATTCATGGATCGGGTGGTTCCTTTATCAATCAGATACACAGAAATTTAGGATTGGCATAATCTAGGCATTTGGTTAAAGATGGCTGGTTGCATCATATATTGGCACTTTTGCTGTAATAAGCACATATGCCTTGAAATTCGCTGCTAAAATCCCAAATTGAGTCATTATTGTCAACACGACTCGAGTTCTAAATACATTCTATTTACTTAGATTTTCCAAAAATCATGATGCGGCCATCAAAGGAGTTGCCGAATTCGAAAATATCCCTTATGGAGATATAAGATCTCCGATTGAAGTGTCCGATAAACTAAATCCACTTAGAAGTTGTTAACAAGAAAACTTAGACTTCAATCCAACACATAACATAATAGCACTACTTCAGAGAACATACCTACATTCCTTTTTTAATGGTGTAGATGGCAAAGTGCCATCTTAAGTTTTTTGCCAACTTTGAGCATTACTTTTAATAATATCTCCTTCGCTGATGATCCTGGATACAGTCAAGTTTGAAGTTTTAGATATAGCATCAAACACCTGCAATTTCTTGCGTGAGACAATAGCCATAAATGGGAAACCTTCTGAAAGCTTACTAATCTCAGATGTGGGATGTTAAAAAAATCACCTGGCTTATTCATACCCTATTAAAAAAATCATCCATTTGTTTGTCCATTCACTTCTTTCCTTGGCTTTCTTTTGGATCTTTAGGATGCATTTTGTGAAAGATTCCTCATGAAGCACCTTGCCAACCTTAACTATTGAGGTAACGGTTGTCTTTGTTTGAAGCAGTAGCACCAAAATCTTCTGCTGTACTAAATTTTCATAACCTAAAATGCCATTAAGTCTGAACAGTTCAATTGTTGTTGTTGTACCTCTCAATAAGATGTACTACATCCACTGGTGATTCCATATGAACAATGGCATACCCAATCTTTCTGAAGATCATAGATAGTGGTTGCAAATGAGGAAAGACTTATTCCTTAAATTAGTTGTTTGTGGATGACCATGCATGAAGAGTTAATTATACTGAATTAAATATGAGAAACATAATCTGGTTCTCTAACTTGCACCCAACAAATATAAATTTGTTTCTTTCAAACCAAGCAAATTATTTTCCTTAATCTTACTGTCGTGGTTGGCTATGTTGTCAATACCTTTGTGCAACTGGCTGTAGTATATTTTCTTAAACTACAACCAATGAACATTTAAACCATAAGTTAATTAGTTATGCCTGTTTCAAACACTTGGGAGTTTCATATGATATCTTCCTCCATACCTCTTGGGTTACCCAGTGATCTGTATAAATGTGTATTGGATTTAAATGACCACGAGACAGTAGCACTGGGTGAGCAACTTAACATATTTACTCTTCATATCTCTTGAAGATCATTACTATAAAGTATAAACTGCATATTTAATTGGTTATTTTCTCACCTTTGTTTTGCCCATTTAGGTTATTAAAATCTTGGTGGTTCACCCATATCAATTTCAGTTAATGTACGAAGCTTGGATATTTCAATCCAATTTTGAGGGAGAGATGTACTTGTTTAGAATATGAAATGATTAGTGTGTACATAAGTAGTTTATTTGACAAATTATATTTTAAGGTTATATTTATTTTTTGTTTTTTGTTTTTAATACTTAACTGTTTTGATTTTTATTTGGACTGTTGGCCTTAGTTGTTATTTTCTCTTTGCTGTTTGTCAAATGCATCATTTTTACTACAAAGCTCTGTCTATATTAGTCTTCATAGAATAACTGATGAAGGTTCTATGTTCAATCATCCAGGACACAGAACTGTATAAGATATTAGTATCCTTGCGTACTTGGATTAGTTCTTTGTTTGGCCTGAAGATTTTTTGTGGTCTTCCTGACTTCTACCCTTGGGCTTTGTATACATTCACACATTCTATTTCATAAGTTTCCCATTGATATGAAGTTGTTTTTACTCCTTACAGTACAATGATAACAATGGGAACCCCTACTCAGATGTCTATTGGCTTGCTGCTTTGGTCCAATCAATTGGTGAACTTGAATTCTGTCAGCAGGTTTGGTTATTGTTCATTAGCTACTCTTGAAGCTATACACTTATTTAGTTATAATTTAATGTGTTGATTTTTTGTTTCCATTTTAACTTATACTTGTGATTGCAAATTTGTCATTACTATTTCCCTTTCTGTTCATACTTTCTAGTTATATAGATGTTTCAATGTCATTACATTGAACTCATATTTTAATTGTATAGATTGGATTAGAGATGTGGGCAAACTAGGATAGAATGAACGCTTTCTTTTTCTTCTCAACCAAACTTTTCCTTTTTTATAACTCTTTAGCTCTTCCTTTTTTACTCTTCCATCACCACTTTCTAGGGTACAGCCAGTGTAGTGCTGTGCTAGCATGGCTGTGACCACAATATGTCGATCTAGTATGAGGTACTGTCCATGCCTATATGGGGTGATGTAGCATGGGGGGTGTAAAATTCAGAATTTAATTTCAGAAACTGCTACAAGTAGCAAGGACTAAAGGTTGTGACTTGACAAAGGATGTGAGGTAAAACCAATGTAGAGGTAAAACCAATGTAATGGCTGAAAATCAACGCATAGATGTGATCTTACCAATCTCTAACAACAATGTTGAAAAGTCAAAAGAAAATAGGCGGAAAATAATGATCATAAAATCTAAAAGTCAAAAAATCCAAAGTAGGAGCAAATTTGAAAGAAATGCTTGAAAAAAAAAAGCATAATTTAGTTGCTCTTTATATTGATTGCAAATAATATCTCTTGAAACTTTTCTTGTAACTGTAAAACAACTGACGAACATTATTTTTCAGATCTATGTGAGTGGTGTTAAAGATTGGTTGTGATGAATGATAAATTTTGCTAAAGCTTGCTCAGGATTTTCTGTAGAAAATTAGAGAATTCCAAGATTAGTTGAAGAACTACATTTTTGAGCTTGTGTGATTTCCATAAGCCACAACATTTTCTGTGTTATGTCTTTTAAGTTAACAAGTGACACTTGTGGTCTGTCAACAATAAGAAAAAATTGTCTCTTCCCTATGGTTCTTTTCTTGCATCTCTAATAGTAGTTGCTCAGTTGGATTGTATTTGTACTGGGCTTCGGACAAGGAACACTTATATATCTGCTTTAAAAAAACAAAAATATGGAATGCTGTTGGGGAAGTTGGATTAACTGGCCTTTGTGGACATAAATATGTGACTTTAGAACTATGTTCACATGAAAACTTGAAGTGTAGACTTTTTGGTGCCTGTTTCCTTCTGATGCAATTTAGGTTGATGCCTGATGAGAGTTTGAAGCTTATAAAAACTTGAGGGCTTGGAGCTTTAGCTCAAGAAGCTTGAGAGCTAGTTTACGGCTTGAGATTAAGATAATATTTTAATTGTTTTGATGTAAGGAAAGGGGTAGGAGGTTTGGAGGACTAATTATTTCTCTGAAGAGTTTCAAATTCACAAAATGCCTTTGTGACCAAAAGACATACCTAAAATAGTTGTTTAATGTTTGTGGGGGTGTTTATTTGGTTTGGAAGAACTCACTCTTAGCTGAGATTGTATATGAAGATCAACCCAACTGCTTATTGATCAAAATGGGGATAGCCTATTTTCCTACTAATATTTGCTCTAAGAGGGATATCATAGAGATATTTTACAAACATCAAATGGAAGAATATTATGCACAATGATACGAGAAACTACAAAATAAATTATAATGACTTAAAGAGTTCTCTCGGCCTCTCAGGTATCTATGAATAAGGGTCTAGAATATTGGAAATTTTAATTATGACAAAAGTTAATGCATCTTAGTAAGTTTACACTAATGGAAAGGATACAAGAATTTTCAGTTTTGATTTGAGTTGCTGGTACTATGTTAGCCCTTTGTGAAAAATATGACAACTTAATAACTAGCTATTACAACTTCAACCAAATGACCATTGGTCTAGCGGTATCTCGGGTCCCGTGCGTTGGGTAATTCACTTGATTGAGCATGCTCTCAGGTTTGAGTCCTTGTCCCCGTAAATGGGGCAGTAGTTTGGGTAATTCACTTGGTGAGCACAAAGCTCCCAGGTTCGAGTCCCCACATTTATATGTGCACGGGGTGAAGGGTGCTTGTCACCTAAGGCCACGCCCCTTGACACCCTCTGGGGAGGTCTTGATGGCCTATGTCAAAAAAAAAAAAGCTATTACAGCTTTAGTTTTGAGTGACAGAAGGTGACTTGTAATTGATGTTTGTCAATTATGCAAGAAAAGCAAGAATATGACTGGTAGACCTAAAACATTTGTACTTTATTGATGCTTTATCTATTACCATAGAATCCTCATTTCATGGAAAGTGGGGTTAGTCTTTGAGCTCCTTGATTTTGTTTTTTCAGAGTATACTCCTACTACCATCTCTTTTGAAACGAATTGATCGGCTACTGCAGTTTGACAGGTGCTTAATCTTGACCATTTGAAGAAACTATGAACACGTGCTGCTATAATTAACTTGGTAATGGTTTTCAATTTTAATTATTTTTTTTCTTTTTTGCTGCTTTCCAGTCTAATGCCCAGTCACAATGGAATCCTGACCATAAGCTGCATACGTGCTCTCTCCAGGATTGCACTTAAGCTTTCAGCCTCTGTACCTGTTGTAAGTAGCCTTTTTCAGCTTTTTTATCATTGTTTGTTACAATTTCTTTTCCTTCAGTGGTCCATTTCTTTGCTGCAGGAGCACATTTATGGATTCATTGAACCTTTTAGGAATTCTGAAAAAACTCCATGGAAAGTTCGTATTGAAGCTAGCAAGGCTTTGCTCGATCTGGAGTTTTACTCCAAAGGTCTTGATTCAACTCTATCTTTGTTCACAAGGTTCTTAGAGGAAGAATCATCATTACGAGGTATGACATTGCTCACATTCTTTGATCTTTATTCAAGTTATCTTCTTTTACAATATATTTGAAATGCAGGTGAGATGAAGTTGGCTACCCATGTGATGCATTTATGTCAACTAAACGCGGAATCTGAATTTGGAAATGGCATAGCATGTTCCACCCTTCTTGCTCTCCTTCGCCTGCTAGCAAGTAAAAAGGCATTCAACAATGTTTTTCTTCGGCACCACTTATTCTGCATTTTGCAAATTGTTGCTGGGAGGTTAGAGTTCTCCAATAATTATCTATAGTTCCATGTTGATAATCTTTCACATCACTTATTAGCTAATATGACTTTTTTGGTTAATGACTCATTCATTTGTACTTTATTTGTAATTTCATTTTTGTTAGCAATTAGTGTATACCTTTATTATCTTACTTTAGATTCCGATTTTCCAGTTATGGCTTACGAGACTAGACAAAATACTTCCTGCTCATAACATTAGCAGTTGATGGATCTTTTAACAAAACCTGTGAAACGATTTTCTTCATGTGTAAAATGTAAAATACATAATAAATTTCCTTTTGTCACATTTATTATGAGAGTTGGTTTGTTTAGTTTTATCCATCATCATATATGCTTCTCTTTTAGCATCAGGTTCAAATTTGTCTACAATAATGGTCTAAACCTTTTTCATAGTTTACATTCAATGAAATCGACATAGTAGGCCATTGAGTAGTGATGCTTGATCCATGTTGATTTTTTTTAATGCGGTTGTGGATCATAGAGCATGATGGGGCATCATTTCTTTGTAGAGCATTCCGTGGATTTCTTGTTTTTGTGAAATCGATTTTCATAGTGGAATATGAAAATGTGAACATGACATGGAAAATAAGTGAGATTATTTAATTGTATTTCTGCTCATGCAAGTTACATGCAATTGACAGATCAAATAACTGATTTATTTTTAGGCTAATGATTCTTGAATGGTTGACTTTATTAGAACTTGATTAAATTCTTATACAGGATGCCAATTATATCTGTCAGAAAGGTTGGTATCATGAGATTTGCATTGTGAATGATGATAATTTAAGCATAATCATGTGCTGGCAAATAACATTTTTAGTACATTATGACAAAATTATCCTCATCTTTTCCTTCCACTATCCCCATCTCCATCACCACTACCTTCATGTTATCCTACACCATCCATCTTTAGCATCTTATTTTCATGTGGTTCATTTTTTCTGTAAATCTTTCTACTTCACCTTCTCATCCATAACCATCACCACACAACACTGATGTTTCAATCTTTACCATCTTTTCTTGCTTTATCCTCGTTATCAACTCTTTCTCAAACACAATTCTTGAATTAACTATATCTCCCCTTCCTCTTCCCCTTCCGATCCAATCTAATACCATTAATTATGGTGTGAATATAATTTGATCTATATGGTCAATTCCACTTTAGTAAATAGAACAGTGTTTGTTTTGCAAAGAAATTTGAACGGGTGGAAAATTAAATAGCCATAATGCATGGGTTTTCAGAATAAATAATTATGAGTATATTATCGGCATAAGTTGACTCTATTTTGTTTGCTAGTCATTCAATGTTCGTCCGTTCTCTTGGCATTTGTCTGCTCATTTAAAAATCGGAACCATAACTTGAACTTTGGAAATCAGAGGAAGTTGAAATTTTTGAACTAAAATTTGTTATTGTCTCAGGTCACCGACCCTCTATGGTGTTCCTAAAAGTCCAGCACATTCTATGATGGGTTCAGAATTCTATACCAATTACATCAAATCTGCCCGCCTAAAACTAGGCATATCAAGGCATCAGGAACCACAGGGTGGTGCACCCAGCATCCTTGACGTCCCCTCGCTCACAGAAGCTGCAAAAGATATTGATACCATTTCTAACTGCAGCGAAAGGAGTGCTGTCCTGAAACTAAGGATATCGAGACCTCAGGAACCTCAAGCTGATGCATCTACACTGTCTGATGCTCCACGAGTCACCGATACACTGAAGGATGCTGATGCTGTTTCTAACTGCAGTGAGAAGAGTGCCTCCCTAAAATTAAGGATACCTCAGGGACATGTTACTGAGATACCTAACGTCTTTGATGCACAACCAATTCCAGAAGCTACCAAGAACACTGATACAGGTTCTAATTGTAGTGAGAAAAGAGCTCATGTTTTGAAGATTAAGGTGAAGCAGCCGGCATCATCCAGTAAAGCAGATGATGCTGATTATCCTAAGGACCACTCTCAAGGTTGCCAAAATGGAACTGAATTGGGTCCCTGCAGTTCTGTGTCTGTAGATGCACCCACAAGAGTAGGAGACAATGAACCATCACAGGCTAACAATACAAACATTGAAGAGGTGAATTCTTCTCATGATCGTGAATCAAGGAAGTCTGCAAGCATTGGCAGTGCAAAGTTAATAAACATTGACGAGGTTGGGAAGGAGTTACAGTGTACAGCCGATTCAAGAAATGCAGCAACTTGTGAGAATGATCAATTGTCTCCTAAGGTTAATACAAATGCAGGGGAGGCAGCTATTGAGGAGAGTTCTTCCCTTCAAATTCCTCCAAATCTTACATCACCAAATCTTACACGTGATGCTGGACCCGCATCGGTTATTGGTAACCAAGAGGGAGGACAGAAAGAAAAGAAATCTAAAAGAGATAAAGAAAAGAAGAGGAATCGTGAGGACAAGGCTCATCTGGATGATCCTGCTTATTTGGAGCATAAGCGTCAGAAAAAGGAGAAGAAAAGAATGGAGAAAGAGTTAGCAAAGATGCAAAAGAGAGAAGCCAGGTCAGCACTTGATTCTCAGAATCATGGCAGATCCACAGATCCTAAAGGTAATCCTTTTCTTGAAGAGTCTAGGAAACCACAAGAAACTATTGAACCAAATATTCGGACAAGTGAGGTAAAAACTGATACTTCACAAGTTAGCTTCACAAAATTTAAAATTAAACTCAAATGTAAGAGCATTGGTAGCACTTAGTTGGAATATAAAATCCAGGGAAGTTCTGTATAGTTGAACTGCGGATGTTATTAATAGTTAACCTCATTCTGTTGTTGAGCATTTTACATTTTAGCTAGGTAGGGAACTGCTCATTAACCATTGTTTCTCATATATGAGCATTACGCAAGAATTATAGCCGTGCTTTTCTGTAATCAAGATGATTTTTCTTTTCATGTATAAAATTTGTTATATCTTTGAAATTACTAGACAAATAATTTTCATAAGGAAAGTTGACAATGAGAGGTTGTGGGTTCAAACTATACCTACGGTGTGTCCACATTTATCAAAAAAAAAAAGAAAAAAAAAAGAAAAAAAAAGCGAGGTGTCAGACAATTATGTCCCCATGAATACCTCTACCAAGAGTTTTCAATGAGAAGGGTAATTAAAACTAGGACCCCACATTAGGTTGTAAGTATGAAAGTGATTTCCATTCTGCCCTCATGATTCCTTCCTCAGTACTTGTTGGTTTTCTATAAGCTGCTCATTGTTCATATTAGGATTGGCTTGACTCTCTGTTCTTTATTCTGAATCCTTCTCATCATTGCTCAACATTTCCATCTTTTTCTATTTTTCAAGTCCAAATTCCATGCCATGCATGTAATACCAAACACAATATAATTTCAATGATAAATACACAAAAACGAAGACAGAATACGAAGAAGCAGAGGCGATGGTTTCATGCAAACTTAAGCAGAGAGAGAGACAGAGAGAGAGACAGAGAGAGAACAACACAATGAAAGAGAAATAGCAACATGTTGCCACCGCTGCATGTTCAAATAATTAACCAAGTAGTTTAGCTTTAGTGCAACTGACTGGTTTTCATCAATCTGGAAAACCTTGGAGAGAAGGCCGTCAGGAATTGAGGGCAACCAACGCACGCAGATTACATTAGTGCAAGGGTTCCTTGTTAAAGGCGACTTCGCGTGTTTCGCGGGGTGCGCGGGTTCGAGGCTCTCTCCTTACAAGGTGATGGGGAAGGCGCTTGCACGTGCGTCGCAAGCGCGGCCCCTCCTTGACGGTCTTTATGGCCATTGTCAAAAAAAAAGGAATTGAGGGCATTGATGCAAAGAGTGATTTGGGACAGTGACACCCCCTGGCAACTGGCTGTTAAAAGGCGATGGGTTTTATCAGTGATCTACAACTCCCAAAACATATATTTACAAAAATGTTTATGGTACCAATTATCTGCCTTTTCCTCTCTTAATCTTCCATGGGTCCTTCTTGAGGATTTCAATGCAATCCTCAATTCTGATGAACACAGGGTGGTGGACATAATTATTATTTTGTTAAATCTAGATACTTTACAGATTTCATATCTAATAACCAATTTTTTGATTTGGGTTTCTTTGGATCCCCTTTTACTTGGTGTAATAACCAACAAGGTCTAGCCAGGAGATGGGCCAGGTTAGACAGATGCCTGGGCCTGGCCAACAATGATTGGCTAGTAAATTTCGATTCCTATTGCAACAAACACTTGCCACGCACATGCTCTGATCACTCTCCATTGTTCCTAACTGCCAAATTCTTTTCTCATCACAAAAAAAGAGTGTTTAGGTTTGAGAACTACTGGTTTCAAATTGATCAATGCCATAAATCTGTATGTAGAGCATGGAACTATAAACCTACAGGCTCTCCTATGCATGCATTTACACACTCTATTGCTCGAACTAAGGAATATATGATTCAATGGATGGTTTAACCTCTCTAGAAGAAAATATCAAAAAAACTGAAACATATATAACTATCTTAGAAGAACTAGAGAAGGAAAATTCATATTCAGAACTTGATAGCCTTGCTCTAAGAGGTCTCTACAATAAACATACAACTTTATTAAGTCAAAACTCTATTCGATGGGCACAAAGAGCTAAATTACTTTGGCTGAGACATGGGGATTACAACACTGGATTTTTTCATAAACAAGGTAAGATTAGGGGGCATAAAAATAAGATTTATGGCATTATGGATGAACATGACACGATTATATCTGACCACCAAGGCATTAGTAGGCTTTTCTGTGATTTCTACACAAAATTATGGACCCCATCCAACCAAACTCACATAGAAGACCTGATTCAATGTTTACCACATGATCTCCCTACCCTCTCTGAGGAAGATAGAGAAATGTTAATCAGATCCTTTAATGTTAATGATATATCCTTTAATGTTAATGAGATATATCAAACCTTAAAATTTATGGGCAAAGGAAAAAGCCCAGGCCCAGATGGACTAAATGTAGAATTTTATCTATTTTACTGGGATTTGATAAAGGAAGCCTTGATCACTGCAATAGAACACGTCTATCAAACAATCAATATGCCCTTATCCTGGAGTAGAACCTATGTAATACTCATACCTAAAAGAAATTCACCAAACAAAGTGATTGACTTTAGGCCCATATCACTGTGTAATGTATGTTATAAAATTATTACAAAACTGTTGAGCAATAGATTAAAGAATGTCATGCACAAACTCATTGGCCCTGAACAGGCTGGTTTCCTTGAAGGAAGATCAACCAGTGATAACATTATAGCAGTTCAAGAAATAGTTCACACTTTAGAGTCTGATTCTCAAACCCTTCCTAGGATGATGCTGAAAATTGATGTAGAAAAGGCATATGATGCCTTGGAGTGGAATGCCATCCTTGCAACACTAATAAAAATGAAATTCCCTAACACTTGGACTTCTTGGATCAGGACTTGCATTTCTTCAGCTAGTTTCTCCTTCCTAATTAATGATCAACCTTCAAATTGGATTACCAATCATAGGGGGGTCAGACAAGGGGTTCCCCTTTCCCCTTTCTTGTTCTTACTGGTATCACAAAACCTTACAGCAATCCTTAATCAAGCCATGATCTCAAATATGATACCTAGCTTTGACACTAGATTAAGGAAAAATTTCAATCATCTCATGTTTGCCGATGATCTTATCATCTTCACTAGGGCATCTAGAATAGCTGCTAGAAACTGCAAGATGTGCCTCAATTTATACAAAGAACTCACTGGCCAGAAGATAAATTTCTCTAAATCTTCTTACCACCCGCCATCATGGATCAATAGAAGAATTAAGACCTCCATTGGAAACATTCTAGGTATGAATTATGGAACCTTCCTTTTCAAATACTTAGGAGTCCTAATTTCTCCCAAAAGAATAACAGTACAACAATGGCAGCCATTAGTTAACAGAACCAGAACCAGTTTAAACTCCTGGAACCATACAACAATTTCCTTAGCTGGAAGAGCAATTTTGTCAAACTCAACTCTCATGTCTATCCCAGTCTATACCTTATCCTGCACCTTAGTTCCTGATTCAATCATTGACCAAATTTCCAAGTTGACTAGGAATTTTCTTTGGGGATGTGGCACTGCTGGTGGCAAACCTCTCCATTCTATAGGATGGAGCACTACTACACTTATAAGTCTGAGGGAGGGTTAGGAATTAGGAACTTAAGAAAAACAAAAATTGCATTGATGACCAAAAACCTCTTTCAACTGATAAATCAGGAAGATAAACTTTGGGTGTAGCTATTCATGTTTAAATATGGATGCTTTAACCCTTGGTCAAGTCCTAATATGAGAAATACATCTAGTTTTTTCAAATTAATTCACAAAACTGCAGATTTTGCAGTGGTAAGCGCAAGGAAAAGTTGATTAAGAAAGGGAATAAGGCCAATCAATCGAAAGGATTGACCTTTCCCAAAATTAACATATCTTTAGATATCTGCAATCCTGAAAGCACCAATTTTTTGAATGATACATGGTTATATGAAATCCCCATCTCCCAAAAACCCACCCATCTTAATATGAATTATCCTGTGGAGACAATGTCAATCCAAGATCTGATGATTGATAATCACCTGAATCATATTGCTATTTCAAACTGCTTTGGGGACCAGAATGATTGGGATAGAATAAGCAAATTAACTATGAGAACCAATCATCCAAACCATTGGGTGTGGATGCCAAAAACCTCATCTGCTAAGATTTCAAGGGCTGTTTACAAGCATCTAAATGGTGAACCTGATTCTGGGGTTAATATATGGAAGGGATGGCATAAAATTTGGAAGTTATAGGTGGCTCCCAGAGTTAAAACCTTCATTTGGAGGTTGGCCCATGGGAGAATTCCTACTCATGAATATCTGTACCATCTCAATATTGGACCTCAACTCCAATGTCCATTATGTGGGATAAATAAGGAGACAATTGAACATGTTATATATAGATGCAAAGTCTCTTGCCAATGCTGAGATATGGTTTTTAACTACTCTGGCATGGATGGAGATATGAACTACTTTATACAGGGAGAATGGCTTATATCCTCCTGCAGAAATGGAAGAATTGATGTCAAAACTTTTTAAACTCTGGTGGCAAACATGGCATGGTGCATATGGAGCTTGTTGTGAACTGGTTTTCAAAACCAGGAGACAACAACCAGCTCAAATATATCAACTGGCATAGGAAACCACATGGCAGCAATTCAACAAATCTAGGAACCACCTCAGGGAGTACCTTACAAATTCAGTTTTTAATTTCTCCATAACTATTTTTTATGATGCCTCTTGGTGCCCTGAGCAAAATATGTGTGGAACAGGTTTCTTAATGGTGAAGGGCACAAAGTATGTGATCTTGGCTGGAGCTTCCTACAATCATGCTGAAACAAGACTACAAGATGAAATTTTAGTAGTTGGAGCTGCAATGGAACAATGTGAAAGATGGAATTTGAAGCCAGGCAAAGTATACACTGATTGTTCAAAAGTTCTTGCTATTTTAGACAGACCTAACCTTGAAGCAAGTTGGAGATTCTACAATGACATTGAGAAGGTCAGAAACAGTATTGGGAGACACCCTGAGACAGAATTGATGTACTGCCCTAGAGAACTAAATGGCATTGCTGATCTGCTGGCAAACTATGGTAGAAGAAATCCTCAATTATCTCTATATCATCAAGGAAATGACAAACCAAGATGGCTGGAGAAGGCTTTACAAGCAGTTGGACTGCAATTTTGAACAAATCCTGATTTAGATAGTATATTTTGTACTTTTTTACTAGCCTGTTTTCAAGCTCCCCACCTGTCAAAAAAAAAAAAAACTGGTTGTTAAAAGGCTGAATAAGTCCAGGCATTTCCCTTTCGAATATTGTACTGGAAGTGCATGAACCTCCTGGGCACAATAAACATCTCACCTTTCCTAACCACCCTGGAGAAATACCTGTTATCAGTTGTCACAATGCCAATAGGCAACGTGCCATGGACTAACGATCCCAAGCTCGGGAGCATGGGGGTGGGCGTGCGGCTCGTTGATGCCTCCGAGCGCATGGTCCACACTGTTCATCGATATCCCCATGCTGTTCAGGCCTGGAAACGTCATGGCATTGCCTCTTGTAACAGAGGTGCCAAACAAATTGCTGGTGTTTCCCTCGGTCAGGCTTTAGGAATATGGATAGAAGAGACCAAATTTAAAAAATAAAAATATTTATATTAAAAAAATACTTGTTTCTAATGACTTGTCTCCTACCATCACAAAAATAAAATAAAATAAAATAAAATATCATATTTCTATATGTTTTTTTTAACCTAGATCTTGTAAGGACAGGTGGAAGTTGGAGGATCAGTGGCACTGGCATCTGATGGCTTCCTCCATGGCTCTTGCTTCCCCACCCCTGCTTCTATTCTCTCCCAGGTCCTCCAGAGTCTCTCATCATCTCCCCACCCAAATCTCTCACAAGACCATCCCCACCCTCAGTGATCACAAGCATACCACCGAGACCACCAAAGAACCACCTTCTTCTTTCGTCTACAACACCCTCCTACGAAACTATACCCAGGACCATCATCCTGAAGACGCCCTCCTCCTCTTCAACCACATGCTTTCTCAATGCGTCACTCTTCCGGACAAGTTCACATTTCCCTTGGCTCTCAAAGCCTGCGCCCAGTTGTCAGCCCTCCAAGAAGGCAAACAAACACACTCAATGGTCCTGAAAACCCATAACTTGTCCGCCGATGTCTACGTCCAGAGCTCTCTCGTTGATATGTATGTGAAATGTGGTAGAATTGATGCGGCCCGTAAGGTGTTTGATGGAATGCCTCATAGAACAGTTGTTGCTGGAAATTCTATGGTTGATGGCTATGTGAAATCTGGCGACTTGGATTCCGCGTATAGATGCTTTGTAGAGATGCCTGAGAGGGATATTGTCTCGTGGAATTCTTTGATCGGAGGGTGTGTGCGGAATTCTCTTCCAAATGAGGCCCTTGCGCTGTTTCTTGAGTTGCAGATGTTGGAGGAGCTCCAGCCGGATGAATACACGCTGTCTATTGTACTCTCGGCAGTCTCTGATCTGGGACTACTGGCAGCGGGCAAGATGGCTCATGGTTACATTGCACGTCGGCATTTCTCTTTAAATGGTGCTCTTGGGGTTGCACTGACGAATATGTACACCAAATGCGGGAGCATTGGTGCTGCCTCCAGTGTTTTCAGAAGCATTTCATCTAAGAATGTGGGTCACTGGACGTCGATGATTGCAGGACTGGCAGCGCATGGCCGTGCAGAGGCTTCTCTTCATCTGTTCTCTCAGATGCTACATGCGGGCACAAAGCCAAATGACATTACTTTCATTGGTGTCTTGAGTGCTTGCAGTCATGGTGGGCTTCTGAATGAAGGATTGGCTTGTTTTGACCTCATGCGACGCTTTGGCGTAAGGCCATCAATACAGCACTATGGTTGTTTGGTAGATCTGCTAGGCCGATCTGGACTTCTTGAGGAAGCACTGGAAATTATTAACAGGCTACCTATGAAACCAAGTGTGGTGATCTGGTCCTCATTGTTAGCTTCATGCAGAAATCATGGCAATGTGGAGATTGCAGAGGTTGTAGCAAAGAAGTTGATTGAAATTCAACCGAGTTATGGCGGTGGTTATACTCTTTTGTCAAATCTTTATGTGAGGATAGGAAGACGGGAGGATTCGGCTAAAATGAGGATGATGATGGAAGAGAGGAGAGTGGAGAAAGTTCATGGTTTCAGCTGGATTGAGGTTGATGGCTATGTTCATGAATTTGTAGCTGGGGACAGGTATCATGTCCAGAGTAGGGAAATTTATGAGATGTTGGATGAGATGAAATGCAATTTAATGTGGGCGGGTTATGAGCCTGGGGCATGTGATCTTACTGGCTGTAGAGGGAGCTTTGAGGAGGACTGTTGAGCATATGAGAAACTGCATACATGACTGATTCTTTTTGGCTGTATAGTTGGCTTGAATAATGAAGTGCAAGTTGCAGGTACACTATCCATGTAGATATTGTAGTTACAGGAGTAACAGACTAATTTGTTTATATACGGGCCTGATACTATATATGCGGCCAGCGGGATTACTGTTTATTTGTGATCGTCTCTAATTTGACCCATTTGCACAGTGTTTTGAGAAAATCCAACCGTATGGATAGAAAGAACATCGAAAAATAAGCTAGCATGTCAATTTTTATACAATTTGAGAACTTGTAGGGTCTTCATCTTAAATGGTGAAAATTTATAGAAATCATATCGGTTCAAAATTTCACCAGTTAAGATGAAGACCCTATAAATTCCCAAATTGTATGAAAATTATACGCTAAATTTTATTTTTCGTTCCATCCATCCATTGGATTTCCTAAAATCATCGTGCAAATGAATGGGAGGTAAACAAATAAAGAATCCTACCACTTACCTTATATCATGCCCATATATATATATATATATATATATATATATAATCCAATTTTCTACTGTTTTTGGCTAACACTAATTGTCTCAGTATTTGAATTTCTGTTTTTTTTCTTTTTTTCTTAAGGTCATCACATTTTCATGAGTTTTTACAGAATCATTTGTGACAGTGTAAAGAGAATGAGCTAAACATCATTTGCCAAAGGTGATTTATTTTATCAGAAAGCAATATACTTGGAATTTGTCAATCATTTGTGACACAGTGTCAAATCAATTGGTCCTTTCTTGTCACGATGTAATGATCATCTATCTTGAGAGATCTCTTTGGTGATACATCAAATGATATCTAGTAATATGAACAAATCAAATGATGCTTCAATTCAGGATTTCAAATAATGCTGCTACAAATAGTTGGCAAGTAGGTTATTTTCGAATTGAGAAGTTAAGAGATTGTCGCTGAATTGAATTCGTTTGCAAATAAATATAAATCCATATTGCCTACTTGTTTTGAGTCTGGATAATCCAAAAGCTGAATTTAAAAGTAATGCATGTCTATGTTGTGTATCTCAGTCATTTTCATTATGTTCAATTTTTGCAGGAAACTGATTTATCTAGTTTGCTGAATTTAGTAAAATTCTACAAGAGTAGAAGATTTGATGCAGATATTGGATTGCCTAGGTATGGCCATCTTTATCAACACAAGTTAGGCAAACATTAATTGGATTGTTAATCAATAATCATTTGATGGACCACAAGTTGTTTTCATTAATTTATAGGACAAATGACTTTCATGATGCTCCAGAGTATTTTGCTCTTGAGTTAATGCTCTTAAATAACTTCCCTAGTGTCCTAGTTTCAGTCTTGCTATTTAGAAATGTTTATACTAATTTTCTAGCTTATTGCTCAAGAGTCTTAACGTTCTCAACCTTACTAGGAGAAGGTTAATTACTTGGAATTTATATTCTTGAATACCTTATGGAAAAAAAAAACTGCCTCAACAGATTCCATTCGAATGCTACATTGTAGTTTCATTAAAAAAAAAAATCATATATATATATATATATATATATATATATATATATATATATATAGTTGTGCGTAGGAAATTAGTTCATTTCCGATTGGCCATTCGTTCGAGTATTTTTTTTTTTATATGGATGGGAAGATCATAAAAATAGTTTATCACTTCAATTTTCATACAATTTGGTAACCGTTTGGTCCTCCCACTTAACGGTTGAATTCTGAACCGTTCAGATTTCTATAAGTTTTGATCTGTTAAGATGAAGACCCTACAAGTTCCCAAATTGTATGAAAATTGACAGACTAACTTATTTTTCGATGATCTTTTCATCCGTACGGTTGGAAATTGTTCAAATATGCTCCAGGGGCCAGAATGAGTAGACGACCGAAAATATATAATTTTCGGCCGGCCGCACAGCATCACATATATATATATGTATAATATATATATATATATATATATATAGGTATAATGTTTGTATTTGGTAATGGCATGGTTTGAGATGCCGAAGCATGCATGAAAGTGAACTTTTTTCTTGAACATTAAAATATCAGAACTAGATTACTAATCTTTTAAAATTGAATTCTTTGCATCTTTTCCTCTTTAGTTTTCTACATCCTTATCAAATTTATTTTGTCCCAAAGTTGAGCTATTCAAATCTTCCAACTAATCACTGTTATGGCAGATGTGGTAATGATCGGTTCCAATAGCATTACATTTGATTGTATTTTTCCAAAATAAAATGTCAAACTGTGCATGAATTCTCTGCCTTTATCTGTCTCTGGACTATGAGCTGTGATCCAACTAGGTTATCCAAGCTAGAAATATGACCTAATTTTTATTTTTTAGCTGATTTACAATCACAGACACACTCCAGAAGCAATGGACGACTTCAAGGTAAATGAACTTTTCGTAAATTAAGTGACTTAGCTTTATTGTACTGTATACTAGTTTATTTGATATTGAGATAAATCATTTTTAGAAGTAATACAAAGATATTAGTTTATTGGGATTAAGGCTTAGTTGTTGTTGTTGATTTCCAGTCTTTTACATCCTAAAATATTCAGATTTTCCATTAAATTACAAGATTTATCCATTCTCTAGTTTTTTAGTCTGATCTGTGTACATCTCACACATTATTTTATATTTTTTTAATATATATATATATATATATATATATATATATATATATATATATATATTGAAAAGATGGATAAACCACATTCATTGATAATATTTAGAGTGTTATAGATATTACACGGCTGTATGTTTTGCATAAGTATGGGCATTACAACAGTGATGTGGCATACAGTGTGTAAGTGTTATGGAGATGTGGTTGGTCTTTGGTGACCTCCTACATCTCCATGCCCTCTTGAGTCTTTTAGGTATTTGGTGGCGTCATATCTTCTCCTTCCTCCTCAAAGTCTGCATTTGATGGACGTTGTTTATCATCTTATTTTTTTGAATAAGATGATAAACACTCCACAGAACTTCAAAGGACATATACAGAAGTGTTTGTTCAATCTCGCAAGTTTGTCCCCAGGAGAATAGCGCCATATCTTATCCTCTTGCAAGAGTGGAGATCCAATCTTGAGCTTGTCCACCGGAGAATTTCAATAGACCCTTGCATCGTCGGTATATTTTTTTATTTATAAACAGTCTCCGAGTCTGGTCACTGTAACACATTTTGTGAGGAGGCACCCGGCAGGAACATTGTCTAAGATCTTCTCCAGCTTCCAAATAAAATGACATGATTAGCCCATGTTTAGTCTCACCTAGCATGATATAATTCTGGTGGTTTGTTCTGAATTATGATGTATATATGGTGATAGTTATGCTGAAAACCGTGCATGGCTTGGACCCTGACGCCCCCCACGAGGCACAGCCTGTTAAATCTTGTTCTCGCACCATCACCTACTGTGTAGTATGCTCTGCATCTCCACCCGCCCACCAACCTCTTCATCTCAAATCCAGCATTTCATGACGCGTGAAAGCACCATCTCCCAGTTCCTGTTAATTTTTTCATTTAAAATGCCAACCAGTAAATCCCCGCCACTACTTTTCCCTCAATCATAAAAAAAAAAAACCGGCCCCTCTGCATCCCGCACATGTTAATTTATTTATTTAACGGTCCCAAGTTCTCATAGTTTTCCCTTCCATTCCATCTCACAACAATGTTGTTTCATATACTAGCTTCTGCATTTCTCCTGCTTCTCCTCTTCTCCCATGGAACCCAGTCCACAAGAGACTATCTAAAACTCCAGCTCCACCACGCCAACAACCTCCCTTCCCCTGAGCAAACTCTCGCCTTCGACTCCACCCGCCTCTCCTACCTCTCCTCCGCTGCCACTACCCCACCTAACGCTCTCTCCGCGCCCATCATCTCTGGCGCATCCTCTGGCGCCGGGCAGTACTTCGTCGACTTCCACATCGGCACTCCCCCTCAGCGCATCCGCCTCGTCGCCGACACCGGCAGCGACCTCGTTTGGGCCCGCTGCTCCGCCTGCCGCACCGACTGCTCCCCTCGCCACCCACCCGGCACTTCCTTCCTCCCCCGGCACTCCACCACCTTCTCACCCTTCCACTGCTACCACCCTGCGTGCCGTCTCGTCCCGCACCCTTCTCGCGCGTGCAACCGCACCAGGCTCCACTCCCCCTGCCGCTACCGCTACTCGTACGCTGACACCTCGTCCTCTGCCGGCTTCTTCTCCCGCGACGTCGCCACTCTCAACGCCAGCTCTGGCAAACCCGCTCGCATCCCGGACCTCCCCTTCGGGTGCGCGTTCAACGTCTCCGCCGGTCCCGGACTTGCTTCCGCGCATGGTGTCATGGGCCTCGGCCGTGGCCCCATCTCGTTCCCCTCGCACGCCGCCCGCCGCTTCGGCAATGTCTTCTCTTACTGCCTTCTCGACTACACTCTCTCCCCACCCCCCACCAGCTTCCTTCTCATCGGCGACGCTAAGAAGAAGCCGAAATTCATACCAGAGCTGAGCTTCACCCCGCTCTTATCCAATCCAGTCTCCCCAACATTCTACTACATCCGCATCACCGCCGCGTCCGTCGACGGCACCGCGCTCCCAATCGATCCTGATGTCTGGGCTATCGACCCAGAGACCGGCAATGGCGGCACCATCATCGACTCCGGCACCACGTTGAGCTTCCTCCCCGACGCCGCCTACAACCAGATCCTCTCCGCAATGGCTCGTAAGATCCCCGAAGCGTTCAAGTTATCTCCCGGTCCTCCAGGCTTCGATCTCTGCATGAACGCATCATCATCAGGTCTCCAGATGCCGAAGCTGGTCTTCAAGCTTCTTGGCGGCGCCGTCTTTGAGCCGCCTTCAGGGAACTACTTCATCGACGCGGCGGACGGCGTCACATGTCTCGCGCTCCAGCCGGCCGACTCCGGGTTCGGCGTCATCGGGAATTTAATGCAACAAGGCTTTCTTTTCGTCTTCGATCGCGATGCATCCCGGCTCGGCTTCTCCAGGAACGGCTGCGCCGTTTGAAGTTAAAGCTCCTCACTCTGTTTTGTTTGGATTAATTTAAACATATAATTTATATTTTACATTTGCTTACTGTACCGTGCGTGATTCCATGATGTCTTTCAAGTTTTCAAGTGCCTTTTTCGTCCTGTCTGTCTGTGCATTGGATTCCTCTGCAAAGAGACAGGATGTGGAAATGGTTTGTGGACAGAGACAGAGTCATCACTGGAGTCACGAGATGCATCTCCACTTGTAGTATGGCTTGCTTTCCAGCTTGGGCGCGGCCAAGCGCTCCAGAACGACACGGGGACCCATTTCCAGGCGAACGGTGGAACTTGGCTTGCACTGGGTTGGTACGTTCCCGACCGGCATGGGTTGTTTTGCACTTGATGTTGTTTGGCTCAAGCTCTCGTCCCACATCTTGATCTGCCTGCGTTTCATGTCTGGTATGACCTATGTTTGTATGGATTGTGTTTGACACAATAATAAAGTCTTCCTGTGTATGGATAAATGTAATGTGTCGAACAATACTTAAAATAGTATGAATACGTATGAGACTAGTTATTCAATTTTTTTTTTTGGTTTTTTTAATTAAAATTTGAAATATAAGCCAAATACCTCTCAGTCTATGGCGTAGATCTTTTTATATAAAGGATTTAGAAGTCCCTTAGAATCCCGCTAGAGCAAGATGAGGAAAGGCGTGTGTCCAGGTGGGGAGGAGCCCACACAAATACGCAAGTTTTCTCCATGTTGGCTCGTAGTAGATCGGGTGATAAAATAAGTACATACTGTGTGAAATCTTTAGATGGTAAAATAAGCTGTACTGTGTAAAATCCGGGTGAATTGAGCCCTTGTGTATGTCTTATTTGACTGATCGTCCCGGAGGCTCTTGTTGCCCATGTCAAAAAAAAAAATTGAAATATAAAGTTTACTCTATATTTATGACTTATTTAACTTCACCACATTCATTAATATCAAAATTCAAATTACCATAACTTACCGAGAGATCTATGTTGGTGTGAGTGGATCATGTCCAAAATATCTATTTGATATTTGAAAAATAAAAACAAACACTACAAACAAAAGCAAATTTCAAGAGTATTTGTTAGATATCATTTATTCAAACATGGGTCAGACTGTTGTAAACTTGTAATGGATAATTTTCTTTATATTTAATCAAACATTTTAATTTGCAATCAGCCCTGGCAGCTGTTACAAACTATAGTATAATTGTACAATTGATGAAGTTTGTCTAAAGTTTTACTTATTAAAAACCCTGTCACATCAGCAGTTGGCATCAAATAATTTAAAAAAAGACTATGATGCCTAACAATCTAAAAGCTATATTCACAAATGAAGTTTTATAAAATATATATATCTATAAAAATATTTAAAAACAAATTAGATGAATAACAAAGAGAAATTGCATCAATATATAGATTTTTTTTTTTTTACAAGAAATATCTGTGGCCCTGACGCCACTATCTTCGTGAACCGTGCCCTAGAAATGCAGCGATATTTCGGAACATGCCAAACACCCGTGGCGGTTCGCGAGTCATCTTATCACGAGTACCTTCTTCTTGTTACGGTGCCACGAAGAGGATCCACTGCCATCCAACGGCGCCCACGGGTCGGCGTTACAATCGGGTGGGTGGAGAGCTTCAGGTAGTAGTGAAAGCTTGCGTGAAAGCCAAGTCTAAATAAAATATCGCTCCAACTCCGTCCAAAACGAATAAAAAGTAAGAAACGTTTCGAACAAGATTGGATTTGCAGGCCGGCCCCCAATTTCTCTTTCCATTGTCCTGTTTTCAATCGTTCCCAATCTCAATCTCAGTGAAACAAGAGGGTGATCGATAAAAAAAATCAAGCCCTTGCTTGCACGTAATTGGGAAGGAGCTCAAGGATGGAAGGGTAGAGGGAGAAGGCCGGAGAGAGGTAGGAAGAGGCGATGAATCGGCGGAGGGCGATGACATGGTCGAGGGTTGGGAAGTCGGCGCAGGCTGTGGCGGCGCACGGGTTTCTTTTTTGCTTTACAATCCTTCTGGCTCTTAAGCTTGATCACCGGGTCTCCTACTCTTGGTGGTGAGTCTTCCAGCTCGTGTTCCTCTTTTTGCTTTATTAGGTTAGCGTTTGGGGGTTTCATATGTATGTGCAGATGAATGTGTTTTTCTTGTTGATGAATTGTTTCGATGCCTCTGTTTTGTGGTGGGGATTGCAATTTTCAAAGGAAATGAATGGTCGCGGTTGTGTTATGGGACTTATGGAGTTACTATTGGTTTTTGTTGCTGAGTTTTCTAAGGATGTTTGGTTAATCAGTATTAAGATCTGGGATTTATGGAATGTTTCCTCGTGGATGTGAGGTGAACTGTGAACAACAAAGCAAACGTATAGTGAGGCTTAGGTTGTGGTTGTTGGCTGCCTCTGATCTTGTTTCCTGGGTAGTCATCTCTTTTACTGCGTTCTGTTGATGTATACTCTGCTGAATTCTAATCTGATTGCCCCAATCTATAAGGCGTTATAAATTCTCAATTCTCGTTTTACTTTCTATAAATTTGCTCTCAAGTTTTCATTTTGGCTTTGAACCCATTTACTGTTGTGCAGCCAAACCTCAATTCTAGCTCTCAAACTTTTGGTTTAATTTCAAGATATGCCATTTTGAATGAATTCTCCTCAATCTTCTGTTCAATATTTATTTTCAGTGGTCCTATGTAATAAAGAGAACTGTTCAATTTTTAATTTACAGGATAATTTTTGCCCCCTTATGGCTATTCCACACTGTTGTTGCACGGGGCAGATTTTCCTTACCTGCCCCCTCTTTACCTCATGATCGGCACGTAAGTTCAATTTCTGAGTTTCTAAAAGACTCATTGTACTTCAAGAATTATCCTTTGTATTGGCCTTGAGGACAGTATTATTCTGTTCTGGTAATTGACTACATGTCTATCTTTACAGTGGGCTCCTTGTCATTCTGTTGTGGCAACACCATTGCTTATTTCGTTTGAACTACTCCTTTGTATATATCTTGAGAGCCTCAGTGGTAAGTAACAATAATACACCAGTTAAATTGCCAGCGAGTTCTGTGATTATATTAGGGTTCATGTTGAACAATTTGTATATGACTTCACTGAAATAATCTACAACAACTCTATTATCAGTATATGTGGGTATCTTCATTTATCTCTTAGTTCTATTTTTCTGCCACAGAAATTTATTTCTTGACTTGCTCATTTGTTTTAAAATGGTTTACTGCAGCTCATACATATCCTGCCATGAACTTAAAGATTGTTTTCCTCCCGCTTTTAGCCTTTGAGATCATAATTCTTGTCGACAATTTCAGGTATTCTTATATGCTTTAATTTAATAAATGAAGCTAATGACTAAAGAAGACTGATCAAACTATCATTTGATGCTTTTAAATCTCTATTAGATTAAATTTGAATGCTTAAAGCTATGTAATAATAACATTCAAACATTTTCTTTGGCACTTGCAATACCTAAATTCTATCAAATAATGGAGACCAAAAACTATAAATGCTGTAAGTATTGCTTTTAAGCCGTTAATGTTTAATCCTTTTTCCTTGTGTCAATACACTGCTTTACCTTTCTTGAGGACTCTTATTGACCATTACTCACTTCATTCCTATTTTAGTCCTTCCTTCCACACCAAAGGTCATTCCATGTTTTTTTTGTTTTATGAGCCTTCTCACCTTCTCATTTAGCCTTCTGGGAAAGAGAATAGTTCTTGCTTTTTTGTTTATTTCTTATTTCATGTTGTTGTTGTTGTCTTTTCTTTTTTCTTTTTTTTGTATCATTGTTGTGCTCTGTTAAATCTGGCTGATGGTGTGTATTAATAGCACTCTACTTGGTTCTTGTTTGATAAGAAATGTTTGGATTCGGAATTTGGGCACTTGTTGTAAATATTCTTTTTTTTTCTTTCTTATATTATGTGCTTTCAGTTACGAGTTATGTGTCAAGATATTCAATTGAGCTGATGGTGTCTATTAATTTATATCCTCTAGTTTCTGCGTGCAGAGCAATTTTACATAACATTATTTCTCTTATTTAGGATGTGTAGAGCCTTAATGCCAGGAGATGAAGAAAGCATGAGTGATGAAGCTATATGGGAAACACTTCCTGTAAGTTATCCTCAAGTTACATTCTACTTCTTGATGGTTGGATTATAATTTTTTTTATAACATAGTATACATATTTCTTTATAGTTGATTTTCTATGAAACTAAAAGGACCATGTGACATTGGAACAAAACATAATGAATGCATTCTTTATATTGATTATTCATCCCAGACAGAAGAATATGTGCAAGCATGTAATTCAATGTCACATTTTGTGATAAAAGTGTATTGCACCTTTTGAACCTTTATTTGCCGATCAAAATTTGTCCAATTTTGAGAAAGTTATTTTTAGCATGTAATTCAATGTCACATGGTAAAGTTGTCACCATGTGACCTAGAGGTCACAGGTTGGAATCGTGGAAACAACCTCTTGCAAAAAAAAAAAAAGAGGATAAAGCTATCTATAATAGACCCAAGTGGTCCGATCCTTCCCCATAGTGGGAGCTTTGTAGCACCGCGTTGCCCATTTGTCAAATCACTTTTTTTCATTTTTTAAAGTGAATGATTCTAGTTTAATTAATTTTCGTTACTTAGTCATGGAGGATTGGATCCTATGAAAGATGATTTTTTACATTTCTAAAGAACTTAACTTAAACAAGTAAATGCAATATTACAAATCATTAGAACGGGAAAACACTATATGGTGTAAGTTGAGCCGGAATCAGTGTTAAACTATTATTTATGAACTGGTTGTTGGGCAATGACAAAAAAGTGCAGCCGGGTGCTACAAAGCTCCCTCAGGCGCGGGGTCCGGAGAAAGGTCGGACCATTTGGGTCTATTATACGCAACCTTACCTTACTTTTTTTCTTGCAAGAGGCTGTTTCCACGGCTCGAATCCATGACCTTCAGGTCACATGGCGACAACATTACCGTTGCGCCAAGGCTCCCTTTCTTTTTGGGCAATGACAGTGATGAATTATTAATTCTTTATGATAATTTACTTACCTATGGGTTTGCCTGTATTACATGATGGTATATTGTATCAATGTTTTGTATGAGATGTATGAGAATTTTGAAAGTGGAGGTTTGGAAGTGAAATGGTGGATGTGTTCATACTTATGTATCATCAAGAATAAGGTTGGATTTAAGTCTCCCATAACAAAAGGATTGAGAATTAGTGAGATTCCATATATTGAATATGATTTTCTAGTCAACAATTTGGGGGAACTCACTCAATTGCATTTAGAATTTACAAAATATATTTTTGGCTGCAACTCTAGATATTTTGTTAGGGGCAGAGTTTTTTGTCTTTGGTTATGCAAGTTACTAAAGAATGACATGAGATTAGTGGTTACCAGTTGGTTACTACAGTATAAGTTTGTCTTTGGTCATGCAATTTAATAACAGCATGAGATTAGTGATTACCAGTAGAAGTGAGGTGGTTATGTAAACATCCTGTTGTTTGGATATGAGGTGTTCTATGGATAGTAATCAAATTTTGACTTCTTGGCATGAAGGTTGACCAAGTTTGACTTCTTTGTCAGGTTGGACCAATTTAGGCTTCTTGATGTGGTGGTTGACCAAACCTTTTTTTTTATATGGGACTTACTTTGATTTCTTTGACATGATAGTTGACCATGTAACGTAACATGGAAATTGACCATGTGGTATAAGACTCCCCAAATTTCATTGTATCACTAAAGATTAACTCCAACATTCTCCAAATGCAAATTCTGAAGCTTATAAATGCAAATGCAATAATTAATTCTATGCAAATTTATTACAAGTTGTGAGTCTATAAACATTTTTCAAGTGACACCTAAACTACAAAAGGTAGTTATCCATTCCTGCTGTGCAATAAACTGGCCAAGTAATAGTAAGTCCACAATAGACTTTCCACAGCACCAATCCCACAGACCTTGACACTAATTTGGTAGATCTTACAACTGAAACACAATATAGCTCAAAAATCATGCAACTCTAGATTCTCAGATCGATGGAAGAAAAGTTATGTGAAGGCAACAAGATCAATTTGTCTGCACTCAGGGAAATAATGCTTTCATCTTGGCACAAGTTAACCTCCCCATTACTTTTCAATGTGCCCACGGATGGTTACTGGCTAATTAATCTTGGAAGTCAAAATAGAGTAATCCAACTTACTTGCATACATGAATTTTTGGTATGTAATTGAAATAGCATGGCCTGATCAGAAATATCACAAATCCAAACATAATAATAAAATAAGAAGATTAAAAGTCTGGCTCATGTTATCCAAGAGCAAGGTAATTGGTGTTCTCATTTTTGTCACACATTGAATACATCTTGTGAATTTGCAGGAAAGTACATGTTGGCTACACACGTTTTGCAACTAGGACAATCTAATCAAAGGAATTGAATAGGAAGACAACCCAAGTGGAATACAAACTTTGATGGCGCTATCGCATCCAAGAAAGATTAATTCCAAACATACGAAATGTTTGACCTCTGACCACCATGAATGTGTAGAACCACACAAGCACATCATAAGATCAAGCCAGCAAATTATACTACCTATCAAAAACATCTGTAATGAATTAGATACACTGTGTTGCATAAGACATTTGCAACTCTTAAGTAAAGCACCTGCCACTTATCCTAGCCAATACTGAAGCCACAAATCAAGAAAAAAGTTAACTTTACTGTGATCTCTCACTTATATAATCCTTAGTGTTTGACACTTGATTCAGGTGGGCCTTTTTTGTACCTTGTATTGCTAATAAATGGTTACTTGTTGAATCACAAAGAAGTGTAGGGTCTTTGGAAATGTCTCATGATTTTTATTCTACTTTTCTGAAATAGGAATATTTGCTGCTCATACATTTAGAGTTAGGAATGTTTTTATATTCTTGCTTATGCTTGTTTGTGCTCTTTGGTGAGGTTTCTTGCTTGAGTTGCTACAACTGAATTCATTCTTAACTTTATGTACTAAGGGCAAGCTAATGCACTGGCTTTATTGAATGCTATTTTTGGGTAGGATTACATGTACATCAAAAAGAATTTCTACTGAGGTTATCATTACATGGTTGTCTTTTTTATGTTGATAATTTATTGGTGTGCATTGGATTTAAATTTGATTTTTCATCCTTTAGAAATGGTTAGAATCATTACCAGTATTCCTAATTTATTCACCTTTTGATTTTAGCACTTTTGGGTTGCAATTTCTATGGTATTCCTCGTAGCTGCTACATCATTCACCCTTCTTAAGCTATGCGGTAAGAGTACCCTTTCTTTTACTTCTAAAAGTTAGTTTCAATGAAAAATTTATTTTCAGCTATATTTTCTTAGTTATCTTCTTGTTTTGTTTTCAATAATTATGTTTTTATTTCCATTTCTTAAAATTAATATATATAGCCATAAAATGTTTCTGTGTTTGTTCCCACATTTTAGATATGGGAAATGATTAATGATGTCTGAAAAATTGACTTTCTGTAGCTTATGACCATTTCTCCATCTATATCATCTGATTAGTGAGTGCCATAAGAATAGAAAATATGATTTAGGTTAATGTTATACAGGAGCAACACAATGAATAGATAATCATTACAATAGACAATACTCACCCTATGTTAGGATACAACCCAGGTAAGTAACAAACTAATATAGATGGTTAGTCTAGTATAATATAGATTATACAAGGTAAGATACTAATGTGTCTAACTGATCTAAGGTAATATTCTAATATATCTAACATCATCTGGTCTGGCATGGTATTAGTGCCAATATGTTTAGTTTGTTTGCAACATGACTAACTAAAAAAATGGGATTTATTAGAGACAACTAATAGTTTCGGGCAACCCATGCTACAAAGCTCCTGTTATGCACGGGGTCCGGGGAAGGGTTGGACCACTTGGGTCTATTATACGCAGTCTTACCCTCCTTTTTTGTTGGGCAAAAGTTTGTTTCCATGACTCGAATCTGTCCAGGTCACATGGCGACAACTTTACCATTGCGCCAAACAATTAATAGTTCCACATCAGTTAATTTAATAAAAACTTATGTATGTATATATAGGTCTCTCTTCTTATTAGTTTAAACTTTTAGGTTGAATATAGCCCAACTAACATGGTTTTGACTTGCATCTAAGAATAGGGAACTGGTTTTATTTTTTCCAAGCTAGGCATAACTATGTGTTATGCGAGTAAGTGCACACTACCTTGTAGTTCAACTTTTCCTGGCCAACAGATGAGTGTGGTAATTCTCACATACATTGTTACTAACCATCATTGTATGACATCTTATCTCTGTGATTACTTGCCTGTGTTTGTGTGCACCCTGATTATCATTCTTTTTAAATTTCTCATGAGTAACTATGTTTTTCAGTCTTAGTTTTTATTTAGCAACAAATTATATGAGAATTTTTGCGATAACATATTACTTAAAAAATGCATCAAATTATTGACTGCAGGTGATGTAGGTGCCCTGGGCTGGTGGGACCTGTTCATAAATTTTGGGTATCTCAAATTTACTTTTTGTCACACATTTTTCAAGCCCATCTATTTGTTTTCTAATTTTGTCTTATTTTTGTTTGCACAGAATTGCAGAATGTTTTGCTTTTCTAGTTTGTACAAAGTGGTCCAATCCAATGATTCATCGACCATCTCAAGATGTTGAAGCAAGTTCATCATCTTCTTCAATTAGGTATCGCGAATGGAATAGTGGTCTATTGTTCTCCTCAATGGAAGATCAGGATCAAGACAGGTTGTGTAGCCTGCAAGACATTGGAGGCCACATAATGAAAATTCCACTCTTGGCTTTCCAGATTTTGCTATGTATGCGCTTAGAGGTACATTTTTCAGCATACTGGCATTCTCTCTTGAGCTTAGCCTCTCTAGCTATTCTGGGCTACTTTATTTAACACATTGTTCTTGCCTCGATACATAGTAGCACATGTTTATGGCCTTATTCATTATTTTTCTTTGGTGATTACTCTTGGCAACATCTTTTAAGACCCCTCTGTGGCTCTTATTTTTGTTCCCTAACCTGCTTCTATGCTATGTTCCAAGCATCATAGTCTTCTCTGAGCCTTTTTCTTTAAAACCCAAGCTACATTTTATTTTTGTTCTCTGTGATTTAGCTGTTCACAAATTCAGATATATGAAGTTTGGTGTTGGTATGCTGATTGGCAACTGTAATTTTTCTTTTGTTATTTTCAGGGGACACCACCTAGTGCCCGTCATATTCCAATTCTTGCTCTTTTCTCTCCTCTATTTCTTCTGCAAGGTGTTGGTGTCATATTCACTATTTCACGTTTGGTGGAGAAGCTTATTGTTTTATTACGTAGTAGCTCCATCACAGGACGTTATTTGACAATTTCATCAAGAACACGCGATGTATTTGCATTTCTACATCATGGATCTAGGTATCAATTTCATAATTATGTGTTCAATTCATCAAGTTATGATATTCTATTGAGATGAAAACATGTATCCAAGGCTATAATAGGCATCATAACGATTTCCTGGTTGCTATCTCCTACCAAAATCACACAGATTACTTGGTTGGTGGTCTATTGATGAAGGAAGCAAAGAGGAACAAGCTCGACTATATTACAATGATGCTACCGGGTTCGTATCATCTCATCTTGAAGGCATACAAATTAATATCTAATAAGAAAAATTCAATGAGCCAGCATTTGTGCTATCTTTTGAGCTTTAAAAAGATTAATTCAATGCTGGAGTTCATGGACAGTTGATGAAATCACCCCATTTGTGTGGTCTAATTAAATTTCTTATCTTCGTAAGGAATTAAGCCTAAGAATGGGTTCATCTGCGTTATATTTAGTTTGAGTAGTAAACTAAAATTCAAAAGTGTGTGACTAACAATATAAATTCTGATGGGTAATAATAATAAATGAGGAAAGGAAAGGGAGTCATGGTAACTGAAGTCAATATATAAATAGAACCATGATTAATATGGTATGCATTATTAACAAAGAAAACATCTGATTGGTGAGAATAAATAATTTTGTTATTTTGGTAAATGAAAGATCTTAATTGATACTTAATATATGTTTGTACATCCATAATTGCAACATTATTTAGATTTGGTCAGGCTTCTTAGAGATATAGTCCAATTTAGGTTTGTGAATTTGTACCAATGTACTTGGGCTAAAATTCCACAGAAATATTATTCTATGATTGGTAATATTGAAGGGTTTGATATTATGGAGCATTTGTGTTTGTGAAGGATTATCACAGCTAATCTTGCTGAAATTTTCTGCACCTTGGTGCTCAACTAATTTGACCACCAACATTAAGCAATCAATTTTTGTTGTAGGTGTTGAGAGCAAATCAAAACCTTCTTATCCAAAGTTTGATTAGGTTTTGTGAATGGGAAAAGGGAGAGAAATACCAATTAGCTATATGTAAAGTTAAAACAATTCACCATTAGATTTTTTTGATGTGGCACCCCTCATCAATTTATTGTAGATGTGCCCCTTTCCTTTTGAAATTTCTTTGCATGAAAATCAATTGTGCTATCAACTTTGGTTTGTTAAACCAACCAAATGGAAATATTACCATTTTTTTCCTTGGCTCAAACTGCAGCTTCCCTGCTTTGCCCTACTTCTTGTATGAGGGCTTTTTAAGAATTGAATCTCAAGTATCATCAAGGAAAATTCCAGTTCTTTGTACTATAAAGTTTCAACCAGCTTGAGTGCCTACTTTGCTTATAGTCAATGATCATTGCAGGTACAACACTTTCTGTGGTTACCCACCTGAGGTTGTAAAGAAAATGCCCAAGAAGGATTTAGCTGAGGAGGTGGCTGCTTTTGATCATGCACTCTTTCTTTATGCATTGCCTTTGATTTCCTGTTGGCTAATTTTATACTTCTCCAGTTAGATATTAAGTTTTGCTATATTCAACTCTGTGTTCACTTCTCACCCCAAAAATTTTGTTGACTTCAGGTATGGAGACTGCAAGCAGCTCTTGGAGAACAAACTGAAATTACAAAGTATAGCCAGCAAGAATATGAAAGGCTTCAAAATGTAATACTTCTAACCTTCAATAAATATTTTGTAAACTCACTTAATCACATGGTGCCTTATTTGTCATAACATCTTTGAAAACTTTGCTTTTCGCTGAATGGATTAGTTAATAGATTTTTTAGTTTCTTGACCTATGTCAGGAGTATCTAATTTGATGGTGATGTGTGGGTTTTATGTGCCTCTATTATGCATCATGCATTCTTATATTCTCTTGATATTTGGTGCCTGTTATTCTTGAAAAATGAAAATGTTCTATTTAGTCTGACATTATAAACTTTGCATATAAGACATGTTCTTTGCACTGTGAGGTAATTGATTTTTGTGACCTTAAAATGTTTTTATATTTGCTAAGGGCTACTTTGTGAAATGGGCAATGCTGATAGATAGGTTTGATGGGGGGTGTATTGTAAGCGGTTAGGCATATCTTCATCCAATTAGCCATTTCTGTGCCTCAATTTGAAGATTTGGAGAAGGTTTTTGTTTTCGAAACATCTTTTCAAACATATAGTTACTATTGAGGAATCACTTGGTCCATAGGAAGGAAGTTGATTGCTTTTGTGGTGGAGATTAATTCTTTATTTGAATGGGTGGTCTTGGATAACCTGCCTCACTTTTCAGTAGAATATACCCATCTTTTTGTTGCTGATGTATGTGCTCGTTTACTCTTTAATGGGTTGATGGTGAAATTATATAAGAGCGTGCGTATCGGATTGGAATAATAGGAATAGTCAAAGTATTTGTTTTGGAGTGAACAAATTAGAATAATGTAAGGTTAAGCTGCCTGTAAGGTTATGATATTTGCTGATGTCAGATTCTATTCATCATCTAAATGCAAGAGATCAGAAATATAAAGGAGATGACCTAAGAGGGTTTAACAATAAACAGACTCAAGAGGGCTGAAAGGTCAATCAAGGAAAAAGTTACCAGTAGGTGACGCCTGCATCGATTTTCCTTCCAAAAAGATTAGTGTTGTCATTCATTTTGTCTTGAAACCTAAAATGAGCCTTTGTAGCTGATGTTTATACTCATCCTGCATTCATAATTGTATGGCTTCAGAAGAATATTATAGGTTTTTTTATGGTGAAAGCTACTTACAATTCTTGACCCTTTTAAAGACCATATTTATTTTTTCTTGAGATTTTCTGTCCAATCAGTATAGTATTTTACTTTGAATAGGACATCTTTAAGTAGGAACACTTTCTTTCATAACATACAAATTTCTGCTGCTTGTAATAAATTTGAATAGCAGGAGCACTATTCCCATACTAGCAAATAGCTTCCTTTTTTGCCACATATCCTTTTCCCCTTCGAGTTCAGTCCAATATGTTGGTGTATTTCCAGCATCTCTTCCATATCTCAATAAAAACCCATGTTGCTACATTAAACATTTTTTACCATTGGAATAATGCTTGGTCCTTAACCTATTTTCAAGTTATATCTTTGATCCCAAGAGGAATGTTTAAGTTGTAATTGTGAAGAATGGTTCTTTGTATCTGAGTTGCAATCTTGAGTTGTTACCTAATTCATATCAATTCATTTGTAAGTATATAGCTTTTACTGAATCTCATCTACAATTCTGATCGAATCAATTAGTTCAATCTGGATTAAAATGCATCCCTGCACATTGTCTATCACCAGAGATCTTCTGTATGTCATCCAAAATGATTGTACTCCTGAATTTATTTCGAGATAATTGCCATCTGGCTCATAATAAGCCTTCTTGCACTTTCAGGAAAAGGTCCTGTGCAGGATATGTTTTGAAGGGGAAATATGCATGGTCCTACTTCCTTGCCGACACCGCACCCTTTGCAAGTACTTCACATTTTCCTTTAACTTCTCTTTTTTTCTTTAGTATGTATTTTTATGAATCTGGGGGCACCTGATACAATTTCATTTTGTGATATATATAGGAGCTGCTCTGAGAAGTGTAAAAAGTGCCCCATTTGCCGTGTCTCTATTGAAGAGCGCATGCCCGTATATGATGTATGACTTGTTGAAAGACTGATCATCAAATCAGAAAGATAACTTGTACAGGCTGAGCTAATGGCTTAAATATTGACTGTGTTCTCCCCGTTGTACAAAACCCTAATTAGGTGTTCCCAATGTTATGTTTCACCGATTTTAGCGGTCAGGAGACACCAGACTATTGACGCTGTAGGATTCAACTAAAGGTGATTGCTGATGCTCTGAATCCAATAGAAGCAAACCTATTTTCATTTATGTAACTTGTCAGATTAATTTTTGTTACATCATTGTGAAGGAGTTGAATTGTGATGATCCAGTGAATGCTTCAAATGTGAGTGATCACCTGGAGTCTCAAATTTGCTTAGCTTGTAAAATAATTCCAGTGCACCAACTTTCTGCATGTGAAACTTTAGTCTGCCAGAGAGTTCATATGTAATTGTCATTCTGTCATCTAATTTATTGTAACCATGAGCTTTTCCTTGATACAAATTATTCTGGGGGCCTTTTTTGAGTTTTGATTTCTGGCAATCCTTGACACTAGTAAGAATGGTGAAAGAAACTTAGTTTCAGTCTTAAATTGCTCATTTTTCTCATATTTTAGGGATTGCTCAAGCATTATTATTATTATTATTTAATTCAAGAACCAATTTTGTGCTTGATGTCAATTCAATGGAGACCTCACAAAAACAACAAAAAAGAACATGTTGCATGATTTCCGTATGGAAATTATCATGTGCTTTGTTGATATAACTGGGGGCTAGTTTTCATTTCTTTTTCATTTTTCTCACACAAATGAAATGTTGACAGGGAAGGAAACAATTACTAGAAGAGACTACACAATTCTTGTCATGGATTCTGAATAGCCCTGCCAGCAAGCAAGGCAACCTGGATGACGAGTGAGATCTCGTCCACCACCTCCTTCGGTTTGCACTTGTTTCCCTTGAATGTCTGCGCTCCAGAGTCTCTGAATTCTGATATGCAGTTCAGGAAGTTCTCATTGCATTGCTCGTTCAAGTAATCATCTGCATCCCCATGCAAATGAGAAGGCTCACCAACCTCATCTTAAATGCAGCATGAATAACACCAAATCTCCATTTTTAAAATATTAGTAATCTATGGCGATATAAACATGAGAGTAGAATGGCAATCCAAATTCTAATAAAAGGAGAAATTTATGTCAATTAACCCACCAATGGCGGCCATTTATAGTGAAACAAATCAGAAAAGGAAAGGGAGCAAACTTTGGTTGGCCTGGATGCAGGCATCATGAACCTCACAGCACGCATCAAGTCCATCGCAAGGCTCTTCTCCAGGGCATCCACTATAAAGAACCCCACAGTACTTCCCATACCTCAGAAATGGAGGCACTTTCCTCAGTTATGAAAAACCATTAAAACCCATCAGACCATAAAAACATAAAACAAACTTCATATATATCTAATAATCACGTACATGAACAGTTCTCAGATTCGCACGTCCTGCTACATTGTTGCTGTACAAACAAAGAACATTAATCCCTTGAATCACATCAAAATAAGCAAGACAAGGAAAAGGATTTACATAATTAGTTTCATATAGTTTCTGACCGTGGAGACAGTAGCCGAGTCACCAAAATGCAAACCAATGTTGAGCCCTTGGACGGTAATACTTTGAAGTTGGAAAGAGAGAAGGGAAAGATAGAAGAGTTTAATATTCCACTTCATTGTCTCCATGACCCCTCTGTTTTCGCTTGGAAACTTGCTAACAGAGATGAGTGCTTTATATTAATCCTCGTTTTTTAATTTTTTTTTTAATGATATGGTTGAAGGTATCCTTCATACAACAGCGTTCGGTTGAAGTTCATGATGATGGTGCCGACTGCCAAGTGATTTCATAGTTCTACCTAATAGAGTGCATGTAGTGATTTATAACTAGCGTAATTAAAAGGTGTTAGTTAGTTAAGAGACTTCTTGACCAATAAGCAGCTTAATCAATCTAGACCATCTTCTCTCCTGGGGCTGTAAATGAGCTGGGATGCCGTGCACGTCTTACATCATTTCAGGCCAGACTTCAATGCAGATTTAATATTTAATATGATTCTTTAAAGAAATGATGAAATCTATTATTTTATAGACTATAGAGTGATGTAAATCCATCTTGGAGATATTTTGGGAATTGTTTCTTTAAAAAAAAAAAATTAGAATCATTACTAGTCTCTAAATTTGGGGTTATTGTTAATATTTATCTTTGTATTTGAAAATTTATTCAACCTCTTAACATGTTATATTGAATTAATTATAATTTTTACTTTTTTTTCTTACTACTTAACATTGTAATCTTTTACAGTAGTCCACTGCCAGTTGGATTTTCTTTTTTCATTTATCTTTCTTTGGCTAACGTAGCCCTAAGTTATCATGCAATGAGCAACCTAATGCGTTTCTTCAATCTCACATTTAATCCGTATGGCAGTCTATTTGACATAAATTGATATGGCAACAAATAAATAAATAAATAAATTTTAATCCACGTCCACCAACAAGATATTTTTCAGAAAAAATTAATATAATTTGAAGTGTCAAACGAACTAAAAGATAATTGTATATAAATTTTACCTAACATTATTAAAATATAATGATGAAAATAAAGATTGCATCTAAGTACAAGAATATTAATGGTTTAAACATGTTTAGTTACTAGGATTGTTTTTTAAATTTTTATCCTAAGCCTTAATTATAAGTTAATCTAGCGTCCCCCCATTGTAGTGGTTTATTTATATGAATGAAAATATGTGCAATTGAAACTTTAATTAATATATAAATATTATTAAGGATATACATAAAGGAGCGGTTACAGGTGTGAAAATAGTGGGAGGCGGGAGGGGATACAAAGGAGGTGGGAGGGGATACAGAGGAGTTTTCTATAACAGTGGGTTTATATCAAGGATCTGCCTTGAGTCCATACTTGTTTACTCTAGTAATGGATGAGTTAACTAGTTATATCCAGGATAATATCATGTTGTTCGCAGATGATATTGTCCTCGTGGATAAGACTCGAGATGGAGTAAATCAAAAGTTTGAACTATGGAGAAACACTCTAAAAGTAGAGGCTTTAGGCTAAGTAGAAGTAAGACAAATTATATGCACTGTCATTTTAGTCTAAGTAGGAGAGATGAAAGGGAAGTGAAACTAAGTGGGGGTGGTGCCTAAGGTTAACCATTTTAAATATTTAGGTTCCATTTTTCAGGATGATGGGATAATAGATGAAGATGTAACCCATAGAATTAAAGCTAGATGGTTGAAATTGAGAAGTGCCATAGGCGTGTTATGTGATAAGAAGATGCCTAACAAAGTAAGGGGAAAATTCTATAGGACGGCAGTTAAACCAGCCATGCTATACTGGAGCGAGTGTTGAGCAACTAAAGTTCAACATATTCATAAAATGAATGTGGCAAAAATGACGATGTTAAGGTGGATGAATGGTCATACAAGATTAGACAAGATTAGAAATGACACATTCGACAAAAAATGCATGTTACACCAATTGATGATAAAATAAGAGAATGGCGTTTAAGGTGGTTTAGACAAATACACTAGAGACCCCAGGTGCTCCGGTTCGAAAATATGTAGTTTAGTTATAAAAGGTAAGAAGAGGGGTAGAGGTAGGCCTAGGATTACGTGGAGAGAGGTAGTGTTTAAGAATCTACATATGTATATTGAGCTTGATCTTGCTTTTGACATAGCGACATGGAGACAAAGAATCCATATAGCTAACCCCATCTAGTACGGGATTATGGATAAGTCGGTTAAAAATCTCTTTTTCATTAGTTTTGTTTGGGGATACTCCCTCGTGGAATTATTTATTTATTATTTTTTATTATTTATGTATTATTTTTAAATTTTTATTCATTTATTATTATTATTATTTATCTTTTTTTTTTTTTGAAAAGCAACATGGAGATAGAGAATCCATATAACCGACCCATCCAATATGGGATTAAAGCCTAGTTGTAGTTGTTTTTGAACTTTAATTAATAGCAAAGTTTTTTTCCTCATATCTTTTATCTACAAGTTTTGTATTTCAATGGAACGTTGCTACTTTTTATTCTACATATAAACTATCTAAAATATTTATTAAACACCAACATATGGCATGTACAATCACTCTCAAGGTTAATTAGTTATAACTTATTAAAAATAAAAATATTTATTTATTTATTATTGAAAAGATGGATAAACCACATTTATTGATATGATGGTTAAAAGTTTACATGATATATAGGGGTTCCTAGGGTCCTGAACTACTTCTAATGGTCCAGTACCTTGGTTGGCTACACCATATTTGTTGGTTTCTTGTGTTGAGGTCATGTCCTCAAAGTCATCCCCACGATATTTCTATCTCCTCCAAGGTGAACACTAGTCTTTTTTTTTTGCTATTGACTCCAATGGCACCAACTTTGGCCTCTTAAACACATGTGCAGTATCAAACTAAAATAGTATTAAGAAATTAATGTCCTGAATGGTTTTCGTGAAAACGTAATGTTTATCAAGAAAGTTTGTCTGATATCTTTCTCTTCGTATGCTACAAGTGATTGTCGTAACCACTAAACTCATCTGAACCTTTTTACCTTGTCCATCCGTTTCCAAATAATGTTGTCATCCAGAGATCTTCAATCTGACTTGATATGCTCTATATCTCAAATAGCTAACAATAATGTGCCCATATATATACTAGATGTACCAACGACCACAAGGGCCTATTGGTACAAGAGTTCCTTGTTAAGAGAGGAGGTTCTCCTGTGGATAGCCCGAGATCGAACCCCCGCTCTTGCAAGATAAGGTTTAAGTGAACATATCTGTGCCTATATCCATTGCTGAACTTGTACACGTCCTTTGACGTCATCTATGGGTGCTCGTGGCCTTAGTCAAAAATATATATATATACTAGATGTCAATATAATAATAATAATAATATTAATTGGCCAATCCGCACTATCCACTCCGGCAATACACCAAGCACGCGCCACGACACATCGGAATGTCTGCTTCCACGACGAGCCTCATGGCTCCAGCCATCCTTGCACGCTCCTCCACCCTTCTCTCTTCCGGCACTCGCTTTCCCTCGATTTCAAGAAGCTTCTCCCCCAATGCACCCTTCATTCCTTATCATCGCGCCTCTCGATCTTGCCGGGCTTTCTCTGTTAAGGCGTCCTCGGCATCGGAGCCCCTCGAGGTCTGCGTCAAAGCCTCCACCACCATCCCCGACCGCCTCGGCGATTGTAAGAACTCGCATAACTTTTCTTTGTTGATGCTTCTTGTTCTTGATGGATTAGTTGTTTGTAAAATTTATATCTGGATTCATGCTTCGAATTATGCTTTTGCCCTATTAGCAAGGTTATCTGTGTTGTTTTCATAGTAAAATATTAGTAATTTAAAGGCAGATGGATCATGTTGATGTTCCTTCTTTGTAGAAGAGAAAGACGTGACAATTGTATCACTTTCAGGCCCCTTTTCACAGAGAGTTTTGCTGACCCTTGAGGAGAAACATTTACCTTACGACATGAAGTTGATAGACCTTTCCAACAAACCGGAGTGGTGAGTTTTCGATGTTTCTTGCTCAGAAAACTAGACCTCAAACATTTTGGATATGTCTCTTCAAAACATTTTTTTTCCTTCTGCTTTTTAAGTTTGTGTTCATGTTTTAAAATAACTGAACTAGGTTCTTAAAGATTAGTCCAGAAGGTAAAGTTCCAGTCCTCAAATTTGAGGAGAAGTGGCTTGCAGACTCAGATGTCATTACACAATCATTGGAAGAGAAGTATCCTGAGCCACCTCTGGCAACTCCTCCTGAAAAGTCTTCAATGTAAGTATAAGTGCATTTAGTACAGATGGTAAAATTAAATAAGAGTTGTGTGGTATGGTGTGAAAATGGTATGTGGTATGAATACTAAAGGTTTTTCCTAGATTTTTCATCATAGTTTGTTTAATGCTGCTACTATTTAACTTGGCAATATTTGAATTTATCTAAAATAATTAGTTGATCAGTGATTTAGTTTGGTAAGTTGGCTGGTTAAATTTAATTTTCTAGTTTGATATGAGTGTAGTGTTTTAGACTACTACCATGACGATGATAATCTATCTTTGGGATGTCTACATCAAGACATTTGTGCGGAATTTTTTAAGACCAACACTTCATTTAATTGTAATATGATTATGAACATACCATGTATGACAAGAAAAATCTTTTTGTTCCAGTAACATAGGACAGGCTGGTGCAGGATATGTGAATTCATAATCTAAGGTAATATGAACATTAACAGTGAGCTCACAATATGCGAGGGATACTAGTACATGATAAAGCTAAGTATAGGGTAAAAAGATGCAATTTCAAATGAAATGGGATGGGGATTTTGTGTGTGTGTGTGTGTGTGTGTGTGTGTGTGTGTGTTTGTGTGTGTGTGTGTATTTTCTGGGATATAATAACTTTCTTGTGTCTTACATGCTTTTGCAGTGGTTCAAGGATCTTCTCTACCTTTATTGGGTTTCTTAAAAGCAAAGATCCAAGTGATGGGACTGAGCAGGCATTGGTTACAGAGTTGACATCATTTAATGATTATATAAAAGATAATGTGAGTATTATAAGTTTGATTCTCCATATTTAACATACAAAAAATAATTTGCCTATGCATATTTATTGTGGATTTTAGGAGTTCCATGATAAGTAGAATACTGCTAAAGGTGTATTCCTACTATTGGTTTTTTTTTTTTTCTTAAATTCCTGTGTAATGAGTAAACATATTAATTTTAAAGTCTTCCATTCAGATAACTTCTATGTTTCTTTCTCTTCGTACATGCATCAATAAATAATTAGGTTTGATGCAACAATCCTCGGTAAATTTTATTCTTTATTAATTTGTTTTGAAGAATGAAATTTGCATAATACCGCATAAAGAATCTCTCTGTTCAAATTTTGATCTCTTTTACTTGATTGAAAATTCCTATGCAATCTCAAAATTACTACCGTCAGCTTCTGGCTCATTGAAGGATGTTGTCTTTATAGTGTTTGGTTCTAGGACCTCACATGCTCGCCTCTCTCTGTGAGGTTTTGGGTAATCTCCTTTATTGAAGTTTCGATCATTTCTGTAAAGGAGATTTTAAATGATGCATTTCTACATGATGTATATTGCCCCTCCATGCACAAGGTTTAGAAGGCTTGATATGTCCCTAGTACAATGAATAGCAAATCTCTAATTCTATTGTTAATATGGGAAGAGATCACTCTCGTGATTTATAACCAATCTGTTCATTGTGTCTGCACATTGTCCATGGGATGAGATCAGTCCTGAGACATCTAGGTGGATCATTCTAACAAGATGTTCTATCAATATAGAATCACCTTGAGAAGGCCTGAAAATTTTACTTCAAAATTATCATCACAACTAACAACACTTACCTTGATGGTTTACTTTTAAATTTGCTTAATTAGATAGTTGCTAAATTAGCAATACTCAGAATCAAACTGAAGTGAAACTAATAATATAAGTCAAATGCTAAGGTTAGATGATACTGCTCCCAAGCAGGGACCTATTATGATTGCAAAGCTAAACCTTTATCAACTGATACCTATTATGTTTACAATACTAAATGACACAAAGTTAGTGAGATGGTGAATATCAGGACTGAATAAGTGACAGATAGTTAGATGGATGGATGGGACCAATTCTTCTTCTCATCAATATTGAAGTGAATAATTTCCATGTCATTGAACATGCCTTGGCGACTGCTCTGTTAAGGTTATGACTCTTTTGCCAAGCTTCATTTACTCGATGCTGTTGCTCAAGTTAACATAATTTGCATTCACATGAATGAAAATATGCCATTGGATTATACCTTAGAAATGTGATGTTTATGTCAACCAAGGTTTAGTTAGTGCACAACCAGTGAAAGTTGTGGTTTCTTTATGATAAATTTTAGCAGTAATACTTCATTAAGTGAAATGCATCCTTGTATTTGGCTTTTCTCATATTTATATCTACTCAATAAGGTATGCCTTTTTCTTCTGACAAAGGAGTGTTCCTGATGGGACATCTCGTATAAGGTTTATGTGATTCCTCTTGTTAATTTGTTATTAGGGGCCTTTTATCAATGGGGAAATGATCTCTTCTGCTGATCTCTCTCTTGGACCCAAGCTTTATCATCTGGAGATTGCTTTAGGTCACTATAAGGATTGGTCAGTCCCAGAATCACTTCCACATCTCAAGAATTACATGAAGGTACATGAAATTATTGGTTTTCTTTTTTCATCAATTCAAAGAAATAATTGATGCTTTATGCTCAGTGATAATATATAATTATAGTTTCCTATTATATATTTTTTGTTCTCTGTTCTCCATACTGAGCAGTTGTTGATTAGCCTGTGGATACCGCAACAATGAAGTAATGAATGTTTGACAATTTGAACCTGTAACATATATACAGAAACAAAGGATCATCTGATTTGAAATCATGAACTTTTTTAAGTGATCATATTTTGTGAAGAAATTAAAACTATTAGAATAAATAATTTTTATAAAGTTTATATTTTTTTCCTAACTAATAACTAATATTTATTATTTATCTTATATTTTAAATATTAATAAATTAATATATTAAGTTAATTAATTATATTAAAGAAATTGAAAAGATAGTCCACATGAGGGATAGAGAGAGGAATAGGATCAAGCATGAATCATGTTTTTGCTTGATGACCTTGACATCAGTGTTCCTTTGGGGTGCACTAATCTATAAGATTTAAACCATTTGTAGGAAGTTCATGCAGTCTCCTAGTTTATTAAATTTCTCCATGATCTATTTCAGAAGATATAGTTCTCAGATATTACATGCTGCTGTTTGTTTACATATGCACTCTTATTTATCTAACTGCAAGTTTTAATTTAATACTTTCATGCAATAGTCGCTCATGCACATATGTTCAATATTTTGTAACTTTGCGTGCTGATACTTCCATCTTTTGATGCTCTCAGACGATTTTTTCTCTGGATTCATTTGTAAAAACTAGAGCATTACCCGAGGACGTCATTGCTGGGTGGCGCCCAAAAGTTTTTGGATAAACAAAGGATTCATGCACACAAAATGCTACTGCATGGATGTAAATAGAAAGATGTAACAACTTTCTTGCAAGACTCATCACAATGGAGAATTCAATGTTTTTGATTTATTTTTTTGGCAAGTCATGTTTGTGATTAATTGATATCATTCTTTTGATGATAACTCAACTCATCCATTTCTGGGGTTCTTACTGTTTAATTGAAGGGTGACCCAAACATTCAAATGACCGTTTCCCTTGTTAATTATATTCTCAGGTCCCTTGCCAAAGGTGTAATAGCCGAGCAGCGAAGGTCCTTTGCACATGAGATGAAGACCACGGTTCGATTCTCCTCTGTGACAGGGTGTGTGCGCAAGGCATGGGTCGCCCAATGGGTGTGGCCCATGCACACTGGAATAAATTTCATGCGGGATTAGTAGTCATGGGCGGTAAAAGAATGGGTGCAGAAGTGAAACCCACGGGCCTGCGGGCCGTGGGCGGTAAAGGACGCACCCTGGAGTGAAACCCGTGATAGTCTGATCCTTGCGTATTTCCTATCTTTGATCAGAATGGGGTTTATCCCCTTTAATCAAAAAAAAAAAATTATATTCTCAGGTCCAGCTGAACCCAGTGTTTCTGAATTTCGGGTTCATGACAACTCATTAATAAAGAGGCCATTTTCCCTATAAAAATCTGGGCATATGATCATTTTGCATTGTTTCTTCATGGATTTTTCAATAAAACTACCCTAAAGTATACCCTCCTCTCCTCTATACTTGCAGCTTCATATGAAGAAATGAGTCATCAGAGAAGATGGAACCCACCTCAAACTGGATGAAATTCTGATCTCCAGACTGAGATCACCACAGGATTATATATTATTTCCTCCCCAGTACATATATACAATAAAAGAATTAGTTGTGAGTTGGATGACATTTAATTTACAAGAACATAAAAATTGAGCTGGCCAGTTTAGTAATCTTGATCATTGTATTTTTTGAAATTCAAAAAAATTACAACAAATTTTCCCTACATATCCTCTGGCTAAAAATGGCAGATAGGCATGTTTCATCAAAAGAAGCATAAATTTCCAATAACTTCAAGGAAATTCAGCTATATGATTGCAAGGGATCATTAAATTAGCTAAGGATCTAAAGCATCATTCAAGAAGCTTGTTACATGTACTGACCCCAACTGCAGCAGCAAGGTGCCAAGCAGCATGGAGGTATGGAGTTTGTGGAAAAAAATCATCAGCAACAAAAAGTAGACCCCCTAAAACCGATGACATTGTATGCATGCTATGTGCCATCTTCAGATCTGGATTTGTCGAAGCTCGTCTAACAAATGCTACCTGGCGACAGAATTATGCAGTTATGTTAATTTGGCAATCAAGCAACTTCACAATTTTACATTACTTTTTATCCATGTTGAGTGCTCATTTCAAAGAAGAAATGAAATGGCATACTACAAGGAGCTAGTACACATGGATGAAAAGAAAAGGATACAAAACAAAGTTGAATCATAATTTAATGAATAAAAAGAAAGTAAATCATATCAAAAGCCTCACACAAAACAATATAGAAATTAGAAGTAGATTCAGCAGAATAACCAAACTACAGTTTAGTGCTAACTTGAACTGTAAGTAAGCTTCTTAGCAAGAATAAATGTTTCTTGCTCATTATGATTTCTAGCGTGCAATAGTGACACCAAAGATACCAACTTTCATAAGGAAAGTTGGCTAGCCCATTCCCTCTCACAAGGAGAGGTTGATGGTTCGAATCACACCTGCGGCGTGCTTCTAGTGGCTTGGAATCAACATAGTTAAATTTTAGGAATAGACACAATAACATGATCATGTAACTTGAAAATAGTTCTAATAATAAAATCATAAGGCTGTATTACTCTGCCAAGAAACCCACTTCATAAATCAATGCTACAAAAAAAAAAAAAAACCTGTATGAGTTCACCTAAAATTACTTGAAAGAGTGTTCATGAGTGGAAATGCTGCTATCTAGTCAAAATAAACAATAACCGAATGGAGATGCCCATCAAAGTTATCTCAGAAGTCAGAAGAGAATAATAATTTGGGTGAAATTTTGAGCATGTAGCTAAAGTAGACATCTGGTTAATAGGTTTTAAATTTATTTACCTCCATCATCCCAGTGTGAACAGCTGAAACCATTAAAGGCTGAAAGGGCAAAAGCAATGCTGATGCTGCCATAAGTACTTTTGGATTCTCGTTCCAGAGTGCTTTAGAAAGACACTGCAAAGAGCCAAGTTTTCAATAAGTCATGTAAAAAATAAAAAATACAATACACTGCAAGGTAATAAAATAATCTAAATCATTCTATTTTTCAACATTAGATTACAACACACTGCAAGGTAATAAAATAAAAAATAATCAAAATCATTCTATTTTTCAACATTAGATTACAACTCTAATAAACTCATTTCATCATGGAAATAGGAAGAATCTAAAGCATCCTATTTTTCAACAGTAGATTACTGGCAAAGGAAATAGTTAGTTTCAGTTCAATCTGGTTCAATCTGTATCCTATTAGTTAGGTTAGATCTGAACTTTTCAAGCTGAACTATCTTCAGTTCAGGTTAGATTTTAATTTTTGAGAAATTAGTTAGTCCAAATTGAACTGAAGTTGTATAGAATTATGAAACTAAAACTCCTAACCTCATTCATAACAAAACTAATAGTTTGGTTTACCTCGTATTCAAATCAATAATACTTCAATTTAAACAATTCATATTAAGCTGAAATCTACAAATATCAAATTATAAATTGATCCGATTGACAAAGAAATGACCACACATCAAAAAGCTGACAATGCTTGGTAATAACTCAAACTCACAACTGTTGTTGCAGCTATTGTTGTATAGTCTGCCCATCTGAAATATTTTCTAACTTTTCCTCTTGAAGAATGGTAAAGTGATGAGACTACTCCAACTCCAATTAATGAATTAGCATACAGTGCAGAACTCATATTTTTCCTGCATTCATAAGATACGATGTGTAAATTACCCAAAACTGATGCAATAAAGAAATTAAGTAGATTTCAATTGAATTTTGCTCTTATGAGAGAAAACCAGCCTTGGTGCCTGAAGCCCTAGAAAAATAAAGGGGAGTGATGTTAGAACATTAGCTACAGTTTCCATAACATGTCGATCACCTAACAAGGAGAAATGAAAAAAAAAATCATGTTAGCAAGAAAGATGGGTGGAAGAGAGAAAATAGAGATTGTATTGTGGGGCATACCATTAAGATTACAGCAAATGGGCCTTAGACATGGTGGCCGTTGTTGCCAGATTTGTCTGAACACAACAAAATCATGGCAGATCAACAAAAACACACAATCCTCTACATTATGAAAATAACTTGCATCCGATTTTTTAACATATTAATACTCACTGCATTGGAAAATTTAGGTTTCCACCGCTACCAGTCTCTGAAGCCTCAGCTGTTGAATTGAAGCCACCAGATTGAAGTGTTTTTTCCACACTGCATGATAATTGGTTCGCAAGCTTTACCCCATGAAGCCCTTCTAGGGCTCTAGATGAACTTGACGTATTTCTGGCACCCATAACTTTTTCTAGCTAAATATTTCCAACAGGTTGACTGCAAGAAAGGATGTCCAGCAGTCAACAAACCAAGTGTTGCCCTTGAACCAGGTCTGTTGGAATACTAACTGCACCAATAAACCAGTTGAGATTATTAAAAACAGGGACTTTTACAGAAAGGATAGCATAATGGACAGTTTTTTACACCGAGTAGAGCCTGGACTAGGTGACCATGACACAGAATTTCTTGACCAAATAAGCAGCAAATCGATCATCTATGAATGTAGCATAGCTAAGAGTAAAGTATGAAATAAAAATTTTAGAGTGATAACATGCAGGAACCAATGACATGATACCCCATTAAAATCTATATTAGAATTAAAATTGGTTTTTCCAATCATATTTCACCCAAAAGTCTGTTGTTTGTATCTTCGAGAGAAAGTCCTATTTGTATTGAAGTAAGAAAACATGAAGGATAGAAGTCATTCTTGTTTGCGAGTAAAATTCCAATCTCCATCTCAAATTAAGCCCGTCAACACTTCATGCACAGACAACAAAGCATAAAAGTTCTATTTCTTTCTTTTCTCTTTCACAGTTAAAAAATCTGGGCAAAAGTTACATGGAGTGCTACAAGGATCCAAATTATGTTTCTATTTCTACATTGTATGTTATCTTCTCTATTTCCTAAGTCTTATCTGAACACCTTTATGACTCTTCATAAAACACAAGTTAGAAGAGACATAAAGACATCATAGAAGTGTCATCTGTAAGACCCGAGTTCCGATTTGAGGTGTACATATTATGATATAGTTTGAGATGGGATGAACTAAATATTTAGGATGAGAAAATCAATGGATGTTACTAAGAACAAAGGTCATAGAGAATTGAAGTGCATACAAGATTCGAGACGACAATGATCCCTCACGATTGCTTTGGTTTAGAACGCCTACACAAAGCTTATATAGATTTCCAAACCAAATTCTACTAAAACTCAAAGAACATAACACACCCGGACTAAATCATGTTCAAACTCAAGGACCTCATCTAGATTTCGAATTATCCCAACTAGCATTCTCTAGTCAAGAACAAAATTGCAAGTGTGTATGGTTCCTAAGAACAAGAGTGAAAACAGGATTGAAGTGCTTACAAGGAATTGGGAGGACGATGATCCTCCGTGAATGGCTCGGCTCTGGGCGCACGCCGAGGATTTGGTCGTAGGTATCGTATCAATAGTACATAGCGAGAAGATTGATGCCGATTCTAGAGAATCTTCCGCGACGCTTCAGGTATATTCCTGGTCGCGCAGGCATCTTCTCCAAAATGAAGAAGGGCTTCGTAAAAATGAAGATAGCGCCCAATCTTTGGAAACATGTGACGAATTGGAGGGTCAGGTCAGGCATGCTCGAGAAGTTACCTCAAAAATGGAAAGCTCTTTGCGTGTTCTGCCATATTAGGGGGACCATCATCATGATCAATGGTTATTACATATTTATTAATTTAACAAATTATTAATTGATTTTTATGATGGTTCTTAAAAAATATCAAAAATGTTAATGTGAAATATAAGTATGCTCTTCAAGAAATAAAAATACCAATATGTCCAAGAAGAAAATAAGATGTTAAGAGTATTCCTTTATTGATTTGTTTAAGGTGATGTTTAACATGTTGTTATAGGTGATTTTTATAATTTTTAAAATTAAAAATTAAAAGTTATGAAAAAATTTCAAACTCTGAATCTTGTTTTTTTTTTAATTAAAAAAATTAACTGACTCATTCTCACTTAGTAGTATGGATATATTTGAATTTTGGTTAAATTAAGTTTGAGTGTGGTTCAGTTTAATTGGTTGATTAAAATTTAATTATGTCTAATTAAGTTATATTTGATTGGCTTTGACTATGATTAAGTCTGAGTCAGTCAGATCTCTTTGTGTTGGTTTATTTTAAACTTAACTACAGTCTAATCAATGTGAGTTTGAGCTCAAGTGGTTATGAGTTTAAATTTGATTGAGTTCAACTAAGTCATGCATTAATTGTCTTTGAATGAAACTTGCACATTCTTTTGTTGACCTTCTTTGATTTGAATTGGACTCAAACATAAGAGCCTTACCTCTAGATGGGCTTCATGGGTGGGCTTCAACTACCAATGAGCCTCACCAATATGAATATTTTTGGTTATTTTTATTTTAAATATTAGGTTAGTTCTGTTAACGGGGTCGTGTGACTTCTCCAATGACACTCTCTCTTTGAAACAAATAAGCAAACACACAATCTCAAAGTAAAAACAAACAAGAGAGGAGACACGCCAATTGTTAACACATTTTGGCCACTTCCAAGCCTATGTTGGGGGCCAAGCCCGGAGATAACAATCCAATAAAAGAGGAGTAAAGACATGAGTACAATGATAGTCACTCACACTCTGATCAACAAATACAAGTACCCTCTCAAGATTGATTGATGTCCACTCCAACCCACACACTAGAGTCTCTCTCTGGTATCTTATCTTAAATCCTCATAATAACAAGGTCTTATATAGAGACGTCTCTAAAATAGCACCTACCTCTTTTAGAATCTTTGAATCTCCGCGGTAACTAATTTGGACGTCTTCCAAAAATAGTCATTGCAACTCCAACTTGACCCAACTGCCGACGTTGACTAAGTTGCAGCTTCCGTTGCAATGCGACCTCAAGACGCCTCCAACTCTTTCGGTTGTGTCTGAGTCGAATACCATTGAATCCTCTAGATCTCGACCTCCGTCAACTAGCTGAACTCCCCTTAACCTCGTTCGTATTACTTCCTCAAAGGTAGCACCTCACCAAGGTGCACAATCACTGAGATTGTTTTGAAAGATTTCCTTCCAAACTTGATCTTCATTCATCCAAGTTTGGGCTTTCACAATCTTCCAAACTTGATCTTCAATCATGAAGTTTAGGTATTTATGATATTCAATATCAAATCATTCCATTATTAGTCCTCAGTATATCTAGTCTTCAATCTTTAGCAAATACAACATTCAATCAAATCTTCAATCCAATCTTTGCTCCGCGCTATATTTGGCCTCCACTATATTTAGTATTCAATCTTCACTAAATATAGCATTCATGATTTCTTCTCCCCAATTTTATTTTGTTGCCATATAGAGTAACCACTTGCCTAATTGGTCTTCACCAAGCTTGCTCCCAAAGTTAATAACCAACCTTCCAAAAATAGCTCCTTGCTAAAGATATCACTAATACTAAAGATAGCCTTTTCCAATGATACCTCCAAAATATCTTTTTTATTTGCCTTGTCATCAAACCTCGTTATCAACTGTGCCACCTTGTCACCTTCTTTGCCACATCACCATCTTTGCCACGCCATCACATTGTCCACATCATCTTATGCCACATCATCTCATCGTCAAATAATGCCAAGGCTAAATTTAATTTACCAACATAAACGTGAATTTTATAGATTTTTGAAATATTTAAATAGCCAAAATTTATATACACTTAACATATATATTAAAAAAAAACTTGTATATATCCAATACTTAAAATGATAATTTATAAAAAAAAATAACAGGATATTATCATGGTTTTATTAAATAACTGATATTAAATATAAGTTGTGGTGACTGGTGGGTAATGTGTACACTACTCTTTCAGAGACACGCTACGTAGTGGCTACGTGTCGGTTCCTTTTTCCTAGATAGCATGAGACGATCCATCAATCACAAAGAAAGACAAAAGAGATAGGCTAGCACTGTTCTCACGCCGCTCAACCAACCAGAAACCACGCGTAAACAACCGCGTGAATTGAATCACTTTAATTAATGAATTATATATATATATATATTCATCGCTCACTCACGAGTCACACACCCTATCCTTATTTCAATTCCCCGTTGAACACCTATAAAAAAGAAAGAACCGGCACTATAGTAGACTGGTCGATAACTTTCGCAATGTCTCTGGGTTCCGAGAAGGAAGTGGAAAAGGTCTTCAAGTGCTTCGACTCCGATGGGGATGGCAAGATCTCGGAATCGGAGCTCATAGGCGTCGTGCAAGCTCTCGGCTCCGGCGTCTCCAAAGAGGAAGTGGGCATGATGATGCAAGAGATGGATTCCGATCGCAACGGCTTCGTGGATCTGAAGGAGTTCACTGAGTTCCAGCGCTCCAGCCTCGAAGGCAGGCCCCAGGCGGAGGTGGATGCCGAGCTTAGGGATGCCTTCGAGATGTATGATCTGGATAAGAACGGGAGGATCTCTGCCAAGGAGCTCCACCTTGTGCTGAAGAGATTGGGGGATAAGAGCTCGATCAAGGACTGCACGCGTATGATCCAGTCTGTTGATGCCGATGGCGATGGATCTGTTAACTTCGAGGAGTTCAAGAAGATGATGACCCAGAACAGCCATGGATCACATGGGCTGGGGATGTCATCTTCTTCGTAGGCGCGCACATCCAAATTAATATTAGATTTGCGTTTTTCTCTTTTGCTTCTCTTTGGTGGTGTTGCTTTAGCTGCTTGTGTGTTCGTTCACCTTGTTCATACTCTATTGTGTATCTTGGAATGGAGAACTTAATTGGGTGACTTTGCTCTTCAATCACAAAGGTTTTATTAGTATTATTGTTTTATTTCTTATTTAATAGTATAAAGAAAAAGAGCTTGTTAAATGTGGAAGTCAAGTATCTGTAAACTTTAGCAACACTTTAAAATAAAGATACAAGGGATAATAATCTCAAGTAACCGTCATTCATTTTAATGTGATAAAAGAAGGAGATCCAAGACGGGATGATAGAATTGTTTGTTTGATTTAAATATCTAAAATATCATACATACATAGGTATAGAAGTCGAAATTTTATGTTTCTAAATTATAATTTAAAGAAATATTTTTTTTCCTTTTTATAATATTGTTTCCAAATATATTCTTCTGGAGATTGCTAATATCTTCATCTTGCAATGAGGAAAAAATAAAGGCGATATTTTTTATGGCATTAGTGGCTCAGCCAAGGACATGGTCAATGATATGATGTGATAATAGGATGAAGTCAATGGTGTGAAAGAATGGGTGGTTGTTGTGTTGAATTTAAGCCAGGATTTATTTGACAAATTATAACTTCATTACTAATTTGCTTTATGATGAGAAAAGTAGGTAATCAAAACTTATGCACAATATCAAGTCTTTTATATTATTTAGATTTGATGTAACTTATGTATCAAAGTGCTGAAAATTATAAGCGTAGAGTCATTATGTAAGACTTAGATAAACTAGGGATACAAAAATGTGATTTATTTACTTATTAAAAAAATAATTTGATTTCTGACTTATTTGTAGTATAAAGTTCCAGTGTTTTGCTTTTTTGATATGAAAAGTCTCACTGCCATTGAATTGATCCTCAGTATGTAGGTATTGGTCACGAGCTTCATTACAACAATGACCAATATTTGTGTAGGCGTTGTCATTGTACTAACCCACAAGTCACAACCACCCATTTTGATATTTATAAATAACTAAAATATAAAATATGTTTTTTTTTAATCTAAATGTGGAAGGCTATTTAGAAAAATCAAATACAATCTCTTTTAATTTAATCATATATGTGTGTAATCATTCATATATGTGTGTAATCAAATACAATCTATATGTGTGTAATCATTCATATAAATAAATAAATATAAATTATATAAAAAAAGTGAAATATTGGTAAACCAATTTGATTGAACGGTTTCGGTTCGAGTTTTTAATAAACCAAATAATGAGTTTGGTTCAAAAATTAAGGACAAAATTGTTTTATTTATTTATTTATAAGGTGGATAAACCATATTTATATATAACAGATAGAAGTTCATAGAAAGTGTTACAACCAGTCTGTTGCTGTTAATAGGTTTACAGGGAATATATCAACAATCTTGGCTCATTGATGTCTCTCGTCCGCATGCTTCTCTGCCCCTAACCTTCCTCTTGGGCTTCATCGTAGCTGGATTCTTGGGGGTTGTTTCTCGAGAAGCGTGGCTTCTTTTGACAATGTTCTGTGCCTCCTAGAGCAACGGCTTCTTCGATTGAGGGTTTGCATCAAACTAAGATAACAATAGAAAGTAGTATCTCGAACAAGTTGCTAGAAAATACGTCGTTTGTCTTGAAAACATTGTAGATTTTTTTCTCCCCATATTGTCTAGATCATTGTCATAGCCAGTAGCTGCCACTCTTTTTTCAGTTCATTTGAGACCATTGATGGGAGAGCATAAGGTCACTGATTCATTCAATATTGCCTAGGGGTGTGCGGATGTTAAAGGGTCTCTCATAATTTCCCATATACCTTTTGCTAAGGGGCATTGGCATGAGAGATGCATGATCGTCTCATCTCTTGTGTCGCATAAGTAACATGCGGTTCGAGTACTGCTCTAATGTCTTATGTGGAGGTTGTCTGGAGTGAGGATACAAGATAATTAAGAACAAGATTGGAATTGGATTAATATGACCGTGCTCACTTTTATCATTCTACATGCAGGTCGGTGCTGGTCTGCATGGCCCATGGGCCTCAGTCCAAAACTCCTGGCCCAGTTTTGCGCGGGGCGTGCCACCGACTCCTCTTTTAGTACCTATAAATTGTATTTTTGATTATTGGAAAACACACACAAAATAAATAAATAAAAAAAAATCGGCAAATTCGGAGCCCTTTGGAAGTTTGGAGTCTTGGACACAACGATCCTCCGATAGAGAGACCGCGAGCGCGAGAGCGAGGAATCCCACTAATCCAAGGCGGTGAAAAGAGTAATAAGCGGAATAGAAGGGTTGTGTATTTTGAATTGGGGGCTGCGCTCCAATTAACGCGGCACAAGGGCTGGGGCATGGCGACTCCGACGCCGAGTCTTGCTCTTCCGGCGGGGGATCACGTGGAGAAGACGAAGACTCTGATCGGCGCCCTCAGCCTCATCTCCCGGAACCTCCCCCTCCCTCCTGAGGTCTTCGATGCCGTTTCTTCTATCTACCATGAAGGCGAAGAAGAATATGCCGCCGAGGAGGAGAAAGAGACCGAGGGGATGGAAGGCAATGACGCTTCGGTCGAGAAGCATAGCGTAAGTTCTCTCTTGTCACCGCTTTTCTCCCTTTTTCATTTTTCATTTTTTAATTTTGTGGGTTTTCGGCGAAGACCTGATGGGGATTTCGTTAGTTTTTAGTTGGAATGTTTGGCTTTTGGTTGGTATCATGAAATCAAGCGACAAAGTTACGGTTTTTCTTTGGTGGCGTTCTGTTTCCAAGAATGTGGGCTTTTCTGGAGTTCAAAATGTCTATTTTGAAGACATGCGATTCTAGATGCTGATCAATCTATTTTATTACTCTTATTAAGCTTTTGTTCTTCATAATGAAGAATTTTTGGATATGTTCCTTTATTCTTAAACTGAGTGTAATGTTGTTTGTAAAATCTATTAGGAGTAACTTTTCTAATAAAGACAGTGTTTAGGCTGACAACAGGGAAGGCTTACATGTTTATATATTATGTATTGGGAATTACTGTAAGGAGGGAGCAATAGGTAGATGCTGGAAATAGGGAGTTGGAATTGCTCTCACGCATCAAGTTTAGGTGAACTTTGAAACCATGGAAGGATGACGAAAATTGGAATGGAGAGAATACCCTTTGTTTATCATGCAGTAGAATTGTTATCACTTATCGTGAAACTGATGGGTGATGTGCTTAAATTGTTTAGATGTATGAACTTGTCAAGAATTTAGTAAAATTATTTGTAGTGACTTAGAATAATTTTGTCATATCAATTAATTGTAAAGGCATTAGTAGTAAGTGATCCAAGTAGTTCAATTTTCTGCTATTCCTCTATATAGAGGGATAAATGAATACTCAATTTTCAAATTGGCACCTCTTTAAACTCAATAAGAAAGTCTATGTGTGGATTAAGAATTAAGGGAAGAAATAATACCCTTAATCCTGAAACAAGAGGGGAATGCCCCATTCACTAAGACAATTAGCTTAGTACCCCTCAAGTAGACTATGAAGCCTTTTTTGGGAATAAACCAATACTCTCTTTGTTGTAACTTGGTCTCATTTAACCCCAACTAAAAAACAAACACCGTGGAAGGTTGACTGTATCCAAAAACCATGTCTGTTTCAAAAGGTGGTTTGGTATGCAGGTGGTTGATGGGCTGCAAACTAGATATGTGGTATACAGGCACATTTGTGGCTTCACTTGTTTATAATTAAAAAGTTATTTAAAAACTATAAAGATTCACAACAATAAATATAAAATTGCAAATAAATTATGAAAACAAGAAAACATGGCCAAGTTAAATAAATTAGTAATTTTTGAAGTTTATGAGCTGGGCCATTTGTGCAGCTGCCTAACTGCATATGTGCTCGGATGGTATAATATACAGTCAGGCAGCCACCTGAACCACCTTTAAAACATTATACCACTTTATTCCTCACCCAAATCTTGGACTCATTAATCCCCATTCAAAAATAGCCAAATTGTTTTACTTCTTGAAAGAACGGTACAACTCCGGGTTAGGCCATAGTTGACATAGACCAGGCTTTTTAATTTCATTTGAAAGGTGATAACAATCCTAACATCTAGTGCAAATATTGATTTCCCGTTGCCCATGTCTATCTCAATTAGAAAAATGGAATTTTAAAATTAACTTTTTAATAGTTGGGTTTTCATTGTTCATTAAGTGCCTTCCTTTGCAAACTCTATGCAGTAAAAAACTTATTCAGCATGGTACATTATTTTCACTATAATTTGTTATCCTTTCAAACTGCATTTAAGATTATAGATGTTGTTCTTTCTCACAGTTACCTATTCTTCATTAAAAGTGGTAATTGTATTCTTCGGAAATGTATTATTTTCCTTGTTGTTTATCTAGTCTTGCTCAACTTAACTGAATTAATTCCATGTGAACTATTGATCTTAAAATTCACCACAAGGAGATGTAAGTTCAATACCTGTGGTGATAGTGAAATAGATGTCTTGCACCTATAGATCTTTCACATTTACAGATGGATACACATTTGAACTCTTCATTGAAGACAAAATAATGCACTATCTTAGAACGTTAATTTGTAAACAACTTCGTAGAGAACAAGAGCAGTGAAGGTTGAACATTGGTTTGTTTTCTTAATCCACTTTAATCATGTCGGTGCACAATAGCAAGTAGGTCATTTGTCATTGAGTCATTTCAAATTTATTAGTTACTTTTCAGCAAAGAGAACCGTGAATGTGTAGATGTCTATATATTATCACTTTGTGAATATGGAGAGGACTGTGGTATCAATTTTCTTAGCCTATAATTGATTTGAAAATATCTATTTTGTGAGTCATTCTACTTCTGATTCTATTCATAGATCCGGTTAGTATTCAACTCTCTTATAATAATTTTTCAACTGTTCATACGCAGATCAATGGAGCCTCAACAGCTGGAATCTTGGTGTCCCAGCTTGAAGATGCCTTATTGAAGCAACAGCTGAATCGCTTGTCGGCTTCAGAATTAGAAGAAATAAAGGAGAGTCGTTTTCAGACCCACATTCAGCATCGTCTTGAGGAGCTTGAAGGTTGTTGCTTTTCTGATGAACTTAAAATCTTTTCTTTTGGACAGGGTTTCAATGTTTTCCTAAGATTTTTTTGGATATTCTATATGATATGTATTCTATTTTGCTAAAATATGTCAATAATCCAGCTGAGTCTATACCAATTTAAACCCTATTCAAATCTATTTAATGTAACAAAATCCAAAACAAACCCATTAAATGCAACAAAAGTTCATATTTAGATTAAGCTATTCTTGTGTATGCTTATACAGATGATTGACTAATATTGAGTTCTAAACCATTTTTCATATCTGATTGACTTGATTTGATTGTTATTAAAATTTTATTTAATATTACTTAAGAACTCGTAAATAACATTTCTCAATATATATATATATATATATATATATATATATATATATATATATATATATATATATATATATATATATATATATATATATATATTAAAATCATCACTAACCTATACTTGGTGGTTTACCGAGGTGCCTAGGTGGATAGAGTACCTGCCACCTAGGCATTGTATATTGCACAACCATAAGACTTGTCTGTGATAACAAAGACAGTTTATGGAAGTTTACTGTAAATCCTAGATTTGGAGATTCTTAGGTAAATCCAAAAGATCTTGTGTAGTTTTGTAGTTGATCCTTCTTTTGTTCGTGCATTCTACTCATGTGGTTTTTGAAACAGTTTTGCCATCAAGCCGAGGTGAAGACTTGCAGCTGAAGTGCTTACTCGAATTGTATGGTCTTAAGGTAATTCTGAGTCATAGATTGTAAACTTTCTGCTTATGTGTGGAAGCATACTTGGAATCACACCAACCAGTAAACAAGCCCAGTGACAGGTGAAAATAAAAAAGCAGTGAATAGTCACGGCATGCATGACGCATGGTTTACAACCGCAATCCCAAATTATTCCCCAACCATGGACACCCTTTGCTAATTGTAATTGAACTTGAGAAATCACTATGATGACAATTTTTCATGTGAACCAAATTGCCCCTATTAATGGCCTATTTGAGAATGTTACTAGCTGCAATTAATAGTTGGGTTGCAACCTTTAAAACTAAGAAAATTTTGGGGGCATTCTGCTGAGTTATGCAAATTACATGGTATGAGGATCAATGTCCTAAATTTCTGTAGAATTTATTATGGTTGTGTTTTTACATTGTTCTCATGGTTGTGCTCACTTTCAGGGCTCTTACTGGTATACTTGATCATTTTCTTTGTGCTTTTCTTTTTGTGTGAATGATTGATGTGAGTTTACAGTTGTTTATTCTTTTTCACCTATCTCCAGTTAGTAGAACTGCAGAGAAAGGTGAGAGCTGACATAAGTGCAGAATACTGGCTTCATGAAAAATGTGCATATCCTGATAAACAATTATTTGACTGGGGAATGCTGCGCCTGAGACACCCCTTTAGCATGTATGGCATTGGTGATGCTTTTGCTATGGACGGTGATGAGCGTCAACGCAAGAAAAGAGATGCTGAGGTTAATCATTAGCAGCTTTTAGTTATTTTTTATACCTTTTTAATTTGACCAAGAATTTAGAATTTCCTTATCATATTTTGTGTTTGTTTATTATCCTTTTCTGTATAATTAATTGGTTGATAATTGTCCCCTAATCTTATTTTTTCACTTATTTGATTTCTTTTGAATAGACCATTGTCAACAATTTGTACCCATAATGTTGAGTCAAATTAAGGACTTAGCCTCTGAATAAATTCTCATATTGCTGGTTTCATGAAGAACAAACTTGTAGATGGGTTAGATCTCTATTGGTTTCCATCAGCTGTTGTACCCTATTTCATGGTTACTACCAACACCCGTTTTTTATATTTTCCTGTCACATCAATGGTATACTTTACTCTTTTTCTTTGAGGCCCTACAGGGAAATGCATTTACATCTAATTCTAGCCATATGATTCACCATGGGGACAATTTTTTCTTATGCAATAAGAATCTACTTGATCTTTTAAAAAACTTAGAAGGTACTTCCAGATTTAATGCATTTAACTACTTTAACCCGCCGTTTTTGGGTGATTGACGACCATGGGTTGTTGTCATATCTCATAGAGGCTCTCAAGGCTGGAGGAGGAAGAAAGAAACAGGATGGAGACCCGAAAGAGGAAATTTTTTGCAGAAATTCTTAATGCAGCTCGTGAATTTCAATTACAAACACAAGCTGTTCTCAAAAGAAGAAAGCAGAGGAATGATGGAGTTCAGGTAGGCAGAATGTCTTATTGTTGTTATAAGATTTCTTTACAAGGAGGAATGGAGGGATTTACTAAGATTTTTTTTTCCTCATCTGTTAATGGTATGAATTGACATTATTTTCCGACTAAGAACTATTGGATAATCAAATTTCTTTGCACTTTATAAGACTACTACTGTTAGTTTGTGCCAATGCTTTTTGGCTGTTTTTTGCCTCTATATTCTGTTTGTTATTTCTTGATTAAATACAAAACTGGGTTATCAATTTTATCATTAGGCATGGCATGCAAGGCAAAGGCAACGTGCAACACGTGCTGAAAAATTGAGGTTCCAAGCATTAAAAGCTGATGATCAAGAAGCATACATGCGGATGGTTGAGGAGAGCAAGAACGAAAGATTGACTATGCTTTTGGGGAAAACAAATGATCTGCTTGTTTGTCTTGGGGCTGCTGTTCAACGGCAAAAAGATGCAGAACATACTGAGGGGTTGGAGGCTCTGAAAGAATCCGAGTCTGATGATCACTCACAGGGATCTTTATCCAAGAGTGAAACTCCTGGCGAAATGTCTTTAGATGAAGATTCTAGCCAGAAAGTGAAGGCAAATGATTTGCTTGAAGGACAGCGCCAATATAATTCGGCCGTCCACTCCATTCAGGAAAAGGTGAATTGCAAAATATTATTTTTTTTCTTATACGTCACTTCCATTTTTTATAACCTGCTGTGATTTCTATTTAACTGCATTTGTTTCTACTTTCTATAATAATTTTTGTTGTGCTGTTATTTGTTCATATAGGCTGTATACTAATGTATCTTGAAGGCATGATGTGATCCTCAATTCAATAGTACTGTAACATAGCTCATATATTGTGATGTTATTACCTACCAATTATTTTGTGCATCAAGATGAATTTTCTTTTTTCAGATTGGTCTTACTGGTTTCTAATGAGGAATTATATTGTAAACTAAGAGAAAAAAGCCCTACCTAATTGACTTGCCTGTATGTTGTGCATTCAATTAGTGTAAGGAATATTCTTTTCATTGCCAAGTGATTTTGGTATACTCATAATTCTGTCAGCCACTTAAACTCATGAAATTTAAACCAATTGTTTATTTATTTATCTATTTATTTATTTTTAATTTTTAATTTTTGTGTGTGTGGTGATTTTTACATGCGTTGTTATTGTCAATGTTATTAAGGATGGATTTATTAATGATTGTAAGCATGATTGGGTATCTTCTCTTTTTAATACATAATAGATGTTTTTTTCAAGTAGTAGTCAATTGTATTGGTTTTCATGATTTGGTATCTTCTCATTAAGGATTTGTACGAGAGAGCAGGTATGAGTGTTAGAACAGTTAGGAATAATATGGAGGAGTTTCCTATAACAGTTGGTCTACATCAGGGATCGGCCTTGAGCCTATATTTGTTTATTCGAGTAATGGATGAGTTAACTAGTTATATCTAAGATGACATCACATGGTGTATGTTATTCGCAGATGATATTGTCCTAGTTGATGAGACTAGAGATGGAATTAACAAGAAGTTAGAATTGTAGAGGAAAACACCTTTTAGTGTAGAGGCTTTAGGCTGAATAGAAGTAAAACATAATATATGTATTGTAATTTTAGTCAAAGTAGGAGGGACGGAGGGGAAGTGACACTAAGTGAAGTAGTAGTACCTAAGTGTAACCATTTTAAGTATCTAGGTTCCATTTTTCAGGATGATGGAATGATAGATGAAGATGTATCTCATAAAATTAGAATAGGATGACTGAAATGAAGAACTACTGCGGGTGTGTTATGTGATAAGAAAATGCCTAACAAAGTGAAGGGAAAGTTCTATAGAACCGCAGTTAGACTAACCATGCTATATGAGAGTGAGTGTTGGGCAACCAAAGTCCAACATATTCATAAGTTGAATGTGGCAGAAATGAGGATGTTAAGGTGGATAAGGTGTCATACAAGTTGGACTAGACTAGAAATGAACACATCTGACAAAAGGTGTATATTGCACCAATTGAAAATAAAATAAGATAAGGGCGTTTAAGATGATTTGGACACGCGCTTCGTAGACCAGGTGCCCCGGTTTGAAAATGTGATAGTCTAGTAATATAAGGTAAAAAGAGAGGTAGAGGCAGGCCTAGATTACACGGAGAGAGGTAGTGGCTAAGGATCTATGTAGATTAGATATTGAGCCAGATCTCGCTTTTGACAAAGCGACATAGAGACAGAATCCATATAGCCGACCCCATCTAGTATGGGATTAAGGCTTAGTTATTGTTGTTGTTGTTGTTTCCAAACATGCTTTGCACTAGTTTTTTATCATGTTATAACTATGTATTTAACCCTTGGAAATCAAAAATTGCTTGGTTTGGGACTGGGATGGTGGGTAAACCAAGGGGCAGACTGAAAAGTAAAATGAAAAAAAGGGATGGTAGATAACTTTTTAAAAATGTGGTGTTAAAAACAACTTTTAACTTTTCAAAGAGCTTATAAATAAGAAACCTTTTTTGTTTTACAGGCCAAATGTTGCTTGAGCATGGATGATAGTATTGTTGCTATTGAATTATTCTTTCTACTAATCTCTCTCTCTATCTCTCTAGATATATATATATATATATATATAGACGGGCATGCTACTATGCGGCCGACCGGAACACTGTGCAAGTGCGGTCACCTCCATTTGACCCACTTGCATAGTGTTTTGAGGAAATCCAACCATATGGATGGAAAGAACATCGAAAAATAAGCTAGCATGTCAATTTTCATACAATTTGGGAATTTGTAGGGTCTTCATTTTAACGGGTGAAATTTTGAACCGATAAGATTTTTATAAATTTTCACCCGTTAAGATGAAGACCCTACAAGTTCCCAAATTATATGAAAATTGACATGCTAGCTTATTTTTCGATGTTCTTTCCATTCATACGGTTGGAAATCCTTAAAACATGTTCCAAGGGCCAAAATGGGAGGCGACCTTACCGGAACAGTGTTCCGGCCGACCTTGTAGTAGCATTCCCGTATATATATATATATATATATATATATATATATATATATATACAAAGCAAATGCTGCTTGAGTATGGATGATAGTATTGTTTCTGATGAATTATTCATCCAACTGATCTGTAAACCCTTCCCAATTTGTTAATGAAAAGTTTTCATTATACTACTGGAATCATTTCATCTATATAACCTAGTGAACTGTTTGTCTTCACATGTTAAATTTTCATTTTCCTTTATTCAGAGATCAATCTTTCTGTTTCCATTATTTCCATCTCTTATTCTTTTAACAGATTCACTTAGCTGATTGGATGTAACCTTTATTGTGTATATGTTGCATATAAACGGCCCTGAATTTTGTAGGTAACAGAGCAGCCATTAATGCTTCAGGGTGGGGAACTAAGGCCTTATCAATTAGAAGGCCTTCAGTGGATGCTCTCTTTGTTTAACAATAACCTGAATGGTATTCTAGCTGATGAGATGGGATTGGGAAAGACAATTCAGACAATAGCCTTAATTGCATATCTAATGGAGAACAAGGGTGTAAATGGGCCCCACCTGATTGTTGCTCCAAAAGCAGTCTTGCCAAATTGGCTTAGTGAATTCTCAACTTGGGCACCCAGGTTTGTATTTTATTTCTTAAATCTAAATCTAAAGTTATTGTTGGCTGTTTCTTAATTTTCATTGGTTTATCTTATATTATCTTCAGTATCATAGCAGTTCTATATGATGGACGACTAGATGAAAGAAAGGCAATGAGGGAGGAGTATTCTGGAGAAGGAAAATTTAATGTGATGATCACACACTATGATCTGATAATGAGAGACAAAGCATTCCTCAAGAAAATTCATTGGTACTACATGATTGTTGATGAAGGGCATCGCTTAAAAAACCATGAGTGCGCTCTTGCACGCACCCTAGTGTCAGGGTATGTTATCCATGAATTTATTCTTTCTTTGGATTTTATACATTCGTCAATCTGTATTTCAACAAATTTAGGTATGACTTTAGGCACTTGGTTTCAATTTAAATTGATTCTCACAATTATATTTGTTCATCTAGTTTTGCATGTACAATGCTGCAATTAGTGAACTTGTTTGGGGTGTATAACTGTAAATCATTTCAAATAACTTGGCATGGATAATGGGTTAGAAAACTTGGCATGGATGTAGTGCTTGGTCTTATGATGCTATTGTTTTTTAAATATGTAATGTGTCCCTCGCCTTTGTGAAGATTATGTTGAATAATATTTATGCTTTGTGTAGAAGATTAGATAAGAATTATGATTAGGTGCATAGCAGAAGCAAGAAGATGGTGAGAATGTGTTTGTTAACTGAACCTAGTAAGCGTCACATCAAACTGTTTGTGCTCAAAGAGGATTAAAACAGTTTGGGAACATCTTTGGTATGCAAAAAAATGGAGAAATCTAGGAAGAATTTCCATTAATGGTGTTGATTGTATTTTGAAAATTAAAAATTCAATCATGCCCGGGCAATATGTGACACTATGCTCTGGCTCTTCCAGTTTGATCAGTACTGATTCAAAATTGGCACAGACCTTTTTGGTAACAAAAGGTCTAGTGGTGAACTTTTACCAAGACATGGGAATAATCCTGATCTTACAACGTTGAGTGTTACTGAGGAAGAAATGTTGAAATGGAGGGGTTACTAGTTCAATGGTCCTATCGCAGTTGTTTGTTAATTACTTCTAAATTGTGGGTTTGATTTTGGAAATGGAAGAAGAATATGTTCAGATTCTAGTTCCAGGTCTTGGCATATTATGATGTGATTTTGGGGCTGTACCATACTGAAGTTAAAAAAAAATTATTTGTGTGACAGCGCAGTTATGTTGTGCCAGATACTATGCTCCATCTGGATGGGTTATTTGATAAATGGCAGGTTTGCTCTTGGTGTTCTTTAGCTTCTTTAAACATTAGAATGTTTTTGGGGCATTGGTTCTTGCTAGGTAACATGTTATGTTTGAATAACTGTCAATTCAATCCTTATTAACTAGCTTATGCATGTCAAACATAAACAAAACCCTTTGTTTATGAGTTCTTCTCTTTTCTATTGAAATCTGTATTATATCTTCTTTTTTTTAATTCACATAGTTGAACTGATGGTTTTGCTTTGGTCTGACATCCTATTGGCAAGTTCATCTTAAGCACATGGTCACCTTTGATTTTGCATGCATCACTTTCTTTGCTTACATGCATCCTGTTATTGCTCTTACGGGTAGCTGGAGATAGTATCTTGCCATGCTCCTGTGGTTATGAAGATTTTTCTGGAAAGTGTGATCTGAGCTTTACTCATCTTTGGTTTCTTGACTGCTTGCATGATCATGCTAATAATTATCTCTAACTCTCACGTCTTGCCTGATCATGCTATTAACTATCTATGAATTAGATTTTTCTTTTGATTGAAGTGCCTAACCAGGACTCTCACGTCTTGCAGCTATCGTATAAGACGCAGACTTCTGTTGACTGGAACCCCAATTCAGAACAGCTTACAAGAACTATGGGCATTGCTCAATTTTCTTCTCCCTAGCATTTTTAATTCAGTTCAAAATTTTGAGGAATGGTTTAATGCACCATTTGCGGATAAATGTGATGTTACTCTGACAGATGAGGAAGAGCTGCTCGTTATTCGTCGATTGCATCATGTGAATACAATATTTCTAATTTCAGTTTCTTCTATCCTTTGGTTCATTTTTAATATTATATGCTTTACTTATTCAGGTTATTAGACCTTTTCTTTTGAGGAGGAAGAAGGATGAAGTGGAAAAATATCTTCCTGGGAAAACACAAGTCATCCTCAAATGTGATCTGTCTGCCTGGCAAAAGGCATACTACCAGCAGGTTACAGATATTGGAAGGGTTGGGATGGAATCTGGTAAGACTAAAGCCACTACCCCACTCTCTTTCTATATTTAGAGCTGGTGTTTAGTACATGTGGATGGCATGAAATGAAATGAATTTTTTTAGTTTTGATTTCTATTCTCATGCTTGGTACCAACATATGAAATGGGAATGCCATTCCAAAGTGAGGATGGAAACATTTTCTAAAGTTTGTTCTAGAACTTTTCTATCTTTTGTTCATTTCTTTTTTAATTTTTCTCTCTATATTTACCAACACCTAGTGGTCTATTGGTATCTCGGTCCCCGCAAGAATTCCAATGACCAAGAGACCTCGGATTCGATTCGTGGGTGAGGGCACATTTTTGGGAGTGTGAGTATGGGAGTGTGAGTAGTGGTTGTGACGGGTGGTCCTAGCGCCCATGTGTGCGCGGGCCCTGCCCTCATGTCTACTCCACCGAGGCTTGTGCACGCCCTTGTTTCTTAGCGGCTTGCCGCTCATATAACCCCCACAAAAAAAAAAAAAAAAAAAAATCGCTCTATATTTTATCTGACTTGCAGATTTTCATGCTTAAATAAGATCTCCAGTTATATAGTTTTTCTATTGTTGTTTGTGATGACCTTGCCTGATGTCAGCCTCATGAATTTCGATGCATTTCCATATTATCATGTTTAGCCACTCTTTCCAATGTCCTTGTTTTGTTGAAGTAACAAAAACTTTATGTAGGAACCGGAAAATCCAAGAGTCTTCAGAATTTATCAATGCAGCTCAGGAAGTGTTGTAATCATCCTTACTTGTTTGTTGGAGAATATAACATGTGGCAGAAAGATCAAATTGTTAGGGCTTCTGGAAAATTTGAACTACTTGACCGCTTGCTTCCAAAACTCCAGAAATCTGGTCACAGAGTTCTGCTTTTCTCTCAGATGACACGTCTGATTGACATCCTTGAGATTTATCTGCAGTTACATGATTTCAAATATCTTAGGCTTGATGGTTCAACCAAGACTGAAGAGCGAGGGTCCTTACTCAAGAAGTTTAATGCACCTGACTCACCTTACTTCATGTTTCTTTTGAGCACCCGAGCTGGAGGTCTAGGATTAAATTTGCAGACAGCAGATACTGTAATAATATTTGACAGTGATTGGAACCCGCAGATGGACCAACAGGCTGAGGATCGTGCCCACCGAATTGGACAGAAGAAGGAAGTTCGTGTTTTTGTGTTGGTTAGCGTTGGATCAATAGAAGAGGAGATTTTGGAACGTGCAAAGCAGAAAATGGGAATTGATGCCAAGGTCATCCAGGCAGGGCTGTTCAATACTACCTCCACAGGTTGTTTGTCTATATGATAAGCAACAGATAATGAGTTTAAATTCTTTTCATCTTAGAAAAAGTTATTTAATTCAACATCATTTATTATGAAAATAAGTTATTTTCTTAGTATTTCTTCTTGTGGGCTGGTACTTGCAGCTCAGGACAGGCGGGAAATGTTGCAAGAAATCATGCGGAGAGGAACAAGTTCCCTGGGAACAGATGTGCCGAGTGAGCGAGAGATAAATCGCCTTGCAGCCCGAAGTGACGAGGAGTTCTGGTTGTTTGAGAAGATGGACGAAGAGAGGCGGAAAAGGGAGAGATATAGGTCAAGGCTAATGGAAGAGAATGAGGTGCCTGATTGGGTCTATGCTAAAGGTAATGAAGACAAAAATAAAGGAAGCCTTGACCAGGATTTCCAAAGCAATCAGCTCTTGGGGAAGAGACGCCGAAAAGAGGTGATTTATGCAGATTTATTAAGTGATGTACAGTGGATGAAAGCTGTAGAGGGTGGGGAAGACTTATCAAGGATCAGTGCTCGAGTAAAGAGGAGGTCGGTTCTCTCTGATGCATATGAATCAAACTCTGAGAATGTGGTGTTGGCCCAGAATATTCACGAACAAAGAAACGGTAGCAGGCCAACAACAAGTGAGGAATACAGTGAGGATATGATGAGCAGAACTCCGAAAAAACTTAGGTCTGGATCTTTGCAAGCAAACAAGGATGAAGGTGAAGCTGATAGCGGCAGCTGGCAGGACAATGTTATGTGGAAGCCCCACAAGAGAAAACGCTCGAGTATGACGCTCCCAGGTCAACATTAGTTCTGCTTAGGATGATAACATGGTTGGATGGTATTTTGAGCCAACTGGTTTACCTTCACTATACAAAGATAGGACCTGCAATTTACTGCATCTTTGGAGGATGCTTACAATTTACCTCTCACCAACATGTATTGTAGATATTAGTTCCTTTCTGCCGATTTATGATGTTGTAAGCTTTTCCCATAATCTTCTGATCTAGACCATTAATATAATGTTTTGAACTCCATTTCTAGTCATATTCTTGTAATACTTGCTTCAAATGATTCTTTCATCAGTGGTAGCAAACATGTGTATGTGTCTCTACTAAAAGAGTAGATATTGCCCATTTGTTCTGAATTTTTGGTTGGTGTTGAGTGTTTGTTTATCCCAAATAGAATCATCTATATTTGCTTCAAATGATTCTTTCGTCAGTGCTACCAAATATATCAGATGAAGTTCATTGGCCATGTGAATCATCTATCTTAACTAAAAATATTAGATATTGGCCATATCTTCTTGTCATATCTGATTTCTTGTAATACTTGCTTCAAGTTATTCTTTCAGCGGTGCTAGCAAACATGTGTAATTTTTGGTTGGTGTTTGTTTTTCCCTTCATTGACATTGCTGTATACCTTCATGAAATCTTCACCACATATATGCTAAATCATTGGATCTGGTAAAGCATAGAACGATTCTGATATTTTCTTTTTTCCTCCAAATATGTTGATTCGTTTGTTCATATTTCATAATTATCAGACAATAAATAGTTCATAGATCTTATGTTATCATCACATAATCTCTTCAAAGACTTTGCAGTACTGTGTTTTTGTTACAACAGTTGAAGTACTGAAATATCTCAAGATTTAGTTGTTTAGTTGTCAGCCCAGATGCATCTAGATTAATTCTAAGGTAGAAAATCCAACTTTATCAGTGACCAACTTTACCAGCAGATGAGGATTCCTGATAGGAAATGAAAATGGAATGATGCTCCTCAAACCCTTTTCCCTCTTGGCGTCAATCCAACGCCACAATATCCAGATCGAATATATGGAGACTCCACCATTTATAAAAGCACAACCCCTGAGACTGAGAACATACATACATACATGATACATAGCAATTAAAGAAGCTCCCCGGACCCATGGCTCCCCCTCCACTCACAAACACCACCACCGCTGCCACCGATATCTTAGGCCATGTTTTCAGCATGATCGAGGCTTTCAAAGCATTCGATTCAGACAACGATGGCCTGATCACTGTAGAGGAATTGGGTGGGATATTGTCATCACTCGGTTACAATCCAAGCAGCCGAGAGATTGCGACGATGATGAGACAAGGTGATACTGATGGAGATGGCCTGCTGAGCTTGGAGGAGTTCCTGGAGATTAACACCAGGGAACTGAATGCAGGGTCCCTGGCTGGCCTGCTCCAGCCTGCGCTTCAAGAACTGAGTCTCCAAGGTGACGATGCCATCACTAGAGAAGAGCTTTCCGATGCACTGAGGGGCTTGATGAGCATGGAAGAACGCATGGATATCATAGCATCTCTGGATGGGGATGGGGATGGGATTGTGAGCTTAGAGGACTTGAGACTTGTGGTTGAAGCTCTGCTCTAGTTTAGTTCTGCATGGATGGAGTGTTGTTGTATGACCATCTTACTGGCAATGAAAATGAAATAAATAAGCCACTTTTAAATACTATCATAAATTTTATCCCCAAAAAAAAAACTATCTTAAATAAAATATGTTTGATCCCCTTTTTTTTAACAAAAAAAGGAAAAAAAAACAAAAAGAAATAAAACTTGTTGACAACTTTAATTTTCTAAACTACATATAAAACATGGGTTTAACTTTTAAAATACATTGTTGGTGCAAAAACCGGTTTTTCCTAGAGATCAACACGTGGCCTCATCCAGAGCGCATACGTGGCTCAATCCCGAATGTTCAAGCAAATGGCACAAGTTCCCAGCCCAGACACCCTCTTATGCAAAATAAAGGTCACAGAAATCAAGGAAGAAGATAAGTGAATAAGTACGATAAAAAAGATCTCTGACATCGAGAGAACAACCGCCAATCCCAAGGGGGAGAGATAAGGGGAAGGAAAGGAAGGGAAATAAGGGATGGCATATCATTTTCTCTACATCCATGAACTCTCGCTAATTATTAGGTGTCGGATCTACCTCAGGGCACAAGGCCCGCCCCCTCTTAGCTCTATTCCCTGTGCAAGATCACCGACGGACTAGGGGAACTCTCGATCACCTTATCCAACTATTGCTGACATCTCCCACCACTATAAATCTTAACCATTGATTAAAAATCGGTATTAATCACCAGAAGAAACTGGTTTTTGCACCAACATACATATTTATATTTCATCCTCTAGGAATACTTTCTGTATATCGGTCACCTTGAAAGTTTACTTGAAGAACACATGTGACAGTAGATTTAAATGATATGGAACAAAAGATCATAGACAAACATATTTGAAAATCTCAATCATATCATATAAACCAAAAACATTAAAAATAAAAGAAAGAAAGAAAGAAACAAGGAGGTAGCATATAATAAAAGGCATGTGAAGTGTTTGTGTTTCCATGCCCTAATTAAATGGATTCTCTGCATGAAGTATAGAAATAGATATCACACGTCGGTGCACGTACATTCCTGGAAGCAGGAGTGGCTTTGTACCTACCTTTTGTTCATTTGTAGCTAGCTCCATTGATGGAGAAAGTTCACGTCATATTCTATGAAACTCCAAATGCCATGTTTCCAATCACAATCCCCAGCCTTGCACCAGCATGGGGTCAGTTGGGCACGGAATATGGGTCAAATGAAATGCCAAAACGAGGAATTAACTTGGCAGATGAGTCCATATCTCATGTCTCCTATCCACCATTTCAGCTCCAGGCTCATCAATATATTTCAGATCCAAAGTTCACATTGGAGACATGACCTGTTGAGTGTTGGGTTGGTCCCAGAAATTTAATTTATTTTCATTTATAACTAGGATATAATAATGAAGTGCACCAAGCTGTGTATGCTGGAAAACCGAGTTTTTTTTTTCTTTTTTTTCCTTATTTAATACTGATTAAAATAAATATTAAAATTCTTTTTAGTGCAACCCTTTTTTCTTCCTAATTTTCTTAGTTTGGCAAACAAGATATATTAACAATATCTTTACCAAACTAAGATTTTGAAGCACTCATACAAAGTCTCCAAGTTAATGGAAACCGGATGACTGACCATCATGACTGCATTCCATCTCACTTATATATGTTGATCTTAAAACAGTTGACGCAATAACCTGTTCTTTGAGATCGGAACAAGTCTTGATCAATTTTATTTTTTTAAGAAAAGTTGGTTGCAATTGATGATTCTCTTTCGTCTCATCGCTTTTCTGGATTAAGATCGGTCTTCACGAATCCAACTCTATTTTAAAAGAGGAAAGAAGTGTGGGAAGAAAGAATCTGAGTGCTCCAACTCAGGGGAGTTTCTTACGATAAACTCAAAATCCCAAGAGGGGTTCTCAAAAGAGAGGTCTCAAAAAAATTGTGTTTGTCAATATCTTGTGTCCTTACCGGTGGATTTGAGATCTTTGCTGACCTGACTCATCAAATCTTGACATAATTTTTTTTTGTTCGAAGGGAGCTACATAGTAGCTATAGATTAAAAAGAGAAAAACAGAGGTCTATTACAACCACATCCATCAGTCGGATGAACACAACCATACACAACATTACAAACAAAAGCAAGCCGTAAACATGCATAAATGACTGAGAAAAACAGTGGCCTGTCAGGCCCCTCTCGTTCCAGTCTTCCGTTTGCCTTTCTTCTTCTGGATTGCGCCAAGGATCGGAATTTCAACGCGCGATCGGGCCCCTTTCCTCGCTCCTTTTTGGATCTCCCAGAGGGTAAAGTCATCATCCAAGCCCTCCATCTCCAAGGCATCCTCTGAGAACTCAGAGTCACTCCTGGGATCAGGGGACACCATGTTGGATTGTAAAGCTTGCTTTACACGATCGACCACAATCCGATGATCATCACTGGGGCTTGCAGCTCGTTGGTCCACCGAGGACATCAGAAGCAGGGGTGGAGAGGAACAAATCTTGACATAATTGAAGATTCATTATTGTCATCAGATGACTAAATATCCAAGTCTTTGTCTCAACAACCTGGATCATGCTACATGTTCATGGATATTTTTCCCATAAACAATCTTGAGTCCTACTTTTTCGAACGCATAACTTTTATATTGGATTCTCTTGTTACAATCCCAAAATCTTGAAATCTTTAAAAATTGAGCAAATTACTTAACACAAGTTTTTAATAATTATATTTATTCATGTTCTTTATTGATGATCATATTATTGAAAATAATATATTACTTGCACTTTCCTTCTCCACAAGATAAACAAGCATTTCAAGAGGCTGGAGTTCATAAAAAATGACACAACCCACTAGAGAAGAGAATCCACTTCGTGTAGTCCCCCACTAAGCATCTACATCTTATCACTTTTGTAACCCCAAGGATGGTACCACTTATTTTTAATTAATAAACATAATTAATATCAACTTTTTTTTTTAAAAAAAAAGAAAAGGGTAAACAAGCGTTAATTTTCATGAACAAACAAATAAATAATTTTATTGAGTTTTGTATATAGGTAATTAAGAAAGCGAATACATGAATATAATTATTTAGAGAAACATCCAAGTCCCAAAAGCTCACATGGTAGGCCCAATTCAAACCGCGTATTCTATTTTACCGTTTTAATTGATGGAGATGAATAAATAAGCATTTGGAAACCAGCCCAGCACAGCACACAGAGAGAGAGAGAGGGAGAGTGAGAGAATTGTGGATAGCTAGCCACGGCATTCTTCTTCTCTTTGATGATTCCAAATTCTAGGAAGATTTCCCGGGTTGGCGCGCAGTGTGTGAAGATGGCGGGGGAGGAGGATCTTATCCGTTGGTTGCTCCGGCTCATCGACGCAGTCGGATCCATGGGGGTGTTCCGCCGGACCCATAGGACGGAATGCACCAACCTCATCCGCCGGATGAGGCTCGTCGTCCCCCTGATAGAAGAGATTTCCGATCTCGAGGGGCCCATCCCCGAATCGGCGCACAATGTGCTGCTCGACTTGAAGAAGGCCTTCTCATGCGCCAGGTCTTTGCTCAAATCTTGTCGCCATGGCAGCAAAATCTATCTGGTAATTAGCTTTAATTTCCTCATAAATTTATTTATTTAAAAAAAAAGTTGAATGAATGGTTGTAATTGTCATTCGTTTGGATTGAAAAAAATTAAAAAATATATATATATTTATATGTTTGGATTAGGCACTGGAGGGTGAGGCCATGACGGGGAGGTTCCATGCAGTGTATGACAAATTGTATCATGTTCTTGATGGAGTGCCTTGTGATGAGCTCGATATTTCGGATGAAGTCAAAGAGCAAGTAGGTTACTCAAATCTATGTTAAGAAGAGCTTTCCTTGTATATAAGATTTAAGATTTAAGATGAACATTTGTCGCCAACAGCCTTTTGGCCTAATGGTATCGGTCTCTTATATAGAGTGTCGTTGGTTGGGAGAGATCCCTTGTTCGACACTCCATAACCTCAAAGTAAGGGCATGTGCGTTCGACACGTTATTCTCCCCTGATTGGGAGGTGCTTGTTGCTTTTGTCAAAAAAATAATAAAAAATGAACATTTGTCAGCTGATTAGTTCAAGACATGAAAACATCTTTTCATCACAAGGTCATGTTTGATTTCATGCATTCTGCTAGATATTTGCACTCTCATGCAGTAATTAAAGGATTGATTCACATCACATGACCAATTTTATGTTATTCATATCTTCAAACTTTTTGGATTCATAGGTTGAGCTAACTTGCTTGCAACTTAAAAGAGCCAAAAGGAGGGCAGATACACAGGATATGGAACTTGCCATGGACTTGATGGTTGTCCTATCAAAGAATGAGAACAGAAATGCAGATAGAGTCATCCTAGAGAGATTAGCAAACAAGTTAGATTTGCAGACTCTCCCTGATTTGAGAGAAGAAACAGCCGCTGTTCAGAAACTAATCAAACATAAACATTGGCATAGCCGTGAGATCACGCAGCAGATACTGGAACTTCTAAACAAGTTCAAACAAATAGCAGGGTTTGAGAACATAAATGAGCTCAATGATGCTAACCCATCTGCTAAGTGCCTTCAAAGATGCCCATCTTTGGTGATTCCTAATGAATTTCTCTGCCCAATCTCACTGGAAATCATGTTTGATCCTGTGATAGTGGCAACAGGACAGGTGCACATGTCTTCTGTTTCTCAACTCCTTTTTATCGATTGGTTAAATTTTATTGATATTTATTTTTGCTTGACTTTTGCAGACATATGATCGATCCAGCATTCAAAAGTGGTTGGACACTGGCCATTGCACTTGTCCAAAGACTAGGCAGGCTCTGACTCATCAATCACTTGCTCCAAACTATGCCCTTGCAAATCTAATATCACAGTGGTGTCAGAAAAACAATGTTGAGTTACCAGCCAAGGATGTCTGTTCTCCCTCGGAGTATACAAGAGAGGAAGAGGATATCCCATCCTTAGTCCAAGACCTGTCATCCAGTAATCTCCACATCCAGGGAATGGCAGTAAGGAAAATTCGCTTGCTCTCCAAAGAGAATCCAGACAATAGGATCTTGATTGCATCCAGTGGAGGAATTCCATCCCTTGTTAGCCTCCTTTACTGTCCTGATTCTTTGATTCAAGAGAATGCTGTCACTGCTCTATTGAACTTATCCATCAATGAGATCAACAAACAGATTATCACCAAAGAGGGAGCTATCCCAGAAGTGATCAAGATACTAAAGAATGGCACTATGGAGGCTAAGGAGAACTCGGCGGCTACATTGTTCAGCTTGTCCATGCTGGATGAGAACAAGTTGGTTATTGGTGACATGAATGGTATTCCACCGTTGATTGATCTACTACAAAATGGAACAATTAGAGGAAAGAAAGACGCCGCAACTGCTCTGTTTAATCTCTGCATGAACCAAGAAAACAAGTGTAGGGCCATTAGTGCTGGAATAGTTGCACCTCTACTTAAGCTTCTGGAGGATGGGAACCTTGGTATGATTGATGAAGCTCTCTCCATTCTCCTCCTCCTGGCATCGCTCCCTGAGGGGCGTATCGCTATTGGGAAGCCATCATTTGTAGAGACCTTGGTGGAGTTCATCAGACATGGGACTCCTAAGAATAAGGAATGTGCTGTGTCTCTTCTTCTTGAGATGGGTTTGCATGATTCAGCTCTTTTGTTGGCTGCATTGGCTTTTGGTGTTCAAGGGCACTTGTGTGAGATTGTGAGAAGTGGGACTAATAGAGCCAAGAGGAAAGCAATCTCTCTCTTGGAGTACATGAGCAGATGTGAACAGGTTCTTTGAGCTTTGTGGGGTTTGGAGGTTGACATAAATATGCAATATATGTTACATCTTCAATATTTTTGTTTTAGTTTTTTTTTTTTTTGGTACAGTAATGAGCAAAGACAGCTAAATTTGTAAAGTGGTTTTGAGCTCTCTATAGAGCTGCAGCAGCCATGATGGCATTTGATTTATGTCTTTAAGGATGTATGTGCTTCCGGTTGATCTTGCTAGTCTTGCTAAAGCGTCTGCGCAGGTGTTTTCCTCTCTTGGTATATGGATCATCTCCCAGCATTTGAATTGTTTCAGCAGTCTTCTACATTCTCTTACTCCCATTCTTGTGTCTTCATCTATGGCTTCCCTTTCTTGCTTGATCAGCATGACTAAGTTTGTGTTATCAGTGTGTATAAGGACCTGTTGACTCTTCAAATTGATTAATTGTATGATTCCTGCCTTCAGGGCCTTCATTTCTCCCTCAAAACTTGAGTTTGCTTCTCCATTCTCAGCACCTGCATAACAGAAATGTCCCCCATTAGTAATTATCATTTGGCCTAGTCCCACCTTACTTACCTCTGGGCTCCATGAGGCGTCTGTGAAGAGTAGGTGCCTGTGATGTTGTCTATACCATCTCTTTTCCATGATCTTCCCAACTTCTTCAATCGGTTGATTCCTGCTATGATATTCCATTGCGGCTGTTATACTTTTCATGGCAATCATTTGTGGCCTGCTTTGGATATTTCTGAAGATGAGGTTGCACCTTGCCTTCCAAATCATCCATAGAGCATTGGCAATTATCAGTTTCTCCATCTCCTTTATCTTCTTGCCTCCCAGCTGGTTCCTGGTGATCCAGTCCCCTTCCCATAATTCTCCTATCCTCAGATCCCAATTGGTGGCATTTCCCTCAGTATGTAAATCCTGCCATACCTGTTTTGCCCATCTGCATTCTTGAAAGAGGTGGTTGGCCGTTTCCAACCCAAGGTTACACATAGGGCATGGATCTCTGGGTCCAAAGTTCCTATTATAAATCAGTTCCCTGGTGGGGAGTTTGTTGTGGAAAAATTTCCATAGGAATGTCTTAATTTTGGGAGCCACATCCATCTTCCACATTTTTCCCCATCCCTCCCATATTTCTGTTCCTTCATTATATCTGTATGAGTCATAGATGCTTGAAGTCAGGGTTCTTCCCCCATCTCCTGAGGCCCATTTCCATTTCTTATCCTCCACCTCCCATTCAATTTGTTTCTGGTTTATCACTTGTGCAATGGGTTGTGGAAAAATCTCTTCCACCAGCTCCTCATCCCATTGATTTTCCAGAGTTAAATGTTTGATCTGCCTGCCTGTTAGCTCAACATCCATATTTAAAAAAACAGGTTTGTATTGAAGTGGCATGTCAAGAATCCATGTGTCAGCAAGAATGGAGTCAGTATGAAGAATGTTGTCATTTGTAATGTGGTGCTTAACGCTAGGCATGATTTTGAGAAGAGATTGGTAGTACCATGAGGTCTTGTGGACTTTCCTTATGTTCCAAATGTCAATGAGTCCATATTTAAATTTCATAAATTTAATCCAGTTCTTGTCTACAGAGTTAAGAAGGTCTAGGGCATGTTTAGTTTGTATAGAATTTCTCATTAGTTTCAAGTCTTTAATCCCTAAGCCTCCCTCAGCTTTTGGACTGACCACAGTCTTCCAATTGATGAGGTGAGCACCTCCACCATTGCTGTGCCTACCCCACAGGAATCTCCTCACAAGACAGGATATTTTGTTGAGAATCATATCAGGAATGGCACATGTATTGAAAGTGTATAGTGGCAAGGACATAATGGTAGAGTTGATGAGGGTTACTCTGCCAGCTAAGGATAAGTTTGCTGTTTTCCAGTGAGCCAGCTTCCTTTCCACAGAATCTATGAGTGGATTGAAGCAGGTGAGAGGAAGTTTATTTGAGGATATCCAGCAGCCCAAGTACTTGAAGGGTGCTTGACCCTGTTTTAGTTTCAAAGTGCCTAGGATTGCTCTTTTAATTTTCAAATTCAGCCAGGAAGGGAAATATGTTTCAGATAAAGAACTTTGTGGATATGATATTCTAAATCTAAAATTGAATTGGGAACTGCACACATTTCGTCTGTTAAAGAGTATTGGGCTTATGATGTATCAAACAAAGATAGATTGAGACTGTGAAAGATGAGCAATTGAAATGAACCACTCTTGCATTTCTTCACCTCTCTGGGGATGGTACTTTAAAGAGTTGAATGTTTGGAATTGGAAGCACATGTTTGTTATGATCTCAAAGTTTTGATGAATAATGGAAGGGAACCAAGAGTTGTGGAACCACATACTTTTGAGGCCAAGGATAGTCCTTTTTTTTATTTTTTTATTTTATATTTTTTATTTTCACTTAGGCCAAGGCCCCCATCACGGATCAGTTAAGGATGTGGTCATGGGCTCCAAGGAGTAAATTCACTCGATCGCTCTTGACCCCTGACCATGCGCGTATAGACTCGAGGAGTAAACTGACTCAAGCTGCTCATCCCATTTACGGGGTTGGGCACTCGATCCTGACCTCTCAGAAAAATTTTTCAATGCACGAGACCCAAGGGTTTTACTATGAAGCCTTTGGTAGGCCAATGATAGTCTGAACTTGATGAAAGTGCCACATCTATAAGGGTATTTTCTCACTCCATCAAAAAAAGGGTTTGTTATATTTGATGCCAAAAATATGCTAAACCATTTTGAACTTATTTGAATTGTAAATCTTATTAACAAATGATGAAAATAATAATGAAAGAAAATCAAAAGTGATGGATGATAAAATGTGCTGGTAAATATTAAAAAAAAAAACCACATGTTAGACAAATTAAGAAAATGGAATTCAGAGATCAAATCATAATCAATGACCTCATTCAGTGGAGAATTTGTTTGCGGCTGGTGGACTAGTCAAAGAGCAAGTACCATATTTCAATTATATATATTTATATTCCATGGAAGTACCCAAATGGAATCTAAAGAAATGGAAGGCCACGAGGCCCCACAACTCATCCGCCCGGAAACTTCCCAAAAAGAAACGTAACTGCAATCATAATGAAAGCGCCACTACTTACTAATCAAACATTTATTATTAGCCTATAGATCATACACAACATGCCTGATGATTCTTCACCAGGGAAGAAGAGATCATACATAATATATGTACAATGTGTGGCGAACAAACAATCAAGGCCTATATAAAATTTCAACATTCAAAAGATGAGGAGAGATTCCTTGGTGTCATACTTGAGCTTCTCCAGGTTGGGCAAGACTGCAAATTGAATCATTGGAGGAGGGCCACAGGTGAGTGCCAGGGTATCATCGCCTCCACTAGGGATGTGCTCCCTCAGTATACTCTCGGTCACAAAACCGACACTGTATTTCCAATCCTTCTCCCCTTTAACCTCACTCACTACATACCAAACTTTGAACTGCTCAGGATACTCCCTTGCCCAACAATCAAGTTCTTCTCTCAATAGTATGTCGTCCTCCGTCCGGTTAGCATACACAAGGTGCATCTCAGTGTGGTCATCCTGCCTATCCTGCAGCACGGCCTGAATCACCTGGTACACTGGGGTGATACCAGTACCACCGGCAATCATAGCCAGCCGCCTGGCAAACTTTGGTTTGCCATTGACGACGAAGTTTCCACGACCGGTGTACTCTATATGGCCAATTGGTCCCTTGATCTCAAGAGTGGAGCCAATGGAAAGGGAGTCTAGGTACTGCGACATAAGCCCGCCGTTGGGGAACTTGGGGTGCTCTCCCTTGTAGTAAATCTTGATAAGCAGTTCAAAGTAGCCAACAACGTCCACAGTGCTGGTTGGGGTGTATGCGCGCATGCATAGCTTGCCATCAATGTTGGCGCAGAGAAAGATGTGTTTCCCGACTGGGAGGCCGAGTACCTGGTCAGAAGCCGGCAAGGTGAAGCGAAACAAACGGACATCATGAGATATGGCGGTTTTAGCCACAAGCCGGCAAGGAACCTTCTCACGAGGGTTGCTAAGAGCTGCAGTGAGAGTTTTGGGAGTGGCTTCACGGATGGTGGCAAGGTAGGAGACATCGCCGTGGACTGACGTATCTGACGTGTAGCCCGCGGTGATTAGCTCACCAATGCGGTATGTGTCGAGCATGGACTTGGCCTTGTCGGAGTGGATGGCGTCGAACTCTTCAGTGCAGTCGGTGCCAGCGTTGATAAGGATGCTGTCTGCGCCTCCAGGATGGTCTTTGAGGAAAGCGGTGCAATCGTAGACGTGGCCATGGACCACAATCCAAGCGGAGTCCTTGGACGAGTGCTTGCGTACCTCGGACAGCGTGTACTCCTTGGTGGAAGTGTTCATGAACGGGGACGAGACGCTCTTCTTGAGGTGCTGAACGCCCTCCGAGGATTCAAGGCGCTTCTGTCGTGCCATCCACCCACCTGTCTGGTTCCCGGGCTGGATCGGGTGCTCAAACACTAGACCGATCTCACCCCTGTGAGGTCTGCACACGTTTACCTTCACCTTGAACCAGCAGTTGTTCATCATGCCCTGAACCGGGAAATTAAATATGTTAGTTAGAAGATCATCATTAGAACCATTGACCGAAAATATATAATCGTTTTGTATATACCATGACATTCCAAATAAGTTTCTCGGGTTGAGTGTTGAGGGTCTCGTCCCAAGCTCTAACAGCTATCTCTTTGGCGCCTAATAGATCTAAGACCTCCACTTCAACAGACCAAAAGCACCAGCACCAATATCTGCCATACTTGTTGGGTTTCTCAGGATGGTCAACACTGCAGACGAGCCACGTCTCCCCACCATCCAATGTGATCTCCACCCTGGTGACCTTCTTTCCTCCTCCTGTTTAACGAGGAACATGATAAATAAACATACAAGACATAAAGGCATCATTCAAACAAGAATCAAAGAAATGTTATAGGGCAGTTAAGGTGCATGTCTCTCCTCATGCATATATTCCACACTAGAGGCTATTAGTCTTCTGTCCTTCATCCGTAATAGGGTAGCAAACTTTTTTCCTTTTGATTTATTAAATATGGACAAGCCTAATAGTTCAAAGACCCTGGAACAGCCTGGCTGGCTTGTGGGTCCAAACCCAAGTAATTTTGTTTTTAGATTTTTTTTTTTTTAATAAAGCGACAAGCACCCCGAAAGACTCCAAAGAAGTGTAGCGCTGCATCCTTACTTTACAAGAGAGGGAATTCGATCTCGGATCATCCACAGAAGAATCTCATTTCTTAATAAAAAACCTAGTACCAATAGAATATTGCGGCTGTTGATAATTTTATTTTTTAGATTAATAAAGATCGGTACATTACATCTCTCACTTCTCCTACATTAGAGATATGGGACTATTATTGTTTGACACCCAACAGCATCTCCACCAAATACACCATATAAACCAGAGGATGACAGCCAACCATCAGAGAACTAAGCATCAAGCATGTGCCTTTCTAATTGTTCAGTCAGAAAGAAGATAAGCCTATAGATTTTTTTTAGCTTCATACAGATCTGGTGGGATTCAAAGGTTTTACACCACAAGTGCAATAAATTGTTTTTCTCCTATTGGCTCTTTTCTTCTCTATAGACTAATTAGGAGGACAATAAGTGGTTGCCAATCATTATCACAACAATCAAGTCAAAAATCGCTTAAAGGAAAAAGTCCAAACCCTTGTGTTCTTTGGACCACAGGTAGATGCGCATGCGCACCCCACGGAATATAATTGGAATCCATGGTGAACTTGATAAATTCATATGTCACACGATTCCCAACTTTTATGCTTACTTTATGATTACGGCGACTGCTCCATAGTCCAAGGACAGCATGAATATGAAATACCATACATGCACTTGAAGGACATTACGTGAGTTCTAATTTATAAGGCCTGAAGTGGACTGGACTCCAACTGTCTCATGCCCTCCAAATACGTACACCTAGTCTATTATATAATAGACTCGCAGCAGTATCTTTGTTTTTATTAATTATTAATTTATTTAGATCTTAAATTCAAATGAACAGTAAAAAAAAAGAAAACCACTCACCGGAATAAGCATAACCTCTCATGGTATAACCTTTTTGAGTAGTAAAAGAATTGATGGGAAGAATCTCGTCATGTCCCGGTGTAGTGATAACCGAGTTGATGTTCAACTCATTAATGATATACTCCGGCTTGTACCACCAAGCTTCATACCGAAACCAAACAAAAAAAAAATCTATCAGTATTTGATATGAGTTTCATACAAAAAAAAAAGACTTAAAAAATCATCAAATATGAAAACAAATATATACCTTCTTCATTGGCAAGCTCAGCATCAACATGGGAAGGGAGGACTCTATTGTCATGATAATGATAGTAGCTGTCAGACTCCTTGGTAGTGACTATGATTCTCTTGAGCCACTTCACCATTCGACCACCAATGAAACCAGGAATGATAATCCTCACAGGAAAACCGTGGTCAGGAGACAACAACTCTCCATTTTGCATGTAAGCGAGCATGATATCTCTGGAAGGATCCATGGCCACTTCCCTTTTGAGGCTGGTACCATACTTGGACCCTCCTCCTCCGGGGAGATCCTCAGCACCCTCAAAGCACACGTTGAGGGCATCGTCCTTGCGTCCCATCACGCCGCACCGCCTCAGCACATCACGGAGTCTCACCCCACGCCACACAGAAGTGGACACGGCGGAGGGACCCCAGTTGAATCCCACCGTCTGCCGCACCATATTCTGCTCCTTGCGCCGATTTCCAGCGCACACAAGCGTGACAGGGATCTCGATCGCAGGGAAATCCCGGACGAGCTCGTCCATGGTGAGGCGAGCGGGGCGCTTCACCAGCCCGGAGACCTCCACCGTCCATGTGCTCCAGTCCCCTTTTGGGACAGCGCCGTGGTTGCGGACGTAGTGGAGTGGAACCGGGGTGATGAAGCCGTGGTGCATCAGGCTCGCCAGTGGTGGCTCGGAGTTGAACGGATGCTTGCCGGTGAGGCGGATTAGGGAAGGGTTCCGCTCCACCCAGTTGTCGGAAGTGCCCTCATCCCTAGGGTCTCGGATCGACGGTTCAACTTCAGAGAAGCTTCTGCTGCCGTCGCTGAAGAACGATTTCCAGTTTGTCTCGGCTTCTTCGTCGTCGTCGGACGAAGAGTCGTAGTCTTTTTTGGGGTAGTGATTGGGAGCGATGAGAGCCGGGAAATTGCAGCCTCGGATGGGTGACTCGGGTCGCCGGACCCCATTTTGGCCGACGAGGCCCTTGCCAACGGACCGGTGACCGGCGCCGGGCTCTAGCCGGCCAAATTGTCGGTTATCGACCGTCGTTGCCATCGGTGATGGATTTGGGAGGAAGAGAGAGAGAGAGAGAGAGAGAGAGAGAGAGAACCGCTTGATTTTGGAATTGGATTGTTGTTGAGCGAGGAGTTGGAGGGGGAGGGGTGTCTGTTTTATAGGGGGCTTAACGAGGCTTCAAGGGACGTGTGGAAGGAGGGTGGAGTGTGCGGGCCCCACCATCCATGCTTTTCTCTTGCATCAGCCATCAGAGAGCCGGAGCCATTCTGATGGCAAAGCAAAGCCGCTGCTGCCCTAGGTTTCCCACGGTAAAAAAAAAACAAAAAATAATGTTATGAAAATAGAAAACAAATAATATATATATATATATATATATATATATATATATATATATATAGAAACCTAGGGCAGCAAAGCAAAGCAGCTGCTGCCCTAGGTTTCCCACGGTAAAAAAAAAACAAAAAATAATGTTATGAAAATAGAAAACAAATAATATATATATATATATAAATCAGAACCGTGGCCATAGACTTCAGAGAGTAAACTCACTCGATCGCTCCTGACCTTATCCGGCACGTGCCACGTACAATTCTCAAAAAGTAAACTCGACTTGAGCTTGCTCTCCCATTTATGAAAGCAAGAACTCGATCCTGACTTGTTTAAAGAGAATTACCTATCGCATGGGATCTAAAATTATACCGCTAAACTATGAGCCAAAAAAAAAAATAAAATCTATTAACCTTTGGGGCCCTCAACTTAGCAATGGAAATGGCTGAACAGAAGCAGAGAAGATGAAAATATACTGCGGATATACTGTGGGGAATTTCAGATTTTGTTCTTTCATGCATGCAGTAATGCAATGAGATTGTCATATCATATCTTATCTAAAAGTGACGATTCTATTAACCACATTCTTATCTTGTCTTTTCAACCATTTTATATTATTATACGTGTAAGCGAGAGCTTCTTGGAGCTGCATAAATCTGCATTTTTACGTGAACTTTTAACTAAGTTTCACACAAATCTGTGTCAACAACTAAGGAACTACCTTTGCCTTTTAATAAACTTAAATTATCCATTTTCAGGAAGAAAAAAAAACAACTAAAGAACTATATAAATCTTCATTTTTACATCAATATTTGAGTTATTTGTAAATTTACTGTTTCAAATTATTCTCTACCGTTGACTTCTTACGATTGTTGGATCACTTTTGAGGGGATTAAAAGAGAAATCAAGACTATGAAACCCTATTTCTGTCATTGTGAAAAATGATTATTTCCTATTCTACAATATTTTGTGATCTAAAAGTAAATCATTTCAACATTACATCTTTAAACTAAGTAAAAAAAAAAAAAATTAAAAAAATCAAATGGACATTGAGTGAAAAAAACCAATCAATCAAGAGCCTCCGAGTACATAAGACCCAAGTTAGATTTAACATTAAAAGAAAATGATCAACGTACCAATCTCTATCTCCCCGGATCTTACACAAGGAGAAAGGGCTATTATAACTATGTTTGGTAAAATTTTGGAATGATTTAGGTTTGGGCTTTTAAAACTAAAATTTGTTTTTTAGGAAAACTTTTACATCAAGTTGTTCCATGTTTCACTTAATTAGTAATAACTTTGATAAATATTTTTTGTTCATTTTATATTATAATTAGTATTTTAAATAATTATTTTACATTTATTTACATTTTGTAGAAAAAAACTATTTTTATTCCAAATAGGTGTTTTGGTTAGTGCTCATGAGATGAAATGCATTTGTTGTTATTTTTAAAATAGATTTAAAACTAAATCCAATTCTATGGTTACATATGGAATTGCAATATATACACTGTAAACCCGTATAGAAAAGATTTTTAAGAAACTGGATTAATTAATTAAGTTAATCCAGCCAATGTAGTCTAGCGATTTCCATTGAATCATTTGACTGATTCCTAACGTTGGTTGGTTCTATTGGAGCAAGCATGCCAAATTGCCAACACGCAATAATATATTGAAAACGGAAACATATATCTTATGTTGTAATTTGACATTATCTGGAGCCTAACTATAGCTGTATCTTGATGAGCTAAGCTTTAAAATATCTAGACAAGTTGGCCAGTTAAAAAGCACCCATATCTCAATATAAAAATACATTGTAATCATCCTTACGAGCTTTTTTTTCACAAGTGAATCTATGTCAAATGTTATTTATGAGTTAATTAATGAACAATGCTAGTATTATACTCCAAGCACTCTCAACTGAGTCCAGCTCTTAAGTTCCAAAATGAGAAAAAAAAATATACTAATACTCACCATCAGTATCACTAAATAATAGGTTTTTTTGTTGTTGTTGTTTCCACTCTTATCAATTATGTTATTTTATCATTTTTTACTTCTTTTGGAAAATCATATGTTATATTTACCTTTGAATATTATAATTAAAAATATATGTGTGAGAGAGCTGTAATATCTAGAATTTTGTCTTTACCTAAGAATTTAGGACTGAAAAATAAATAGTTTGGGCGACCAAAGCTTGGTGAACTGAAGCTTGGAGTTCTCAAAGGGTGTTTTGTAGTAAATCAATGATGGTCGCAAGACTTTTAATGATCATAACCCCTAAAGTAATGAGACAAAAAAATTATCATAAGATTAGGAGACTCCCATCTTATATTTAATTTATTTTTTTTATAAATTTGGAAAAATTATTAAAAATCTGATACAAATGTGGTTTGAACCCTCGAATATAACTCGAGAAAGAATGAACTAGCTAAATTATCTTGTGAAAGTTTGTCAAAGTTAATTATATTTTCTCACTATTCTATTTTTGTAACTTTGTTATATAATATGTATTCAAACTTTAGTATTTAAATAAGATTTTATATAATTTATTTATTTTATTAAAAAACTAGTTTGTAAATTATTTATTTTTTCATACCATGTGAATAGGACAAAAAAAAAAGAGAAATCATAGGAAGAAATAAAAAAAAGGAAGATATACTCTTATAAGTTTCATCTGGTGTCAGCTAATTAGAGGAGTAAAAAAAAATAAAAAGGAAGAAGAAAGGACAGTTCAATGAGGAGATAGAGAATGGATGAAAGGGTGTCATCTGTGAAGTGGCGCATTGGCTAGCCAACAGCCAAGCAATGGGAGGAAACTCGAAAGGGCGGTTGGGTAAGGCGAAATGGCAAGGGTGACTCTAAGTATCACGAAAGGGTCAGTGAAGATGCGATTAACTTTTTCTGGTTCCCATCGGCCACCGTCTCTCTTGTCTAGCCGTTTGTAGCTGCAAATCAATTGCGAACCGCATCCCGAGACTTTCTACGCATTTGTTTTTATCTCCACCAGCCACATGATGCATCTGACGGCTCGCTGCATCAGAGCCTACGATTGGCGTCAAAACCGGCCAAGAGCCGCGCGCAACTTGCAATTAAAACACCCCACAGGGCCACAAGCTTCACCCTACACAAGCCATGCCTTCCTCCCTTCCTCCCCCACATGATGCCTGACACCTCACTTCACCTTAGACTGAATAATAGATATATATTAGATAATTCACTATTTATCTTTTAAACAGTGAACTATTTATCTTGAGGTCCTTGATAGATTTTGTTTAGTATTTTTTTTTTTTGTGTGTGATTGTGTGTGTATTGACCTTAAAGTCTCTGCAAACAATAGCATGGGCCTTAAGATAATTTGCCCTATATATATATATATATATATATATATATATATATACACACACACACACACAGAGGATTTGCCCAAACACATACCATCATCATACCCACTCTACAGTCTATATAGACTTATAAGACGCCACCATACCCTTCTAAGAGAAGACAAAGCTACTTTAGAGATAAGGAAAGGTGCGCCTGGAACCTCATCATGACCAGCTAAAGGCTATACAAATCCCAAGAAAAAAAATGAGAAATATATAACGAAAGAGAACACCATGGAAAAAGAGAAGCAAGAACAACACCTGAAAGTCCCTCCTTTCTCCTCCTTCTTCTCCAATCAGTCTGCTAACTTGACCGTCAGAATGGACACAGGCAACAGAGCCCTACCCTCTCTCACATTTCCTCTTCACTGTCCCCTTTATAGGTGAACTCGAAGCGAGCGCATCTACTGCAAGGTTTTTCATCTCGGAAGACCATTAGTTAGCTGGACACCTGAGAAGTCCACGTGGCGTAACCAGATTATCAGCTAATAATATATATATATATATATATATATATATATATATATATATATATATATATAATTAAAATCCTCTTGGTTTATTGGTACCGATTTCTATGTACGGTGTGTTTTCTCGGACAAATTGATTTTAAACTCGCATTCACACAGGTGAGAGTTCACGTGTATTAAGGTGGGTTCTACATCTGTGTTTGTCCTGACTTCTCTTACGGGGGCGTTTTGTCATATTTGTCAAGAAAAAAATATATATGTTTTAATTTTTTTTTAATAAATCCTTTGATTTATTGTGGTGATGGAGGTGTACTCACTGTACGGCATGCATGCAAGTGACTAGCATTTCAAGTGGTCCAAAACAAAGAAGAAAAATGTTTGGAAAAAGATATTTAAGAGATTGTGGTGTGCTCTTGATTTGGATTGAACATCCAATAAGATGAGAGAGAGAGAGAGAGAGAGAGAGTGTTACACGAGTGGTGGATAAAAGAGCCAGTTAAATTCTGACAGATTGGATTAGATGATTATACTATTTCGGGCATTTGATTGATTCGGTTGGAGGTTATACCTTTTCTGAGTGGTGGAGACTCGAGAGTAGAATTTTGAGATACAGTAGATATGGTGAAACTGTTCCTGGGTTTCATTATAATATCTGATTGGGGCCCTACTAGTGAGGTGCTGTGTTGGATGAAGCAGATTCAATCTTTGAAGCAGAAGCCAAAACTTTGAAGGAAGGATTAAGTTATCTGAAACAAATTGGAGGCTTGCCGACAGCGATGCGCAATGACAACATTATGTTAGATATTTTCTATTATGTGGCCTTAATTAACCACTTTGGTTAAAGTGTTCCAATGTATTTGGTTTTATATAAAGTTGGACTCACATATAACGGATAAACCCAATCTATTAAAGTGAACAAATTCCAGTTACTTATGGATAAAGCAACAGAGTTTAAATTAGATTTGGATTGGGATCTCTGGTCCCTCTCTCCACCATATCCTAATATCCTAATCTCCAATCTCAAGAGGCAACCCCTCATTATGGATCTGCAGCAGTTCCCGTCCTGATTAAGGATAAGGAGGGTGAGGGAGAGAAGATCAGAAGCTCACCGATCTCGAGTAGATCGGGACGCTAATACGTTGCGGTATGTTGCAGTGTTCATGAGACTACAGCTAATGGTACAACGTACCTAACATCAAGTAAGTAAATTATAGTTTTTACAATTTACAATTCATTAGAACAAGATCCTGTCTATATGCATATTAGGTATATTGCATATATAAAATCCAACACATTACTCTAGTGAGGCTGCTGCAGAAAAGAACTAATTATCATTATGGGGATCCTGAAGCAATAAAAGAGTGCAAAAGGCAGCTTACTAGCCTTCTTTTTCTTTTTTTGACTAAGTGGATAAACCACAGTTTTATTTAAATTAAGATAGAGAGTTTCGATACATTGCTTGAATGAAATGGGAGAGTAAAAGATACAAATATAAGCCCTTCTCCGTCAGACATCAAGCGATTGGTTTCATTGGCATCCTTCCTCAAGCTTGGTCCGTTTCCTCCCCAGGGGCGTTCCCATCATCGTTGTTTCCGCCTGGCGTGGTTGGTGTGAATTCAAGATTGCGCTTGACCAGGTTCACGGCTGTCTCCAGTTTTGTTCTCTTCACCAATGGAGCTGCATCAAACCAAGAAAGGATGAGGAAAGAGATATCACGAATGATTCTTACGTAAACACGTTGTTTATCTTGGAAACATCGTATATTTCTTTCCCCCCAGATACTCCAAGTGATTGCCATGACAACGATGTGTCACCCCTCTTGTAGGGCATTGTCCACCCGTGAGGGGGTGTTCTTCATACCCCATAGAGCCTTAAGTTCTTCCCCACCGCCCAATCTGTCTTCAAATAGTGTTTCAAAATGACTCCATATTTGTCTCGCATATGGGCAAGATATGAGTAGATGTTATCGCTTAGATGCTCATGGATTCACATAGGTAACATGAAGTTCGGTCGCCTCTCCACTTTCTTTTATGGAGGTTATCAAGAGTGAGAATCTTGTCCTCTCATGCCAACCATGCGAAAAGGATTGCCTTCAGCGGGCATGATTGTTTCCAGAAGCATGGTTTAAGGTCACTTCTCAGACCCCCCGTCAATTGTGAACCGGTAGAGTGATTTGACTGAAAATGCCCTATTGGTTGTTAGACACCACTCTCTGGTATCAGGGTCATCTTGCCTTGTAGTTAGGCTTATTAATGCCTAACTAGCCTTCAAAACTGGGAAATTACCCATATCCCACGGAATCAAAACTATGGTGCTGATGAACTATCCAAGATGGCAAAGAATACCAATAGATGTTGGTCTTTTGACAAGCTAGAAACTAAGCCCAACAGAGTTAGTGACTTTGTTTTGGAAATTAGAAACTCTATATAATTTTGTTTAGCTCTCATAGCTCTTTATTTTACCCAAAAACAAAAAGATACGGTGAAACTGGAAAAAAGAGCCAATTGAAGTTTGACAGATTGGGTTGGGTACCATTCTCGCACTTCTTTCATAAAAAAAAGGGCAACTTCCCAAATAGTCCCTGGTACTATTTGGACACTATACAACTTTAAACTCTACCCACCCAAAACACTATTTACTTTAAATCCCCCAACATCCCTACCCAAGGACCTAATGGGAATAAGTTTACTATTGAGGGATGAATAGTTATTTACCTATAAAAAAAATTATAAATGTTTCACAACTTAAAGTCTATCTAATTAAAATTTGAGATATTTTTCGTGAAACTGGAAAAAGAGCCGATTGAAGTTTAATAGTTTCAGTTGGGTACTATTCTCGCACTTCTTTTGAATTTTTTTTTATAAATATGTTTCACAACTAAAAATCTATCTAATTAAAATTTGAGATATTTTTTCGTTTATCTTTTATTTTTTATAAAAAAATAATTATTATCAAAATTATAAAGTTTTTAAATTTTTTCCTTTCATCACATTTTTTTTTGGAAAAAACTAATAATTAAATTTATAAATATTTTATAATATTTTTCTTTGATGCATTTTGTTAATCGGAAAACTTGTTATGCCACGTGGACAGTCAAGATCTTCAGCAAATTGATGACGTTTTCTTGAATGGAAGACTTGATTGTTGGTGTTCTCTCCTCGAGCTCACCTGTAATGGGGACAAAGAAGAGGAAACCTGTGAGAGAGGGGTACAGCTCTGATGCTTGTGCACTCAGTAACTTCGTCGGAAGAGAAGAAGGGGGAGTTCAAGTTTGGCTTATCTTTTGCTTACCTTTTCCTCTGGTTTTTCCTCCTTATGTACTTGGATCCTCTTCCTTGGGATATGGGCCGTGTTTCTCGTCTTCATCAGGAGGATCTTCCTATGCGATCCCCACTCCTAGGGTGGCTTTGCCTTACCATACAGAGGTATGATGGCCCTTGGTGGGATATGGGCTGCATTAATAAGGAGAAATTGTGGTCATGACACATGGTGTGCCAGATCTCAAGCGTATCATATTTATTTTAATAATTTTAAATTTTTAAAATAAATTTTCAAATCTAATTTTAAATTCAAGTAATAAAAATTTGTGATCTTTACTTTTTTTTTAATTTCAATTAATAATAAAACTTTCCTCCTTAAAGTCCTAGTTGCAAGAGGCTACCGCCCTAAATGGATAAAGTGAATATAAATGCTACTATGTTCATCAAAAGCCAGAGTTTTGATCAATGGAACCCACTCAAGATATGTGAGGAACAAAAGAAGCCTATGACAAACTCTCACCCCTATTATTTCTATTAGTCACAAAGGTGTTGCTATCCACAATGTTCTTGGAGGCGGTCAAAGCCAATATTTACATAGGTGTACAAGTAGGGCCACTCAAGGAAGATATGGTGAGACGACATTATAGTCTTTTGCACAAGTGACCTCGCGCAAAATAAATTTCAAAACGAGCACCATCATCCCAATAAAAATCGAGGGATACACCGTCCCATATTAGCACGAATCATCAATTGTCCAACGACAACCTTCCCAATTAAGTGTCTAGGAGAATTTTTGGAGGGAGACCAAAGAAAGAGGATTGGAGTGATCTCATCAAGAAAATTAGAAGGAATTTGTCTTTATGGAAAGGGAAATACTTGTCCCTAGGGGGAAAGCTTATCCTACTCAATTCAGTTTTCTCAATAATATCCATTCACTGGATGTCAATACATTGATTACCAGAATAGGTCATTCATAAGATTGGCGTCATAAGAAAACAATTTAATTTTATGGAAAAGGGTTGAGACGAACCCACATGCCTATCACCTTGTCAATTGGGATAGAATATGTCAGTCAATGCTACAAAGGTGATGGGGCATTCTTAATCTACGAGAATTCAATGAAGCTCTACTGGAAAAATGGTGGTGGGGAATCCTTTGTTGGAAAGGCGGGAATATGTCAAAACAATTTCAAGGAACACTATGTTAAGAGGAAGATTCCATGATGCCCACATGCAAGCCCTGAGACAAACTTCCTGTAACACCCTTATCCTTTCCAAGACCCAGGTGTCACACCAGCCAGGTCAGAGAGTGAACCCCGGCCTAAGGCTGTATAAAACCATTAATTACTCATAATCAAACTAATATTAAGGAAATATAAAATTAAGTACAATACTATTACAAACCATACTGTCTCAAAGTCTCACACAAGACTAGATAGGAGTTAACATACTTCTCAAGTAAAACATCATGAAATAAGATAAACAATATGGGCCATGTGGTCAGAGTCAACTAAGGGGATCCAAACTAGACCTGTCCATGGGCCCGGGTACCCATCTAGGCCCGAAAGCCCGCCTGAAAAATGGGCGGGTTTGGACAAAAAATTAGGCCCATTTAAGAAATGGGTCGGGCCTTGGTATGATAGTTTAGGCCCGGTGGCGGCCCGGCCCCGCCCGAGTTATATATAAATAAAATTAATAAAATTATTATTTATGATAAAGTTGAACAATTTATTTGTATGCCTTAACTTAAAGGTGTAAAATGCTAGTATAATTTAATTTTTCTATCAAAAGTCACTTAGATTTAACTTATATTAAATTATTTTTATTTTAAAATGTAAACTCTATTTTTAAAATATTTTTTTATTTTAATTTTAATTTAAAAATTATATATGGGTGGATTTGGGCGGGTCTTGGTCAGGTGTTTACAAATATGGACGGGTCTTGGACAAAAAATATAGGCCCGAATTCTATTTTTTAAAATCTTGGCCCGGCCCAAACCCGGCCCGGCCCGGCCCGACCCGTGGACAGGTCTAATCCAGACCATAACTCTCACTCTAAGCAAAGCCATGACCCTGCTTACTACCTGCAAAAGATCATTCAACAACAAGGTGAGCTACAAAAGCTCAGTGAGGTACTAACACTACTGTCAGGATTAACATACTTGTATACTTTCAATTTTTGATAATAAGAATATCGAAAGGCGAAATACAAAACCGAATGATATTTAAAACATGGACAGCAGCATGCTGATCATGATAAAAGTCATGGTAATATTCAATTATATCAAATGATATGCACTTATGCATTTCTTTAATCTTTTTTCATCATCAGAACGGGAGATGAATTCCACACATATCAAGCTCCTCCCAGGTTAGACTGTATCAACAACCATAGGGTGACAAGCTATGAAAACAACTCCTCGTCTGGGAAATAGATCAATTCCACACAAGTAAAGGTCCTCCCAGGTTGGACCGTATCAACAACCATGGGGTGACAAGCAGTGGAATCAATTTCTCATTATCTATTATATTAGTGTCATCTTGTAACACCAATTTCGCTAATGAAACATATGTCACACCAGCTGGGTCGGGAGTTCACCCAGCCCATAAGCTGTAATTATACCTCGATTTTCCCTTAAATTGAGCTTTAACATAATAAGTTTATTTTCCGTGTTAATTAAATCTCATTAATTATTGAAAATTTTTCTGATTTATTTACTTTGAAAATTCGGGGCGTTACACATCTACACCTCTACTTTCATATAGCGGCACCAGAGTGGAATAAACCAACACTCAGTATCTCTCCGGTCAGATCAACTCATCGGCCGTGAGCTATACGAGTATATATGTATACTAAGCACTCGAAGAGTACGGGAATGGGGTTTTGTTTTCTTGAAATCAAGAGAGTTTGAAAACAGATAGATGGACAGTTAAAAACAGAGTTATATAAGCCACCCCTTCCCTACCTAGTACCGTACTCTCTGGCTCTATCGCAGAGTCACGTCTGGCGCAAGCATGTATTCGAGTATGATACAATGTACTAATATGTCTATCATAGCAATTTCTAAAAATGTGTAATGTTTTCACATGCTTTTCATAAACATAATTTCAAACTCCGAATAAATCGGCAAACCATGCTTGAAAATTGAAAAGCATTTTATGAAAATCATAACGATTTCAAAACATGAAAACCCAAAGATCAATATGATCAAAATACAATAAAATGCGAAGATTTACAGTTGTGTTCCCTCACCTTAGTCTGAGTGACTCCTAAGGCGGGCTAGGTCCTTCCATAGCAGCGGCCTTGCCCTTGCCCTTCTCTTGTCCTTAAAATAAAAAATACGGATTTCTTTAGGAATACGGAAATCGTATTCTTAAGGCACTCTCTAATCTAAACTCATTAAAGCACAAAAATTCCACTAATCAACTAGAGCATGATTCTCTTAGCATGAACTTCATATTTTTTTCAGAATGATAATACGAACTAGCCCTTACTTGAAAGAATTAAACTCTAATTAATTACAACTAACAATACCTCGAACATGCTCTTAAAACATGGATAGATAGTTAAGCAAGATCATGAAACTTAAATCAACACTAAATTACCTAAATTTTCTACAAAAATTCGGCAACACCTCCTCTATATGGAGGGCCCCGGAAACTACATGCATTCACCAAATTTAACATGAATTTACTCCACTATCAAACACATACTAATCCCCCCTGTTAATAGCTCATGAATTCCTTAAAATCATGCATCTAATTATGGTCTTCCCCAATTCAAACTTAGGGTTTTTACTTGTAGAGAGTAGATCTACTCGTCGGCGTAGGCTGCAGGCCGAAGACGACAGTGGGCCGGCCCTGGGCTACAGCTCGTCGGAAGGGGGCTGTGACAGGCGTGGCTGTGCTGTGGTGGCTCGCCGGAGCTAGGCGGAGCCGCTGCAGGGCTGTCCGCGTGCAGGCGCGCGCGTGCGCCGGAGGATGGCCGGAAGAGGGATACCGGCTGGCGTCGGGCTGCAAACAGGCCGGACACGGAGGTGCGTAGGGGCGGTGTGGGGCGAGCTGATCGCCGGTGCTCGTGTGGCGCGGCGGACCGCTCGGCGGCTGACAGCCCCACTAAAGCTTGGGCGGCGCCGGAACAGAGAGAGGGGGGGGAAGAACGGCCCAACGTCTTGGAGCTCACCGGCGGGACTGAGCTGGGGGGGGAGGGGCATCAGTCGCGGCAAGGGAGAGGCTGAGGGAAATCGTGAGGGAGAGGAATGAGAGTTTTCTCCCTCTCTCTCTCTCTTCCTTCTCTTATAAGTCATGAAAAGGTTTATTAAAGAATTTCCTTTTCTTTAAATTAAAATATTATTAAATCCCCCTTTTTACTTGTACGAGCACGAGAGCTAATCTTTTCCCCGACCAGATTCACATTTTGTGGACCGAGACAAATGATTATTAATTAATATTTTATTATTTTATTATTTTATTCATTCTTTACATCCTTTCGGTGGTCACGGACCCTACTGTAACCTCACGGGTCGCACTACACACCAGACCAAGATCCTAGTCCTTCGGCTTTTGACCCGCCACTTTTACTTTACCGGAACTCGTATTTTTGTCCCGTATTTCCAACCAAATAATCGAGATCGATTAACACTTATTAATTCTTCAAGTTAATAATCCGGAATTAACCTCTTCAGTCCGTCTCCAATTATTCATGTCTATTTAGCCTTGCCCAATACGGCCTTCTCTGCCCAGATTGTCGCGAGATCGGATTTTAATTTATAAACTCCTGATTTTCTTTAATTTGGTTGTTAAAATGATTAATGTCTTTTATGTGCTAATTAATCTCAGTGGTTTTCTCCATAAAATAATTTATTTAAACGTGAAAATTTTTGGGGCGTTACACTTCCAACTTTTGGAAAGGTGTTTTGTCGTGAAAATCCAGCATTACTAGCTAATATCATTTCCAAACCAAGGAATGGTAGGACCCTCAATTTTTGGATAAATAATTGGCTAGAGGAACAAGCGCCTTGTAACAAATTGCCAAGTTGTAGACGCCTCATGCTTAAAAAATCCCATGTCCTTCTAGGAGACTTGAAACTTGGTACGACGAGGGAAGCCACTACTCAAACTAGGCCTACTACCAAAAAGGGATTCAACAAAACTCCAACTCATAAGACAACACCTCCACAATTTGGACCAGCTTAACCCTCGGCCTGACAAGAGAACATAGAAGATGGCCTTTACACAAGGGTTCTTAGTTAAAACCCTCTATCACTTCAAGGTGGATGGTGATATTCGAAACGACCTACGAAATGACTCATAGAGGAAGCCATGTCCATTGAAGGTCAAACTCTTCCCATGACTGGCTAAAGAGACTAAAATACTTGCTCTAGATAAACTACAAGCATGCAAAAAAGAGAAGGACCCATATACTATGTTATCTATGCGAAATAGAAGACGAATTGATGGCTCATCTCCTTTTTGTTTGTCCATATGCCACCATTATTTTGCAACACTTCCAAAGAATCTTTAGCATATATGACGACCCATCCAGGCTATAAGACGTTTGGAGCACAAGGGGATCCCTCTCAAGGGTGGACAAAATCCTTATATGGGGATGAGACCTCATAATCTTTGTTGTCACCTGTAATATATGAAGAGAAAAAAACAAGAGATGTTTTCAAGTTAAAGAATGCATTTTTTTTTTTTATAAAGTTCATAAACGGCAATGATCATCAACTCATTTTTTTTCCTTTTGGATTTTTTTGAAAATTACAAAATAAAGTAAATAGCACTTTGGATTTTTCTCTGATTTAGGCGCTATTGCTCATAACTATTGGGCCATTGTTTTGGATCAATGTCCTGCTAGCCAGGTCTGGATTTCCATCCGGTGTGAAGTCTCAGCTTGGCTGGACTTTTTATAACACAAACATGGAAAAACAAACATGAAGTATTATAAGTTAATGAAACCTAGGTCAATCCTTGCTTATATCCAAAACAGTCAAACATTGACAAGTATTATTGCAATTTCGAAGTTGAAGCCCATTGATTCCAATTTTCCCCTTTAAAATCAAAGGGTTTTCACAAACATAATAAACATATATATAAAACCTAAAAATATCAAAGTTTGTGTATAGAGGAAAACAGAAACTTAGTTGAATAGATGTATATTTTCAAAACTCCTAAAATTAATTAAAAGAAAATAGAAAGAAAACTCACGATGTTTCCAAGACAAATGCCGCTTTTTCTAGCAGCTAATTCATGAAACTAACTTTTTATGTTATCTTGGTTTAATGCAGCTCATCCTTCGAATAAGCCAAGGCTACAGGAGGCCCAGAATTTGGTGAAAAGAAGCCTTCATTTCGAGCAGGGGGCTCCACAGGGATCTAGTGGTTGTGAGGCTCTGGAATGGTCAAATCCAGTCCGAGCTCACATAATGAGTTATTTTTGTTTCGATCTGGATTTGCATTGTAACCATCAGTAATATGTAACCAATTATCAAATTATCTTTATCAATAAAAATGTGGTTTATCCACCTTATTTAAAAAATAAAAAAAAAACGGCAAGGTGTGGCAGCAACCATTCTGTGAATCTTTGGTGTAGGGATGTCAATGGAGTGGGAATTCACCAGGGGATGCATTCCCCAGCCCCAGCCCCGAACTCGGGTACGGGAAAAAAAATTTCCCCATCCCCGTCCCCGTGGGGATTATTCGGGTTCAGGGATTCCCCTTCCCCGATTTTTTTTAAAATGATGCCATTAAATAATTTATAAATATCTTTCTTTATTCTATCCATTCTATAGAGAGTATGTGCATGTATTATAAAATCCTAAACAAGTTTGACAAAAGAGCAATGCATCAACGTTTTCGAATTAATTTGTGGGGAAGAAATTAAGCTTTTACACAAGAAAATTTTAAAAAAAAAATGGTAAATAATTTACTATGCTAATATACATACTTATTAGTATCTCATTTACTAAATATATAAGGAATATATATATATATATATATATATATATATATATATATATATATATATATATATATATATATATATATATATATATAATAATAATAATAATAATAATAATAATAATAATAATAATATTTAAATTAAAAATTTCAGGGACGAGCCTGGGGCGGAGAGGGTATTCCCGGACCCCGACCCCGGCCACGGCCCCTACTCCGAAAAATCATCCCCTACCCCAACCTGTAGAGGCGGGGAATCAGTTCCCCATCCCGACCGGGCCAATTGACATCCCTACTGTGGTGGTTGTTAGATTCACAAAGACGTCAGCCCTAAATTCAGAGACTCTGAGAAAAGTAAAACTATTCAAATGATTACTTAAAAAAAAAAAGAACTCCAATGTCGTTGGATGTCACATGACACCAAGCAAGTTGCGGCAGCCTATCCTTGTCAGATGGATCGGAGTTTCGTGCACGAGCTACTCGTCCACCATAATATATCTCCCTTAATACGTCTTGCACGCCAGAGTTTTGACTTCTCTTCTCGATAACAGTATTCCCAGACTTGGAATTGGATAGACAGACAAATTAAGCCAGAAGGTCATGTCACTTGAAGAGCAGATCATAGATGAGACGAGGATAAGGAAAATGGCAACAGATCTTTCCCTTGAGATTGGTGATGATGGAGAAGACCCGGAACAAGAGAGGAAAGAAGGAGAAGAAGAAGAAGATAAACAAACAGGCGAAGGAGATCAACAGAGAAATGGGGAAAAGAACAAAATGACAGAAGAAGAGGTCAGTATAATTATATATATATCTGCAAAAGCTAGAAGTTTATATAATCCATCTTTGATGGATAATTATCTATGGGAAGGTTGTATCAGTTATGTTTGTTGAAAGCTGAGATGCATCAAATAAAGGAAGAGAACAAGTTCTTGAAGAAGGTCATCGACCAGACTATGAAAGAATACTACAATCTGCAAGCCAAGTTTTCTAATTACATCTGTCATCCTGGCCAACCCAAAGTATATTGTCTCATTTCCTTTTCTTGTTTTCAATCTGATTATATATAGATACATATATAGTCGTAAACCTTACCTCCTTCAGTTTGATAGGATCAAGAAGTATTTCTGTCACTTGGCTTGAATGGATTTCAAGAGACAAAGGCCAGTAGTTATATTGATGAGTATATGAAAGTATGCGATTCTGATCAGAGTGAAACTAGGAGAGATGACAGGGATCTGGGCTTGTCTTTGAGGCCGCAATCCCATGCAAGCTTGTTGGGTGATGAGAAAGGCAAGGGAGTGCAGAGCTGGGTGCAACTAGATAACAAACACCAAACCATGGGATTCACAGCTGGTATCACTACCACTCAAAGTATCAATCCAACAAACAGGAAAGCTAGAGTTTCAGTAAGAGCCAGATGCCAAGGTCCTACTGTAAGTACTACATATATACTTTAAATTTAATGGAAAGAAACCAAAACACTTGTGTTAATTACTTGAACTGATCTTAAATCTCAGATGAATGATGGATGTCAATGGAGGAAATATGGCCAAAAGGTTGCAAAGGGTAATCCATGTCCAAGAGCATATTATAGATGTACAGTGGCACCAGGATGCCCTGTGAGGAAGCAGGTAACAGCAATATGAAAGTGTTTTGGTATTATCCCACATGCAATCCTTTGACCTTTCTGATATTATTATATTGCAGGTTCAGAGATGCAGAGAGGACATGTCAATACTGATAACTACATATGAAGGAGTGCATAATCATCCATTGCCAGTGGGTGCCAGTGCCATGGCTTCCACCACAGCAGATAACACAAGCTACATGTTGTTATCCAACCACATCACTGGAACAAGGATGAAGCTAAATGAGGATGGACCTGGTGATGGGTCCTTTGCATCAGGCAAAGCAGGATGGAATTTTAGGGATTGTTAGCTGAGAATTTTACTTTCAGAGTAGAAGTTCAACACATTCATGGTGAGTCTACTTTAATTTCCTCAGAAAAAGGTGTTTATTATACAATATTGGCTTGTGTGTTTAGGGTTTGTGACAATTTGAAAATCATCAATTCATTTGCTTTGCTGGGAGGATGATTCTCCTGACATTTATTTGTTCTCAAGTTTCTAATATTCCATTTCTCCTTACCAAAAGAAGATCCACAATGTGCATTTATACAAGGAGATAATGGTTCTGATGGATCATGAGGTAAAAAAGGATGTGATGTGATTCTATGATCACTCGTTGAGTGAGAAGAGAATGTGTAATAACTTCGTTCATCAAACAGATGGAATAAAGTGAAATTTAATTAGCTTCACTTCTCGAGTAATAAATGAAATTCATTCATTTATTACTTGTAAAAGTGGGTAACTAGTGATTGATTTACTGACACCAAAATGGTATTTGCTTAGATGCCACCACCATTTTTTTTATTTTAATTTTTTGCTCCGATATACTCTTGTGGTAAATATAACTTTTGATATTGGTATACTAAGGGAGAAGAAATTATTAAAATAGGTTTGTTGATACAAATTTTTACTTAATTGAACCAAATCTTTACAAAGAAAGCGGTGATTCATTTCTCTCACAGAGAGAGAGTGACGGGTTCAAATCATGCCAACGGTGTGGTTCTAGTGGCTTGTGCACATTTATCACTCAATTTTTTTTAATTAACTAAATTTTAAAATAGTAAAAAATTATTTTGAGTTAAAAGTTGAAACTTTTCCTTTGCTCCCACAACCATAAAATAGTGAGCTTTATGACTTTAATATAGTGAACCAAAAATCAACGTTCACAAAAAAAATGGTAACTTGTTTTCTCTCATAAGAAGTGGTTGAGAGTTCAAACCATGTTTACGGCGTGCTTCTAATAACTTGTTTATATTTATCAAAATAAAAAAATAGTGAAACATACAAAAATACTAGAAGAAGAAGACTACCAAAATTTTTTCACGGAATACAAAGAACCACAATAACAATTCATATTACAATTTTTGTAGTGTATAAACCAGCAAAGAGTAAAATAATTGAGCTTTTTCTTCTGTTTTTTTGTTAAATGTGAGCAGGCACTTTTGTTTGGTAGATGAATTCTTTCCGAGTCTCATTTTGATGGTTTCTGAAAATTGCTGATTAACGAGCTTTTAACAAAAGAAAAGCTATACACAAGGTTGGAAGGTAGGCAAAACATACAATGTAGGAACTGTATATTAGAATCAATTCTGAAGAAATACTATTTCTCACAGATCTCAGTCCACCCAATGTGCATAAACAGTCATTTCACATTGGAGACCTATCAGCAATTCTCACAGGCTTGAACTTTGAAGCTTTATGTCTTGCAAGTTCTAGAGGCACTGATCGAGCATCTGCTTATACCACATAATCATGAAGAGACAAAAGGCTGATAGCAACACCGGTTTTCCCAGCACGCCCTGTCCACCCAATAAATGACAACACAACCAAACACATACATAACAAGATCTGGAAAGCTGAAGAAAGATCTACAACCTTCGACATGGGCAACCCATTCTAAATTTGATAAAGAAGCCAGTATTAATGTCACACTCTACACCGTACTAAAAATACAGCATATCAAAGTCACATTATTCGGTCCCCGGAATTCTAACGATCAAGAGGTCTCAGGTTCGATTCACAGATGAAGGTCATTTTTGGAAGTGTGAACTGTGGTTGTGATGGGTGGTTCTGGTGCCCATATGTGCTCGGACCCTGCCCTCATGTCTGCTTCCACCGAGATTTGTGCATGCCATTGATTTCATCAAATTACCAAAAAAAAAAGAAAAAAAAATCACATTATACAACATTCATCAAATTAAAAAAACATTCCGCCCGCCTAATAGGCTCCTATAATGTTATTAAAAAAAGAAACTTCATAAAATTATATAAGATGAAGACTCTAAAAGTTCCTAAATTGTATGAAAATTGACATGCTTGCTTATTTTTCGATGTTCTTTCCATCCATATGGTTGGATTTGGTTAAAACACAGTGTAAGACAATGATGTCAAAATAGTGTGTCCATATATATATATATATATATATATATATATATATATATATATTATTGTAATTTATACCTTTCCCCTCTATTTATACATGCTAGAGATGATTAACTGAACTTGGGAATGGGACCTTGTAAAATGATAGGGATTGACAATTCTCAACTAGAATAATTGTTGTTGATGCAATGATCCGTTTTTTCTCGAATCACAGCAGATCTTGATCATTGAGGGAGAGTGGTTGATGACGGTTAAAATCCTTCAAAAAATTTTGGAAAAGAAATAGGTCAACGATCGACGATTGTTCTCTTTTTTCAATCAACACCTCCTTCCAAGATCTAATTGAACTTTGTAATGATAGGAAACTGTAGAGAAAAGAAATTGTTGGGGTAGAATCTATAATTCAACCCTCGGTGGAAGCCCAATCACACACACAACAAAGCTCCAACACCCTGTCAAAGAATATCTCCAAACACATGCACAACTAGGGCAAGAGAAAGAGAAACAAACACACACCACAACATTAGAAGATATATGCGGAGTTCTAAGACCTTGCCTACGCCTCCACTCTGGGCGGAATAGGGAATCCACTAAATATCAGTACCTCTGAGGCTTGAACAAAACTCAAGCTCGTCTCAAGAAGAAACAACACTCATACAAAGATGCAACACCAAAGGAAATACAAGAACAACTCACTATGCACTCTCCTTGGGCTTTCAAGTTGATCTCCACTTTCTCCCTTCTCAATTGATGCTTCTTCAAGTGTCTCCACCGTTTCTTCTCCACAAGCCCTCCAAGCCCTCTTCAAAAGCCCTCTCAATTTGGGATTAGGACTTCAGCCGCAACAGGGACATATTTATACCCGCCCGTATACGGGCCATATACAGGGTCGTATACACCTCAGGATGCTCCATACGGTCTGATATACGGGCCATACACAGGGCCGTATGCCCTACTGGTCACTTTATATGGGCCCGTATACGATCTATATATGGGCTTGTATTGCCTGTACGGGCTGTATATGGGCCAGTACACTTCCCTGGCTACGTTATACGGCCTGTGATAGCCCCATACAACCCGTATGGGCTCATCTCTTCATCTTCTCACAGAAATCCGAGAACTTTGGGGAGCCTCGGATGCTCAAAACAACAACCAAAAATGGAGTAGAGAAGGAGGACTAAGAAAGAACTAAATAATAATAATAATAATAATAATAATAATAATAATAATAATAATTTAACTCAGAAAAAAATATTATTATTATTTTTATATTTTTATATTTATTATTTTTTCATCCTCCATCATTAGATGATCAAACAGATTATTTATTTTAATAGTTGGGGTTTTCATCTCAATATTATACCACATATTTTCAGCTATTTTCCCGTGACACTCTTGTTCTTTTCAAGAAGTGGAGAGAAGGGTGGCAAGTTGTTGTCGCCAGGATGGCCTTTCCTTATAATAAATGCATTGTTAGGTTGGCATTAAAAGAAAGAATACACAGACGGTGGGGCCAAGTAGCTGAGAAGCCATAGAGAAGCCTTCGCCTCTCACCCCAGTGGCGGAGCCAGAAATTGTTGATAAGGGGGGCAAAAATTAACTCAAATGCAACACAAGAACAAAAGAAAAATTAGAGAGGTGCAAAAATAAAAAATCGAATCATGAGAACCCTAAAATCTAGATAATAAAAAAAAACTCTAATTTTAACCCTAATTGGAGGCAAAGATGAGAGAGATGACCTACCAATTAAATATCCAAACTAAATTCATGCAAGATTATTAAGAGTTATAATCTAAATCTTTTTCTATATCAATTCTTTCGATTCAAATTGAATATCCAAACTAAATTTATACAAATAAAAACCCCTTTTGAATTTAAAAGAAAAAAAATCAAATCAAGCAACAAACCAGAGAAAAAATAGTTGAGGTATTAAAAAAAACAAAACAATTAAAAAATAGAAGATAAAAATCGGACCTGCATTTCGTGGAATAGCTTCAGAGGTGAAAAAAAAATAAGAAGTTTGTGACTTTGAGGAAATGAAAAATCCTCCATAAATCACAATACACGTGGAATCTTAGCAAGTGCTCACAAACGTGATAATTAATGAATAAAGATTCCAAAGTCGAGTAAGTTTTTTAACAAAATTTAACTGAGCATGAAAGTTAATATCAAGGATAAAACGTTATTTAAAATATTAGTTTATTTTAAGTTTTGTTTTCTATTTATTATTTTATTAATTTATTTATAATTTAATAGAAATAAGATAAGCCACATGGCATCAAGTTAAAAAAGATAAGTTGATAAGGGGGGGCAATTCAACTATTTAAAAATATTATATAATAAAAAAATAAATATTTTATAATATAATATATGAAAATCTCAAATGAGAAGGGGGGCAATTGCCCCCTTCTTCTCCATGTAGCTCCGCCCCTGTCTCACCCAATTTCATTTGCCTTACAATCTACTAAAGTATCACAAGTTCTGTCAAGCAGTCACCCAACAGCAACGGAACACCAGCCAGGGGACTGCCACAAAGGCAGGCTATATTCACACGCGCTCACTCCCAACAACAAGGCCATATCCAACCGAACCGAAGTTCCAGCTTGAGATTCGATCAAGTCCGCAATTGGGAAAATGTGGTGGGTTTCGGTGACGATGCTTGTCCTGGCGGTGACGGTCTCGGGGAAGACGAAGGAGAAGGTGTGCGACAAGGGTTGGGAATGCAGCAACTCCAAGTACTGCTGCAACGACACAATCACCGACTTTTTCCAGGTCTACCAGTTCGAGAACCTCTTCGCCAAGCGCAACTCCCCAGTCGCCCACGCTGTGGGTTTCTGGAACTACCAGGCCTTCATCACGGCTGCAGCGCTCTTCGAGCCGCTTGGTTTCGGTACCACCGGCGGCAAGCAGATGCAGATGAAGGAGGTCGCCGCGTTCTTTGGCCATGTCGGCAGCAAGACCTCTTGTAAGATGCTCACCTCTCTTCTTTCATAGTATATCCATCTATAAATTTCCACAATTTCTAGTCCTCTTCATCCTCTGTTATCGAGTAGAACACCTTGCCTTTCATCTAGCAATTAGGGATAGCCTCGATCAGCAGGAATAGATGCAGGCAAATGCTATATTAGAGAGGATGAATGACATCAATCACATGGATAACAAATGAATAAATGTGTAGATTAATTCTCAGATTTTTGTCAAGCAGTGGCATTTGGGACTTGGGAGGGATGAAAATCAAATCTCATGTTCTACTTTCAAATTTTATTTTTTTTCTCTTAACTCCAACTTCCATAGGAACTGAATTTAAGTTGTAAACCGTCAATGCCCGGTGTTGGCAGATGGAAATGTTAAATTGACGCAAAGATCAATCCAGGTGGTTTATTCTCCTGGATCCATCTCATGCCTTGTGACTTGTGGCTCAATATTTCACCATGTTTTTTTTTTCCTTGATCTATCGGGTTCAATTGTATGTTGTTGTAATGGACAAACATAATGAATCAAACTTATGTATTCCACCACTTAGTTCCTGGCCTATCTGAAGCAGAGCTAAGAGCGATTCAATAAATAAGTTTATTTTGTTTAGAGTGTTTACTTGATTTTGTGCACAGTTTCTTGTACCAATATCTTGTGATAGATGTGCATATTCTGTAGATTACTTGCAGCTCCTATTCTGATCACTGCTGAGTTCATTCATATGTAGCATCATTCCAGGATCATAATTCATGGCTTTGTAGGCCTTTTCACTTTTACTTATCAGCAACTTAATGCTCTTAGCTAGTTAGATTTTTGCGGTTCAGGAATCATTGTGCACTTTACCTTGGTTACTTCAACTGCTCTAATTTTCGATTGCAATCTATTTATTGCAGGTGGTTTTGGTGTAGCAACTGGCGGTCCCCTTGCGTGGGGATTATGCTATAACCGTGAAATGAGCCCAAGCCAATCTTATTGCGACCCAAACTACCTATATCCTTGCACACCTGGTGTTGATTACTATGGCCGTGGAGCTCTTCCTGTGTACTGGTATGTTGAGAACCATACTTGTGCACTCTTTTTCACCTACCAGTTGGTATAGGAATGTGAAATAAGATGCCTCTCTGCTACGTGATCTATGAGTTAATTTTACAACTCTTTTGCTTACTATCTATCGTCCAGGAACTACAATTATGGAATCATTGGTGATGGCATCAAGGTTGATTTACTGAACCATCCGGAGTACCTAGAACAGAATGCTACCCTAGCTTTTCAAGCTGCTATATGGAGATGGATGACTCCTATGAAAAAGAAGCAACCTTCAGCTCATGATGTGTTTGTAGGTAACTGGAAACCAACCAAAAATGACACCTTGTCTAAGAGGCTGCCTGGTTTTGGTGCTACCATGAACGTGCTATATGGGGATCTTATCTGTGGGAAGGGCTTCCCTGATGAGATGAATAACATCATCTCCCACTATCAATACTACCTTGATCTGATGGGTGTTGGTCGTCAGTTTTCCGGGGATAATTTGGACTGTGCAGAACAGGAGCCTTTCAACCCGTCTTCTAAATCGGCTTCCTCCTAAGCAACCAACTGATGAATTACTCGGTGTGCTTGATCATCATTATGGATGCAAGGAATAAATGTATGTGTTGTCTGGGGTTCTCATAGTGTTATATTTTTGAGTGTCTATATATATGAATCTGTAGAAGGATTGTGTTTCTTATAGCTAAATGTTCATATTACTGAGAGTTAGATGTGTCCTCTTTGAAGTGAAAACTGAAATTGTGGGTCAGTGGAAGTCATTTATACGAAAACAAACCATCTTAAACAGTTTGGAGTAAAAATTTGATATCTTTATTTTTGTTGGTGTAATATGATGTTCTTGCCTGCTGCTTCTGTTGGATGCTGTTGTTAGATAAGTGTGTATGTGTTTGACCAACGGCCTCTTAGCTTATTGGTATCGGGACCCTTGTGTAAGGTTGGTTGAGACAATTTCAGGTTTGAATCCCTACGATCATAAGATGAGGGTATGCGCACACAGGTACTGTATTGTCCGCCCCTGATTTTCGAGATATGTTTGTCGTCTTTGTAAAAAAATAAATAAATAAATTAAATTGAAAGTGCATGTGTTTGATCTTACACCATAAATTCAGTGAGTTTATTCCAAGTGTGGTTTACCTGCGATTTGCTTATTGTGTCTTGGTTTTTACGTTTTACGGGTGATTTGATTTGGAGAAGTCTTTTTGCTTCATTGGAAAGTGAACGGCGATGCAAACAAAGAATGTACAATTACTCGGGTGCTAGCACAAAGGGCACAACATTGACCTTAGGGAAGAGTTCGTCGTTTGGAAAACCACATTCTTCGCACTTCCCTCTTTTTGGCACTGCACTTGTCCTCCCAACTCGCTGGAACAAGGGATTCAGATGCAGTGCTTCGGCGGACGCAAATCTCCAGGTAAAAATAAAATGCATTCATATTTCATATTTCAATCGAGTAGGATCCTCTATTGACTACTCGCAATCCATCCTTCTCTCTTGTTCTTGCAACCCCCGCAATCCCAACAGCGGCAGCGGCGGTGTCTGGAGGAGAAGCAAATGGAGATGGCCGCCGACGCACAAGAGATGCAGGCAGCCCAGCATCAGGCATGGCCTCAACGACAACCTCATCAGCGGCAGCTTCCCCAGTGGCGTCCACCATAAGCCTCAACCGTGAGTACGCCCTCGCGGTCGATACCAACTCCTACAACGAGATTTGGTCCAAGATCCACCACTACCACACATCTGACGAGGAGCCTTCGACATCACCAAACGCCCACCTTGACCTAGCCATTGACCGAGTGCTCCAGCCCGACAGGCAATCCATCCAAGAGGTCCTCCGAACTGCCCGGCCGACCCAACTAACCCGCCTCGTTTCTGACTACCTGGACAGCAGCGAGGACACATCCCACCTCTTCCTCTCCCTCCGTCGCTCCGTCCAACGGGCGCACACCCTCTACGCACCCATCACTCAACTCCTTGACCTTATCCCCTCTCCGCCGCCATCTCGGCGTATGTCCTCCACCCAGTGCGATTGGGCCTACGACAAGTTCCAGGAATTCCTCAGCCTAGACAACCCCTTCAGAGACACCACCGGCTCGAGCTTCGACAGCATGCGCACTTGTTTTGCCCAGCTCAAGCAGCAGCTCGACCACCATCTACACAAAACCCGCCGGAGGCACCGCTTCCTCCGTCGTGCCACCCATGGGTCAGCCGCCTGCCTGATCGCCTCCGTCGCGTGCGCGGCCATCGCCGGGCTTGTGATCGCGACTCATGCGCTCGGCGCCCTTGTAGCCATGCCCGTCCTATCCACCTGCCTGCCAACAAGGGACCTGATGCGCGGCAGGAGACGTCGCCTGAGGGACCTCATGATGAGGGTGGACGCCGCTGCCAGGGGGACTTACGTTCTTGACAACCACTTGGACACCATAGAATGCCTGGTGGAAAGGCTGCACGCGACGGTGGAGAGTGACAAGGAGCTGGTGCGGCTTGGACTGGAGCGCGGCAGGGGTCACCACCGTCCCATCGAGGAGGTGCTCCGACAGCTACGCAAGAACCACCCCAGCCTTCTTCTTCAGCTTAGAGACCTCGACGAGCATGTCTGTCTATGCTTCGCCGCTGTCAACCGCGCCAGACGACTCCTCCTCCAACACATACACCACCATGCATCATGACCCTCATTTCCTCTAGATTTTTAGAAGCTTCCTTCCATACTATGCTGATGTTATAATATCCTTTGTATTTCTTTCAAAATTATAGGAAAATCATTGAAGGAAAAAAAATGTTGAAATTTTATTATGCAATACACACTTAACATGCATAAACATGATCTTTTTCTTGTGTCTCAAAAAAATCTTTCTTTTGAAGACATTGTTCAATTATTGCGACCAACATTATTATGATGCATGTCATCCCAGAATTTACTCTATCTCATGTGGATATTGTCTCACTACAAGAGAATTAGGTACAAGCATAAGTCTAAGTCTATTATTATGCTAAAATCAGCACTTGATCTCCTTGTCAAATAGAGGGAGAGAAGGCTTGATCTCAGCAATCATGTTGGGAAGTTAGATTCCTTTCAGCCCACAGCCAACGATGCAAGCTTCACTGGGTTGTCGTCCAGAAGCAAGACCTAGGAACCAAGTTAATTAGAATTGCAATAAACTTGAGAAGATGAAAAACAACAAGAATGACATGCCATATAATACGTTTGTTGTACCTGCATACACACTGGGCAAGTGCCTTTTTCTTCCAGCCTTGTTGTGATGCATTGAAAATGGTAGTGATGCTTGCACTGGAAAGGGATTTTTGGATTTAACTTGTCATAACCTACATAACTCAAAATAAATCCATCAATCCTGGAGAGTTACAGATAGACAGGAGAATGTTGTGTTTGAGAATGTTTAGATCACTTACCATCAAAGCAGATGGCACAAGTGTTTTCATCATCAGATGTTGAAGCTCGACTTTCCATGTCACCATAACCTATTACCATCCAGGAATGGGAATTTTTATTCATTCAACTAACTGAAATAATTCATCCTGACAAAAAGGTTGATGGGGAGAGAGAATCATGCACTTCTTATTTGCATCATTCTGTTTCCTGTTCTTCATTTTTTTTTTTTGACAAAATGAGTTGAATAGAACTCCTCTACTGTCAGTTCTGTTTTTATCTTCTAAAGGAACATTGTTAATTTTAGGAACTTCAAAATTTTTAATATATTAAAAAAAAAAAAAATTGGGGACAAACCACTGGAAGCACACCATAGATGTGATTCGAATACTCTATCTCACCTTGTGAGGAGGAATGAGCTACCAATTTTATTTGTGAAAGTTGATAAAATTTTTAATATTTTAAAAATGATATAATTATAAGCTCGTTTTCTCACAACAACATCAATGTTCACCATGCTCTCTGCCTGCCCTTATTCCTAAATATTCTCTCTTTCCTTTTAACTCAGGCTCACACCCTATTTCTCTCTATATAATTTTTTAACCATATACAGTTCCAAACAATAGACAATGGAGAATAAGAAACAGAGAAGTGAACACATTATGTAAATTGTCACGAGAATTGAAATAGATATCACTTACCATCAACATGATGAGGGGTTATTTCTTCTTCATTATCTGTCTTTGTGGTTGAACTTCCATCATGATCATCAACAACAGCATCATAATCTAAAAGGGTACAATAAAATAAATAAATAAAAAAAACACCATCAATCGGATAATTAGAATATACTCCTGCATAAAGATACATATATAAATTGGTTGTTCAAGAATCAAGTTGAAACATATCACTTACTGTGAAGAAAGAAGTCACCAGTTCTCTCATCATTAATCAACGGAGGTTGTGAATCATCCCTTATTGGTCCCTCAAACACTCTACTTTCAGCCTTTGGAGTGACAGGAGATGGATTGATATCAAGATAAGTAGACTTACTTACTACAGAAGGAGTCTGGTGAACATTATACACAATGTACTTGCCTTCTTTGACTCATTAAACTTTAGCAACCTGTTTCTCTCTTCATATCTAGTTATCTACTCTAACAAGGTTTGAATCAACAAAAGAGCTAGAGAAAGGAACTCACAAGCTCTCCCATGGATGAGGAGGGTACATGTGGGTGGTGTTTCCTGGGTAACCTCTTGGCCAAGAGTGTTGTGACCCTATTGTTTCTCATTCCTCTTGTAGCTCTTCCACCACCCCTGCTGCTAAAACACCAGTTGAGTGAGTTGCCCATTGCTCTTCTTCTCTCGGTCCTCTTTTTGCTTTGCTAATTGCTATTCCTACTTGGATTGTATACAAGTGCATGCACGCTCGTATCTTTATTAACCCAAATCCTCAATGGTTTCTTATCTACAATTTTAGCAATTTGAACAGATTGCAACTCCTTATCACCGAATAAATCATCTTTAAATGATACTCTGTGATCTCTCTCCATGTATAACTAGTCTAAATTCAATCATTTAGTTATTTACATATCTGCACACACGTAGAATACAACCATCTATATATAACACTTGATTGTTTATGCTGATTGAAGCCACCATGCGTATTTATGGAATTGCATGCCTTAAAGATAGCCAATAATTTTGGGAATTATAAATCTTTTTTGAAAAACGTAGATGAAATCTGGTGGGAATGAATTATAGAGGTGTAGAATGTGGACAAAGCTTCGCAGTAGAATCATTAAAATCAGAAACTTCAGCTTCGGAGATTAATATGCAATATATATGTTGTGTCGACCTGATCTCGAGCATCCAAGAAGATCATGGGTGTGGGTCTCATGCATATTGCAATGACAGCCGAAGTTACCGTCCAGCATCAACGGACAACATTGTAAGAAAACAGTGCCAGGCAAATAACCACAGTGCTGAATCTTTTCCCAAACATTCATTTAATCACATCACATCATGATCCATATAAATCCAAAGAAAGGGCAGATCCCAATATCAACAATATATATTATATTATCATAATAGCAGATGATGACTGCTGGTGTTCATGCATGAACGGCACAACATATTGTTTGGCAAATACTCCAAACTATAATCTTCTTATTATTGAAAAATTGACATAAAAACATCAGCAAGAGAAAACATAGATTAGTATTCATCCTTAACCATAGTACACACACATACATACAGATTTAACCTGAAAGAATCACATAGGGATAAATTTGCACCATGACCGGTGGACTGCGTGAGAGGGAGATTGCGCTATGGTAATCACATTCTATGAAATTGTGCCATAACGGTCTGACTGTCAAAGATATGCATTTTAGTGAGGATGCACAAATATATACTGCCGAGGTGAATATATAATCAGATTCCGAATTTTCTACAACATTCAAGGACACTATTATAATATATGAACAAAAGAAATGCTATATAAATCTAACAGCAATTAAACTGTTAGAGCCAGGGAGGTCAACCATCTCCCCCAAATCCCCTGCCTGAATACCTACCTACCATACTGATCAAACTTCAAGCAGCCAGATAACATTCTTCAGTAGCATGTATTCCGAAAGGTTACCAAGTGGTCAATCCATTGCTGCATTAATAAAACAGCACCAACTGCGAATAATATTTTCAAGTGTGCATATGAATTAGAAATGTGTTCAGAAGGTCAAGCAAGAATATTAGAAAAGTAAACAATTGAGCACATATGTTCATAAATTATTTACCTAGGAAGAAATGAATCTGCCCCACAAACCCTTGAGAACTTTTATTGCAGCTCCTATTATCAAGACCCAGAAGATAGCCCCTAGGCCAACAAGGAATGAGATGAAAAGGAAGCCTCCACCCAAACCTCTCCGGCTCTGCCCTGCTGAGGGACTACCTGTCTGAGCATTTTGCTCTAGGATTCTACTTTGCACTGCTCCAAAGCTTGACATGCGTTCAAGTGCCCTGTTTATCAGGGTGTTCTCTGAGGCAAGTGCAGGACTACTTGGTACAGAATCAAGAAAGGTCGAAATTTTTGAGCTGAACCAGGACACTGAAGCACCTTTACCATGGGTAACTTGACCCAGAGGTTGCTCGTTGGAATTTGAAACAGTACTAGAGTACAAAGCACCTACACAATCCCGTTACAACAAGCAAATAAGAAATAGCAAAAGTAGTCTAGCGGCACATTTGATAAAGGTATTGCAATACAAAGCATTGACACAGTAAACTAAATATTAAGAACCTGAAGTGGGTGATTCCATGACAACCCAGTTCGGCTCCATAGATGTGGACACACTGAAATTCTGCTCATGCGCCCACAGCTCACTAGTAATATGGGGTGCTTGGAATTGTGTTTCATCTTCAAAACCAACAAAATATGGATAAGTGGTGGTGCTGGGCACTCCATCCAGAGGAGTCATTGCCTCAGCTAAGAACATGGATGCATCAAAATACTCATCAGGGTCATATAGTTCATTAATGTCATGAACTGGACCCTGATTGCCATTAGAATCCGCAGTGTGATTAATACTGTCTGAGTTGTTGATATCATTTATTTCCAAGAACTCTTCAATGGCTTGCAGTTGGCCCTGGTCAGAAGAATGTGCAAAAGATAATACCTCAGGCAGTTCAGTGGGTTGATAACACCTAGAAGCAGACTCTGCAATCTGGAAACTTTCCTCCAAGATGCTAGGCTCACACCAGGCATCAGTCTCCACCACAGAGAAAGGTATTGTTTGGCTCTGCTCCACAATACAGCTGCCAGCTTCTGTTTCCACATCAACCTGCTGAAGAAAAATGAAAATTCCATCAGAGAACAGTTAGACCAACTAATCAACAGTAATTTGAGTGGTTATGAAGATGCCTTAAGAAACAAAGTCTTTGTTGTCAGCCTTCTTGTGGATTTAAGTTTTTTTAGAATATACTGCCCAGCTCTTGGATATAATTATTGATAGATATTATTCCCTTTCAATTTGTTATTCTTCTACAGCTAATGCATGGGAGCTTCACTCAGATAAGTACACCTCAAGTTTGGCATACAAACTGATGTTGATAAACTAATGATATGCAGATCTGTAGAGTACGGTAAATCTTGGATACCTCTGAGGCATATGCAGAAACTTCATATTGCTGAGGGATTGTATCTGGTTGGTTAGACATTTGGAGCAAAAGATCCTCCAAATCATCAATTGGAAGAACATTCCCACCAACAGCTTGCATGGAATCGCAATTTGGATGCTCAAGCATTGGAGACTCCCTTTCTCTGTCATTCTTCAAGCAATCATCTGCAGTTTCATCATCATTCCACTCCTCTTCTATGAAAGGGGCACCATACTGTTCTCCATTCTTGGGACCAGGTCCACTCTTCCTAAAAACCTTGTAAAGAGCATAAGAGTCCTGCAAAGAAGGCCAAATTATCAAATAAAAAGGTTATTCAGACCATGTCAAAAGAGGAGTAAAATCAAAGCTAATTACACATCTGATATGATTTAATCACACACCTGCACATTGCTGCAGTTCACAAGTGCCTGCTCTTCCACGGTATACTCATGCATTACCCAATCTGTGCGTTGTCCCCTAGGAGCCCTACCCTGGTAGTACACAAGCGTTTTCTTGTTACCAACTGGCTTCGAGTGCTGAGATATAGTCCGGTCCTTTCCGGTAGCTTTCCAGTAACCACGCATAGTAGCTCGATTGGATCTTGAACCATTTGGGTACTTTCTGTCTCTCGGGCTAAAGAAATACCACTGCTTGTCACCACTCCTCAGCACAGATTTTTCTGCAGATCACAACAAGTCATATGTCACTACTAGCCCTAGGAAGGCTAACAGAATAAAAGCTTGAGCATTGAACTCCATAAAACATGCAATATGGTGCTGGGGAAAATGGAAAAGCATGAGAAACTTTACTCTTTTTCAAGACCAATAGCATACCGATAAATAGATAATATACCATGGAATCTACCAGCTTGATTCTCACTCTGAATACTAAATAGATAGTGAGATTCAAACATGGAATTGAAAGGAAAATTGGATGGATGCGATTGCACACATCCAGCAATAATATGATTTTATAATCAGAGCCTATATATTCCTGTGCAAATTCAAGGTTCTCGTTATCCGAATTCAAACAAATCATAACCACTATCAAAAGGATTAGCATGAGATGATATCAAAAGGAAATCCAGAATCAAACCTAATACAAGTAACAATCACAACAAAGCCGAGAAGAGAACAAAATCCAAACAAAAGATTCCATCTTTAGTTAAGAGGAGAGCGGAAAGGAATAAGAAAACTACCAGGGAGCTCCCAGGGCTCATGCTTGTAAACGTCGACTTCGCCGATCATGGAGGGGATCCTACGGCGGCAGATCTTGCGCTTGAGGTAGAAGACCACGAGCTCCTCGTCAGTGGGGTGGAAACGGAACCCCGGAGGCCAGCACTTGGGTTCCCCCAACGCCCCCATCAGATGCGATTCATCCATCCCCCCGCACAAATCCGGCGCCGCCCCCATCGCCAAGCCGTTGACCAAACCCACCCCAGTAGTAGCACTACGATCTATGGATAACGAGAAACCCAGTGGGAGTGCGGATTCCTCTCTCCTCTACCTCTCTCCTCTATCTCTCTCTTGCTTTCTCTCTTGGACCTACGAGCACAGTAGCCCTCCTCACCGAACAGGGAGGCTGCGGGGGTTGGGGGTTGGGGCTCGAGGGAAGCCCCAGAGGCAGGTGAAGCGAATGAACTCTTGCCAAGACTAATGGAAAAAAAGAGAGAGAGAGAGAGAGACGTGGTCAGAACTAATCCTGGTTAGTTAGATATTGACCCATCCTAACCATGGTTTAATTAAATCCAGTTTGGGCTTTTGGGTAACTGGCCTGGGCCATCTTTGAAACAAATACACTGCATCAACAGTCAAATGAATCTACAAACGACCAAGTAGTCTATTGGTATCTCGATCCCTGAAATAATTCCAATTACTAAGAGGTCTTGGGTTCGATTTGCGGGTGAAGACATGCTTTTGGGAGTGGGAGCAGTGGCGGGTGGTCCAGCACCTACATGTGCATAGGCCCCGCCCTTATGTCTACTATGGCAAGACTTTTGCACGTCTTTGATTTTTTAGTGGCTTGCTCGTCATATTACCAAAAATAAAAAAATGGTCGTATAAAATGTGACCTATAAAAGAGCCTTCGTAAGAAATCATGTACTACACCTCATTTCCTGGCCATTCGCCTTTATCAAAATATTTTGTGAATACAAGCCTCTCTTGAAAGCATACAAGATGTTTGGGATACCAAAGCAATCTCTTATAAAATGAACAAAACCCTAAAAGGATGGTGGCATATAACAATCATGACCGTCACTTGAAGAACAAAATGATGTTTTTAGGATGAAGTTGAGATTTTCAAAGACAACACAATTAATGGAAAGGGAACTTGAGATGATGAGGGGATGGTAGGACATACAGTCAAGATACTTAAGCCCAATGTAATATCTTTATGTATCTAAGCTATGTGTTATGTACTCGATTTCCTAATCTCATGAAATTAAAATGTAGTTTATCAAAACACATCATATTTTGCTTTCATTGTCTGAGTCTTAATGAAAATATCAAATGTGGGTTAATGAATGATATGACAGAAAGAAAAAAAAAATCATACATACATAATTAAAAATATCATTTAATTCAAAAAGTAACCATATATCCTCATTGGGATGGGGTCTCGGCGGCGTCTCTCCCATCAGAGTTATGAGAACCTTCTTGAAAGCTTCGGTCCTCTCTCCCACCAAGCTACAAAGAGAAAATTATTAAGAAACAAACAGTCAAGTCAGCATAGGAATTTTTATATGCAGGTCAAAAAAGGTTAGTGGATCGATTACTGGATGTGCACCTTTGAGTCTGTGACCTTAATTTGGTAGACGTGATAATCATCAAAGAAACGAGAACGAGCTTTGTTAAAACCAGTAAAAAAAATCAAACTTGGATGATTTGAATGCCATTGGTTGGATAATTCATCAGGGAAGAGACAATGTTGAAAATTCGTGGATGTGGCGAAATCATAAAACAGTTGTCGGTGGCTGTGGGGGTTGTCAACAGAGACTAATAAATAATACCACGTGGATATTATTTGGTGGTTTCCAGGACAGGTGGCGGGTATTTATTGGTCTGACACTTCATAGACACCAATTTTGACCAACTCTAGCAGTCTGAAACAAAAAAGATCTGGTCAACTCACGAGGATTGACTTTGGAGTCCGCACTGCTTTCGTGATCCATCTAAGTTTGCCGCATCGAGGCTCTCTCTATTGAATTCCAGGTGGCATGATGTCCCCTGTTTGTGATTTCATCCCTCCCTCAGACTAGTCTATTATTTCTTTTGTATTTTTTAAAATTTTAAAATAGATAGATATCTTGATTTGGTAGAGGAGAAAAGGAAGTAGTCACGCATTAAACAATTGGAAAATAAGATAAAATATAATAATTCTTTGTGAGGGAGCTTGAACTTGCTCTGTGATTGGAGCAACCTGACTTAGGTGTCACCGGACGGCTGTTGAGGGAGTTGAGCGGGTTATATGTTGAGCGGATATTTTACTATACTCCTATATCATTTTGAGCATTGAATTTCAATTCATATCATTTTAGTTATTTAAATTTGATTTTACTTCATAAGGGAGGATATTGGGAGAATTCTGATGTTATACTTCTATATCATTTTGAACATTGAATTTCAATTCATATCATTTTAGTTATTCAAATTTGATTTTACTTCATAAGGGAGGATATTGGGAGAATTCTGATATAATTTTCCATCGGACTTTGTCATGTGGCCAATTTACTGCCATGTCATAAACCATGTGAAAGCAAAAAATGATGCTACTACTTTGGAAAAGGAAAACTACTGGTTTTGGACTTGTCCACGCGGCTTGTGACATGGTAGTAAATTGGTCACGTGGTCAGATCTATCGAGAAATTACATTGGAATTCTTCCAGTATCCTCTGGTGAAGTGAAATCGAAGTTGAGTAATCAAAACGATGATAAGGGGTATAGTATAGTACCCATTCAAGATATTATCCCGGAGTTGAGCTCAACTTAGATAAGCCGCTTTTTCATTTTTAACGGTCTAAAAATTTATAAAGGCTTTTGGAATTAACTTTATAATTGAATATTGAATTAAAAAAATTTATTAACATTTCTGTAAAAATAATTTATAATTGAAAAAAAATATTTCATTGTTAATAAAAATAAATGTATAAAATTATGCACCATATTAAATGGACTACTAAAATTATATATTGAACAAATGTTTCTTTGTTTGAATTCAGCTTATTTACTCATCAAATTTAAAAACTTGACTCAAACTAGTTTTATCAACCAAACTAACTTGAGGGATGCAAAACTGAAACTGTTCACCAACTTAGCTTTCTTGACAGTCATTAGTGTCCATGAAATCGGGCAACACCACTATCAATTGCTCTGTCTCATTAAATTATAATTATAGGTGCCAAACGGTATGTGCCAAGCAAACATGACATGGCCCTGATTAGTGCTAGGGGTGGACATAGGCCAGGTGGCCCGAATTCAACCCGAAAAAAATAGGGTATGAGCTTAGAAAAATGACCCAAAGGGTTGAGTTGGGCTAAACTAAACAGGCCCAATTATATTTCGGGTTGGGCTTGAGTTATATAGATTTTGGCCCAACCCAGCCCGAATAAATAAATAAAATAATATATATATATATATATAATATACATCATTATATATATATAATGTTAACCTGACCAAAACCTTAGTATTTGTTTTATGGAACAATTAGTGTTTTATTAAGAATGTTGAACTTGTTCTTGATGTAATATTTGTGTAGTACTTTTTTGAACCACCTGTGTTATTTATGTTCTATTTGTTTATATAATAGTCTAAAATATTTTTATTTAATTATTTGTATTATTAGTAAAAAAATAAAATAATTTTATTTTTGGGTTAGACTAGGCTGGGCCTGGACCAAACAAAATTCTGATGGGTCGAGTTTGGGCTAACAAAATTTGACCCGAAAATGGCTCAGCCCAGCCCAAACACATGGGCTGATTTTTTGAGTCTAGCCCAGCCCAGACCCGGCCCAGCCCAACCCAACCCATGTCCAGCCCTTTAGTGCCAAGTGCTATATGTGCTCACGCCGGCATGGTCCGCCTGCTTATCATGCTAGGCCAATATGGTCTGTGAAATTTTAAGGGCCACCCTACTAAATTTAAAAAATTTAAAACAAAAAAAATCAAAACATCTTTAAAAATTCCCAGAAAATTTCAGAAAATCCAAAAAAATCCAGAAAATCTTAGAAACCCCAAAATAATCTCAGGGAATCCCAAAATTTCATCCAAAACAAAAAATCCTAAGAAACTTTGAAAATTTCAGAAATTCCAAAAAAATCTCAAAACTCAGAAAAATATCCCGGAAATTTTTCAAAAAAAATCCTCAAAATTTCCAAGTTTCAAAATAATCATTTTATAAAGTTTTTATTTTTCATCTTTTTGATATTGGTTTTATTGGAACTCCCTATACATGGTGTAATAACCAACTAGGCTTAGCAAGGAGATGGGCCAGACTTGATAGGGTATTAGCCAATAGTTCATGGACCACAAATTTTGACTCTTATTTCAATAACCACCTTCCTAAAACAGCATCTGATCATGCTCCTCTGCTGTTGACTGCTAAAACCTTCTCTCATCAGAACAAAAGAGTCTTTCGTTTTGACAATTACTGGTTTGAGTACGAGAAGTGCCATTCTAATGTTGGTCAGGCTTGGAATTGTATCACCAATGCATCTCCAATGCAAGCTTTCAGCCATTGCTTATCTAGAACCAGGTTCAACCTCTCTAAATGGAAATCTAAGGACCTGACACCCCTAGACATAAATATCTCCAAAGTTGAGGAAGAAATAACCCACTTGGAGCTGGTAGAGTCTAGATTGGATAGTGTTGATCTCATTAGTGTGGGTCTCAGAGGTCTCTACAACAAACATAGGGCTCTCCTTAGACAAAACACCTTAAGATGGGCACAAAGAGCCAAGCTCTTATGGTTAAAATATGGAGACTACAATTCCAATTTCTTCCATAGGCAAGCCAAAGTTAGAGGTCATAAGAACAAAGTATCTGCAATTATGAGTGTCCAAGGCACCATCTTAACTGACCAAGCTACTATAGCTCAGGCCTTCTCAGATTTTTATAAAGATCTCTGGTCCTCTAAAAACAAATCACAGGTAGAGGAATTAAAAGCAAGACTGCCTCCTGATCTGCCTACTTTAGATGAAGCAGATAGGGAAAATCTAACTAGACCAGTCACCATTTCTGAAGTATTCCAAACACTTAAAGCCATGCCCAAAGGGAAAAGTCCTGGTCCTGATGGATTTAATGTTGAATTCTACCTATTTTATTGGCAAATTATCAAGGAACCACTCTTTCAAGTTGTTAAGCATTTCTTTCTTACCTCACAATTACCTAGGGCATGGGGTCAAACCTATGTTGCTTTGATACCTAAGAAGGAAGTGGCTAATATGGTTCAAGACTTTAGGCCCATCTCCTTGTGTAATGTGGCTTACAAGATATTATCCAAATTGCTTTCGAATAGGCTGAAATGTGTTATCACTAAGATTATTGGTCTTGAGCAAGCAGGGTTTATAACTGGTAGGTCAACTCATGATAATATCATAGCCATACAAGAAATTGTTCACTCATTAGAGTATGACCATAAATCCCTCCCTAGGATGATACTTAAATTGGACATTGAAAAGGCCTATGATGCCATGGAATGGAATGCCGTTCTTGCCACCCTCCACAATATGAATTTCCCTGAGCTGTGGATTTCTTGGATTAAAGCATGCATTAGGTCTCCTAGCTTTTCTCTCCTTGTCAATGGAAAACCTACAGGTTGGATCAGTAGTACTAGAGGCATTAAACAAGGGGATCCTTTATCCCCCTATCTTTTCCTTTTGGTATCTCAAAATCTATCTTTTATGCTCAACCATGCCTTGACTGCAAACTACATACCAGGGTTTGATAACAGACTGAGCTGCAATTTCAATCACCTTCTATTTGCTGATGATGCACTGATCATCACCAGAGCATCAAGGTCTGTGGCCAGAAATTGCAGCCTAGTTCTGGACATATATTTTCAATTAACTGGGCAAAAGGTCAATTTCAATAAGTCAACCATTCACTTCCCCTCCTGGTTCAACAGTAGAGTTAAGACCTCCATCACCAATATTTTGGGTATGAAAGTTGGTACATTTCCTTTCAAATACCTTGGAATGTTGATTTCACCCAAAAGGCTACTTGTTAACCATTGGCAGCCAATGATCCAAAGAACTACAAATAGTCTTAAATCTTTGTGTGCTTCTTCCATATCCTTGGCAGGCAGATCCATTCTTGTTAATGCATCCTTAATGTCTATTCCAATATATCCAATGTCCTCCTACCCTGTTCCTGACTCTGTGTTAGATCAGATTTCTAAGGCTTCTAGGAAATTCTTGTGGGGACATGGTACTGCAGGTGGCTCCTTCCAGCCCATAAGTTGGGCAGATACTACTCTTGATAAATCTGAGGGAGGACTAGGCATTAGAAACCTCAGAATTGCAAAAAATGCACTTATGGTCAAAAACATACTTGCTTTATTGAATAATGATCAAAAGTTTTGGATCCAAATAGCACAAATGAAGTATGGTATTTTCCAACCCTGGACCAAATCAAATCTGCAATCCACTTCATGGTTTTATAAAAATCTTTGCAAAGTTGCTAGCATGATTAAATCAAATTTGTGCATTACTAATTGTAATCCTAATCTTACAAGTTTTCTACATGACCCATGGCTCCATGATATCCCTGTTTCCCTCAAGCCTACGTTCCTTAACATGCAAACTCCATTTGAATCTTTGAGTATAACAGATATTATGGATGGAGACAAGTTGAATTACTCGGTTTTCATTCACTGTTTTGGCTCCAATCTTGACTGGAGTAAACATCACAAGAGACTATATAATGATGGGATTATCAACCAATGGGTCTGGTCCCCTGCAGGATCTATTACTAATATAGCCAGGGAGGTATATGGATACCTTAATCATCAGTTTAAGGATGATGCCAATGGCTGGGATGGATGGAATAGGCTATGGAAGCTATCAGTAGCTCCAAAAGTCAGGACTTTTATTTGGAGAATGATGCATGGCAAGATTCCCACATTTGCATTTATGCATGCACTGGGATTTGGTCCACAACTGGATTGCCCTCTATGTGGCATGGGAATTGAGACACTTAGGTGGCGTTTGGTTGGAGGTAGTTTCAAATCCATGGATTTTGAGTTACATTGTAGTTGTAAATCCATGGATTTGAAAATACAGGAGTGTCAAATCCAGTGTTTGGTTGGATGTATTTGGAGTGCTGGATTATAGAATCTTGTGTTTGGTTAGAGGGATATGTAAATCTGGATTTGGAAAATATGTGTTTGGTTTGATGTATTTGGAGTGTTGGATTTTAAAAAACTTGTATATGGTCACCCATGGTGAGGTTACCCCCACCTTGGTGATTATTAGGTTTTATTAATAATAAAAGACCTTTTGAATGTTTTAATTAAAAAAACAATTAAATAACTATTATGTATATTCAATAAAATAAAAATCATTTAAAAAAATTTATTGTTTATTATTTTTTCATTTTGTTAAACATATATTCCTGTAAATTCCTGTATCCAGCTCAACACACAGCTAAACAAACAAAGAAACAAATCATTTAAACTATTATGTCTATTCCTTAATTCACAGCTCAACATATATTCCTGTAAATTCAAAGAAACATAGCCAAACCTTAGGAACAGACATCACAACAAGTAGTCTGAAATTAGAAGCATCCTACAAGCATCCATTACAATTCATGAAATTCACACCGTACCATACCAAAGCTGCAAGTAAAACAAAAGCAAAGAAAGCATCCTACAGTTCATGAAATTAGAGGAAAACAACATTAGAGTTTAGACATAAAAAAGAACAGGACATGGGGACAATCAAAACATGGCTAATATTGCCTTCCAGACCCTCCTCCTTGATTTCCCAATGACATAAAAAATTCTTCCGCCCAATACATTCTAAGCTCGTCATCTTTTGCTAAGAAAGATATTGCTCTATTTTCATCGGCCATCAACCAATCATATATGTGTGTTGATCTCACGTCGGAAGTAGTCGTATGCTTGTAATTTCCTGCGCTCATTAACTATCTCTTTTGCAAATGCATTAACTTTTCACTTGCAAATAGAGACTTTTCGCTTAGGGTATTCATTGTTGCAAATGCCTCCTTAATGTCGTGCTATTCATTTCTTGTATTACTTGCCTCAACTTAGGATAGCTATCAACTTCCTCTTTCCTTTTCCTTTTCTTGTTTGAGTGGAAGTTTTCCTTGGTTCTGGGCTTTTCGGTATATGAATTGGTGTTGAGGTATTTACGCAGCCTCTGTCTCCTCAGCGGACATGTATACTGCCATCAAGATCAATTTGAGGTGATTGGTGACATACACTATCATCATACATATTCGTTCCAATTTCATCTCCAAAATGAATAGCACGCCGTCCCGTGGCCTGATCATTTCCACAAATCATCTCCAGGAAGTCATGATCTTCGATTGCCTTGTTTAGGAATGGTTCATCTCGTGGATGGGCCTAATATGCATAAACAAGTTAGTAGAGGTTTTAAAAGAGAAATTGGTTGAAAAAAAAATACGAAACCATTAATAAAAATTGATAACAAGTAAATTAATACCTTGATATACTCCTCATATTCTGAATCTCCCATGATTATCATCTTCTTCTTATCATCCCAACCCATGCCACTTAACTCTTTCAGTCTTCTGATTCGTGCCCATCGTCTTTTGAGTGTCCTTAGGTGGTTGGACACATTTCTTTGTCGAGGAAACTTCTGATGCCAAACTTTTTCTTTCATTGCCGGGGATTCTTTGCCGCGTGGAGTGTTTGTGGTTTGAAGCACTTATAAACCTTGAAGCCTTGTTCAACTTCTTGAGAAGCCATGGGCATTATGAAGTAGCGGCTTTCAGTAGAGGTCCATCTTTTATTGCCACTACTTCTCTTGTTAGGGCTTCTTACTGTTGATGTTTGGCTATCCTCCGAAAATCTTACGTTGTCCATTCCTACACATTTTCATAATACACTTATAATTACTCAATCAAATAACATGAATCTAATTTTACATATTGAAACAATCAAGTAACAATTTCAGTTTTGCATGCTTATAATATCACCAAGAAGAAAAGCAGAATATAAACAAATCGACAAACAAGTAATGCATACAATTATTGGAGATTAAAAGGTTCTGTTTCCCCACAGTAATCAGCATAATATCATTTTTCGAGGAAATCTCCTCTTCAAATCATTTCCTCTGCCTTTAACAAAATCCTGCTGGTTCTTGTTTAAATTTGTTAACATTCTCTTCAAATTTCAGATAATATATGTCTGCCAATTTCAGATAATCCTGCAGTGCTTTAACTGTAATATATGTCTGCCATTTTCAGTTGAATCCAAAATTCCCAGATTTTAAACACAAAGACACCCGGGAATCACTATGGCTTAACACTTCACCTGCAGAGATCCCTCCAAAACTTCACCTGCAGAACTGGTTTGGATCTGAATTGTATTTCTGCAGAACTGGTTTGGAACTAAATAATTAACATGTGCTTGCATGCAAAACAGTTTCTGAAGACATGGAAGTCATGGTTAAGGAAAAAGGTTCTGTAAATAAAAAGAAAGTAGTACAATAGATGATCCAAAAGAAAGTGTATTTTGTTACATATAATAGTAAATAAAAAGTACTAGTTCCCAGCCCACATATTGATAACAACTACCGGCGTGCCACCCATTCTTAGGGCCTCTTCCTCTTAGCTCCCTCGTCTTTACTTTGTGAGGGTGCCGATGAGAATCCATTCTTCCTCGATGAGTATCAGCACGCATCTTCACCCCGGTTAAGATGTAATTATGTATAATACATGTAGCGAGAGCGAGTTGATGCGACGAGTTTTGAAAGGAAAAAATGGTCTGCAAGCGAGAATTTTGAAGCGACCCTTGAGAGAACCAAATGCACGCGTTCAATTGTTATGCGGGCGATGAGTCTTAGAAGATTAAAAAGTTCTCTATGGTTTGTCGGTGCCCGCGAACCAAACTCTTTGAGGTGGTATCTGACACCCCTATAAGGGGATATAAATCCCGGTCTTGTAGCATACCCCGCATCAACCAAGTAGTATTTTCCTAGATAAAATAAGAAGGATGATAGTTTAGAAAATACCAATGATTATATTATTGCCATATGTTAACCCATATTTTGGTTGAGAAAATGAATACCTTCAGGGACTGATAGGCCATTCGGCTTCTCAAGCGCATCAAGTAAGACAAGAGCATCGTGTGCTGAACCTTCCCAACCAGCAAGGACATAGGTAAAACGTAAGTCAAAGTCCACGGCTGACTAGCACATTTTATTAGTAGGGTATGGTTTTAAAGGGACCCGCGAAATCGCTGCCAACCAGGATCTTGCGAGGAGCGAAGCATGTATATGGGTCCCATCTAGCACTCTAATACTGGTCCCTACCATTAATATTATATAAGTAAGAATTTTGATAGGGCCATGAATTCAATCTAAGTAGAAAAATAAATCAGTAATACCTTGAAATAAGGGTATAATGTAGCCCTTGATGCTATATATCATGCCGCAGGTTTGAGTACTAGGTAGGTGCATTACTCATCGCATAAGCCCCAGCCCGATTGCATAAAGCACATGCTTGAAGTACACATGCTAATGGTCTCTCGGACCTAAGAAAATTGTAATGCGCGATGACGCCGGGATTACGTTACGGTTATGTCCTATAATGTGTAGGAACATCAAGAATTGTTCTTCAGAATGGTAGCGTTACTAGCGTATCTGCATATGACCTTTTAGTCTCATTATAAGGCAAAGATTGAAGAATGTGAACCTATTCTAAAATAGAACCATGTTGATCTTGGTCGTGTCATTCCGTCCAACAACCTAGACAAATATTGTACCCTTATTTCTAACCCGACTACGAGGTTCTCTACAAAGTCTGCGAATTAAAGCTTAATTACGTAGATGTAACACTTATTGACAATATGGAGCCCATGAGATAAAAGTATTGTTGAGCAACCCTCAACTTATTCTTTTGTCATTCATTAGCCATCTACACATTTAAGAAAAATACAAATGTGAAAAATGCTAAAACAATACTTATAAACTCATAATATGCAATTTCATAGAGGTGAAGACATAAAAGACAAAACAAATCATCACTGCAGAACAGTAGAGAAAAAAAACCAAGCAATACAGAGAAAGCAAAAAAACATAATTAACACAAATAATTATGTGTTGATTATTTGTGCTGATAATTATGCTCATAGGAAGAAGAAGCTCAGTAATGGTATCTGTGCTGATTATTTTTTATTTGACCTTGAAATGACACAAAGGTTTTGGAAGAAGAATAACATGATTGATAATTGTTATTGGTTCAAAAGATCTAGGATCAGAAGCTGAAAATATGAAAGAAAACAAATATCACTTTCATTTTAACTCGGGGAATATAGCTAAAGCACTTTTGAAAGTAGAAAATGATTTGCAACACTTTCCTCTCCTACTTGAGGATCTCTCACTTTCCAGTTTACTAAGATACATTCCAAACCACAGATTCAGACAAACAAACAACTTTTCATTATCTCATCTTGGAAATCAAAATGAAAGCATAATAAATGCAGAACAACTAACACAACACTCCATGCACTATTAATATTATTCTCTCCATGTAAATGCAGCAACACTAATAAATGTTTTTAAGGATATCAAATCTGGAATATATGACTGTAAATGCAGCAAACTGTATAAACATACATACATTCTTGGTCATTTGCAACACCCAGAAAAACAACAGATAATAATGTGATGTGGGGCAATCAAGCTACCAATCCAGCATTGTAACTACTGAATCATCATCTTGTGAAGCCACAACAAGCTCACCACTCTTCATAGATTTCCTTGGGGTGGGAACTAGTTGATGTCAGAAAAGGGAACATGTTTACTTAACTACTTAATTAGTTGTTGTTATTGTTAATTAAGATGAAAATGATGATGATCTCTTTGAGTTCCTTGCATGTAATCTAATTAATGTCTATTTTGATGATGCTCTCACCAACATGAGTGAATTTTTTGAGAACTTAAAAAAGTTGATTGTCTTTCTCTTTTCATAGTTGTTGTTATTGTTAATTTAGATGAAAATGATGATGATGATGATCTCTATGAGGTCCTTGCATGTAATCTAATGTCTAAATTGATGATGCTCTCACCAACATGAGTTAAATTTTTGTGAACTTTAAAAAGTTGACTGCCTTTCTCTTTTCATTGTCTATTGAGTCAGCATCTAAAAAGACATTTAAATGATATAAATGCTGCTGCTGAACTAATTATTTTATGATGATATTTTGAACCCTGCTGAGTTAGTACAGAACATGTCAAACATAGCCAGACTGCACCAACTGCATCAATGGCACCATTGGCCTTCCAGATTAAACATAACTTTTCTTTTTTATTTTATTTTTCGAGAAAAATAGCTGGTTTCATAATAAAGTATATATACCTTGAATGGATTTGTTAATTGAGATAAACAGCAAGGCAGGATCAAGAAAAGCATGGATTTTCATAATAAAGTATATATACCTTGAATGGATTTGAGATAACAATACCTAAAAAAACTCTTGAATGGATTTCTGTGGAATAAAATTTGGAAGAAGGAGATGAATACCTTGAAGAAGCAGTAGATCTCGAGGAGCCTTGCAGGACCCACCCCTTTTGGATGGTCGAGAAGAAGAAGAAGAACGGATGAAGGAAGAAAGAAGGAGAAGGAGCGAAGGAGAAGAGGAGAAGAAAACCTACCTTTCCACTATTGATCTCTGGGTCTGCGTCGAAAATATCAACAGAATACGGCTGGCCATTTTGGGGTGGAGAAGGACCCATTTCGGCTACTTGAGGGGGAGAAGAAGACCGGCTCGAGAGCACTGCTTTGGCTCGAGGGAGGGTGAGATCTTGCGGTGATGGTAGTGAATCCCGATAATCCCGATAGATAGTCCGTGACTCCCTCACGTGAGAAGCAGCTGAGGGATTTGAGGGATGGATTTGGTTTTATGACGGTCAATTAAGTAAAACCAAATCCCTATATCTACGTGATATTCCGAAAGGAAATCCCATGTATTATGAAATCATGCCAAACAAACACTAGATTTAAAAAAGTGAGGTATTTGAAAATCCCCATCCCCCCAAATCCCACCAAACAAACACTACCTTAAACATTTAATGATTGAGTGTAGAACAGCCAGACTTTGTTGGAATGAGGTTTCCATTCATACAGGGTGGGACATAAACAACTTGGAACACTTCCTGGAGGGAGATTGGTTATTTAAAGTTCAAGGATCAAGAATCAAGAATCAGAGTTTTACAAAGGCTTTACTGGCTTCCTGTGCATGGAGCATCTGGACAGCTAGGTGTGCTGTTACATTCAATAACAAAAGACAACAAGCAGATCAAATCTATAGGAAAGCTTTGACCATTGCCCAAGAATACTTTTGGAAGCTTAGACTACAGCTCAGGGAGTACCTCCACTCTACTGTTTTTAATGCTTCTATACATCTAATGTGTGATGCAGCCTGGTCTGAGGGAACTTCTTTATGTGGCTTAGGTTTTGTAATCATACAAGGCCAGGAAAGGATCCTTATGGCAGGAAGCATAGCGGGAGAAGCAGACTCAAGCCTCCATGCTGAAATCCAAGCTATAGCCTTTGGAGTGGAGCAGTGTATGCTGAGAGGATGGAAGCCTGACAATGTATCTTCAGACTGCCTACAGGCCATTCAATGGATCAAGTATGGCAGTGATGATAACTCTGTACCCTTCCAAGGAGAAGTATCCAAAATCAAGCAACTGATGAGGGAATGCCCATGTTTGGAGCTCAGCTACTGTCACAGAGAAATTAATTTTTTGGCTGATACACTGGCTACTAGGGCAATGAACAATCCTAGCCTATCACTCTTTCATATGGGAGCGGACAAGCCAAGGTGGCTTGGAGATTTGGGGACTGCTGCTGGCCTCAGCTTCTAGTCCTGAAGATTTTTGGCATAGCTAGTGTTTTATCTTTTTGTTTCCTTTTTGTTATGTAATCAGCATGTTAATGCTCTTCACTGTAAAAAAAAAAGTTTTTATTTTTATTTTTTAGGTTTAGAAAAGGTTAAAAAAAATTGACTGACCGGACTAGCTTGTTAGGTTACTGTGGGGGCCGTGCTGGCCCACGAGCATCACGGCCCAGATGACACCTCTAACTATAATGAGCCCGGATTGTGTCTGGGGACATGAATGAGAATTTGAGATAAACTTCATTCATTCATATCTGAGACATACTGCTGAAATGATTTGCTGTTATGCCATATTTGGGAGTTCAAGTAAAGCAACATCACCTGCCGCAAAAAGTTGTTGGCGATGACCTCTCACACTCGCGTCTCCAATGATATATGAGATGACCAAGTCCTTACCTTGATGGTCCTTCATTTCAAATTTGGAACACACCAATTGAGACATGTTCACAAACTTGCGAATGGACTGGGCTTGTAACGAATCTCCCAATGATGTCTGTTGACTGGACTGCCATAAATACATGGGCTTCACAAGCAGTCAGGCTACTAGGCCCTGATTCTCATCAAATTGATTAAAATAGGCCTATTCGGCCCATAAAATGGTTCATAGTGTAAGTAAGGCCTATGATCATTCCATCCTCCAAGGATCAAGCAATTGGAGTCACTGCTATACTTCCCGTCTTTTTGTTTTTAATAGTTAAGTAAACCATGAGCGTGCACAATCCTCGGTGGAGAATACGTGAGGTGGGTCCACACCACGTGGGGTTGGAACCACCCATGCCAACTCTACTCATTCCCAAAAAAGTGGTCTCAACCGTGAATCGAACCTGTGCCATTGTGGCGCGGAGCTCTTACGACGACATGGGTGACCAATAGACTCATGAGTCGTTGGCCTACTCTCCATCTCTTTTTTTTTTGACGAATAGAGCGGGTGGTCAAGTGACCATCCGCTAAGTCCGAACAAAGGGGCGGGAGGTTCTGGGATCGACTCCCGGCTTGCACATGGGAATAGTGCCAGCCAGCTACCGCTCTACAAAGGCCGCATGTGATCGCCACAGTAACCCCCCACGAGTCACTCGAACCCGCGACGGGGTTGAGGCACGCGAACCCGGTACCGCTGGACTGAGGGTCCGTTGGTACTCTCCATCTCTTTTTTGATAAAGAGTTCAGTTGAACTACCTATTCAATACAATACAATGGTTCTGATTCTTCGGAAGTTTATAAGATAAAAGTAGTAATTAAACTCCCTAGTGGCATTGTGGATATGTCTCTAGATGTCTCCTATTCTCATGTGCTTCTAGCTAATTAATTTCGCCATCTTATTTGTTGCCATATTCATCTCTCTCGGGATGTGCTTAATATCCCAGTCTTTATATGTGTAAGTTGAGCTTGGGGTCTCTCTATGTATCCTCAGTTTGCCAATTTTGGTCTTTTCCTTCCTCTTATAGCATCTTTGCCATGTACTGTAGATTGGCCATGTATATGAGCACGTACATCAGCAGCTCCAGTTTGCACTAGGTGATCTAGGCCTTCACCTCCCCTTCAAAGGCCGACTATGCCATGCAAGTCCCTACTCCCTATCTCTTGAATCACTCTATTAAAGCTGTAGGAGATGAGGAAGAGTATTTTGTATGGAGATTCAAAGGGAAATTTGTGGATATTTTGTGGAGATCTCAAAGGTTTTTTTGTCATTCAAAAGAGGGGGGGATGAGTAGCCACCACTCTCTTTCCCCCAACATAACATTAGGGCATACTTGACCCTTTACAACATAACTCTTAAAGTTCTACAATATTACAAACATGCCGTTAACACATTAATATGAATTACTTCTAACACTCCCCCTTAATTCATATGTTCATGTATTCCCAACAATTCTCTAAAGTATTGAAATTATTGAAATTTGTTTCTTGGAAGAGCTTTAGTAAAAATATAGGCAACTTTGATCTTTGGTCTTGAGATATTTGATTTCAACTTCTTCATCTTCAATTGCATCTCTAATAAAGTGATGCTTGATAGCAATATGCTTTATCCGGCTATGATATACCGGATTCTTTGCCATATCAATCGTCGATTTGTTGTCACACATAAGTGGAGTTGCTTCCTTTTGTGGTTCACCAATGTCTTCCAAAATTCTTCTTAACCGTATTGCTTGTGAGGTAGCTAATGAAGCGGACACATATTCGGCTTTGGCGGATGAGAGTGTAGCCTTCTCTTGCTTCTTAAAAATCCATGAAAATACACCCGATCCAAGATAGAATGCATAACCGGAAGTGTTTTTCATGTCATCAATGCTTCCGGCATAATCACTGTCAAAAAATCCAACTAATTTGATAGGAACATGTCTCTCATAAAAGATGCCATAATCAATAGTATCTTGGATGTATCTCAATATCCTCTTTGCCGCCCCAAAGTGAATTTGACTTAGCTTGGCCATGAACCTTGCCAACAAATTGGTAGCAAACATAATATCTGGTTTTGCTGACCCCAAATATGACAAACTTCCAATCAAACTTCTATAGAGTGTGCCATCAACCTCCTTGGAGCCATCATCCTTAGAGTACTTTTCATTTGCAATCATGAACGGGCTTGCAATCCTTCATGTTGAATGTAACACCCTTATCCTTCTCAGGTCCCAGGTGTCACACCAGCCAGGTCAGGGAGTGAACCCCGGCCTAAGGCTGTATAAAATAAATATTTACTCAAAATCAACACTAATATTAGAAAATATAAAGTCAAATACAATACTATTACAAACCATAATGTCTTAAAGTTTCACACAAGTCTAGATGGGAGTTAACATACTCCTCAAACCATACAACAAGAAATAAGATAAATGACGCGGGCCAGGTGGTCAGAGCAACCTAAGGGAATCCAAACCCTAACTTCCACTCTAAGCAGAGCCATGACCCTGCTTACTACCTGCAAAAGATCATAACAACAGGGTGAGCTACAGGAGCTCAGTGAGGTACGAACACTACTGTCAGGTTTACATACCTGTATGCTTTCAATTTCAATAAATAAAATATCGAAGATTGAAATACAAAGACTGAACAATATTTAAAACATGGATAACAACATGCTGGTCATAATATAAATCATGGTAATATTCAATGAAATCATACGATATGCTCTTAATTAATTCTTTAATCTTTTATCATCAGAACGGGAAATGAATTCCACATATGTCCTGGCTGACCGTATCATGCCAGTAGCCTTCCATGTTGGACCGTATCAAAAACCATGGAGGTGACAAGCTATAAAAACAAATTCTCGTCTGTGGGAAATGAATTCCACATATGTCCTGGCTGACCGTATCAAGCCAGTAGCCTTCCAGGTTGGACCGTATCAACAACCGTGGAGGTGACAAACTATGAAATTAAATCCTCATCTTCTATCATATTAGTGTCATCTACACTTCTACTTTCATACAGCGGCACCAGAGTGGAATAAACCAACACTCAATATCTCTCCGGTCGAATCAACTCATCGACCGTGAGCTATAAGAGTATATACGTATACTAAGCACCCGACGGGTACGGGAAGGGGGTTTTGTTTACTTGAAATCAGGAGGGTTTGAAAAACAGATAGTTGGACGGGTAAAAATAGAATTATATAAAACCACCCATTCCCTACCTAGTACCATACTCTCTGGCTCTATAGTAGAGCCACGTCTGGCGTAGGCATGTATTCGAGTATGATGCAATGCACTAATATGTCTATCATGGCAATTTCTAAAAATGTGTAAATGTTTTCTCATGCTTTTCATAAACATAAATTCAAACTCCGAATAAATCGGCAAGTCATGCTTGAAAACTGAAAAGCATTTCATGAACATCATAACGATTTCATAACATGAAATCTCCGAATATCAATACGATCAAAATATAAATAAAATACGAAGATTTACAGTTGTGTTCCCTCACCTTAGTCTGTGTCTTTCTTACGGCTGGCTAGGTTCTTCAGCAACAACGGCCTTGCCCTTGCCTTTTCCTTGTCCTTCTCCTTAAAATAAAAATAATACGGACTTTCAGGAGTACAAAAACCGTATTCTCATTCCAAAAACTACTTCACCCATTAGAATACGATAATTCCATCAACTAAATTTAAAGCATGATTCCTCTTAACACAACTTCGTATTCTAAAGTATATAAATACGGAATTGTTTAATTACACATTTTAGCTCTAAAGCTTCTAGCATGCTTCTTAGGTGAAATTATATGCTAGACAAGAATCATGGAGGTTTATTCAACCCTAGTTACTTAGGATTTTCACAAGAATTTCGGCAGCACCTCCTCTAATCGGAGGGCCCCGGAATCATACATACATTCCCCAATTAAACCATAATCAAACTTATCAAGTAAGACATACATTTCATAGCATCCATGCTCCAATTAGTCTCTACAATCATGCATCCAAGCCTCCTTAATTAACCTCATGGTTAATACCCCAATTACCTTCTCCTTGACTTCTCTTAGTGTTCGGACGTTCGTCGACGACTGAATCGAGCTCCCGTCACCTTGACTTCCCCGTAATGTTTTTTAGCTTCTCTGAGAACCGACAAGAAGTAGGAGAGGAGATCGCCGGTACACTTCACCGCTCGTCGGATCTGGTCCAGGAGGCGGAATGGCGGGGTCACCAGCGCGAGGCAAGCATAGTCCGCTGGCCGCGACACGCATTCTCCGTGCCGAGCTTCACCTGAAAGGGGAAAGACGGCAACGCGGCGTTCGCGTGGAAGGGGCGCACGTTGCTCCCGGGCGGTCAGCCGAGGACAGAGGGTGGCGGAACAGGGGTGCCGCCGTCGCCGACCTTGACTCGCCGGCTGATCGTCGGATCGAGGGTTAGAGGTGCGCGGGTGGTCTCGGTTTGGGGAGAAAGATGATGGAGAGATGAGTAGCTGAGCTGCTCTCTCTCTCTCCTTCTCTTTCTCTCTTATAGCCTAAAGTCCATTTTCTTCTTTTTTTAAAAAAAAAGTAATAATATTAAATTCGTGCACTATTACAACATTATTGTAAGAGCACGGGCGATCAGAATCTCTCCGGCCAGATCCGGTTTTTACGGGTCAACATTATTAGTTTAATATTTTATTATTTTATTATTTAAATCATTCTTTACATCTTTTTAGTGGTCACGGACCCTACTGTAACTTCACGGGTCACAATTACGCACCCGATCGAGATCCCGGTCTTCCGGCTTTTGACTCGCCAGTTATACTTTATCGGAACTCGTATTTTTGTCCCGTAATTCCAGCCAATTAATTGAGATTGATGAACACTTATTAATTTTTCGAGTTAATAATCCGGAATTAACCTCTTCAGTCCATCTCCAACTATTCATGTCTATTTGGCCTGGCCCAATACGGCCTTCTCGGGCCCAAATTGTTGCGAGATCGGATTTTAATTTCATAAACTCCTGATTTTCCTTAATTAAGTTGTTAAAGTGATTAATGTCTTTTATGTGTTAATTAATCTCCGTGGTTTTCTCCATAAAGTAATTTATTTAAATCGTGAAAATTTTCGGGGCGTTACATTGAATTTTTCAAGAAGACTTCTAGCATATTTCTTTTGAGAAATGAATATACCATCCTCATTTTGACTAACTTCAATTCCCAAGAAGTAATGTAGAAGGCCCAAATCATTCATTTTATACTTGTTCATCATATCTCTTATGAAATCTTCAATCATCTTCTCATCACTACCGGTGAACACCAAATCATCAACATAAAGAGAAACAATGAGAGCATTGGATTTACCTTGAGTCTTCACATATAATGTTGGCTCACTCTTACTTCTTTGAAAATCATTTGCTTTAAAGTATGCATCAATTTCACTATACCATGCCCTTGGTGCTTGCTTTAGGCCATATAATGTCTTTTTCAACTTGTATACTTTTCTTCTTCACCTTCAACAATGAAGCCTTGAGGTTGCTCTACAAATACCTCTTCTTTCACTTCACCATTCAAGAATGCCGATTTCACATCAAGTTGATGCAAATCCCATCCCTTTTGAGCCGCCAAGCTAATGATAGCTCTAATTGTTTCAAGTCTTACCACCGGAGCATAAGTTTTTTGAAAATCAATTCCGAGTTGTTGAGAGTAACCTTTTGTAACCAATCTTGCCTTTCTTCTTTGAAATGAGCCATCCGGGTTGAGCTTTGTCTAGAACACCCATTTTACACCAATAACATCTTTCTCTTTTGGTCTCTCCACCAACTCCCAAGTGTTGTTTTTCTCAATCACATCTATTTCTTCTTCTATGGCTTTCACCCATGTCTCTTCTTTAATTGCTTCTTCAAAGTTTCTTGGTTCCATCACACAAAAATTGTAACTTGCATACACCTCATTGATATGTCTCATTCTCCTTGGTGGTAAGCTTGAAGATGAGGAACTTGGACTTGATGAAGAGGTTGGTGACCTTTGAGGACTAGTATTTGGAGAAACTTGTGGAGCTTCATGAAAGTCTTCATGTTATTGATTTTGCAACCCTTCTTGAGAAGTAACAACTTGATTTTCTATCTTCTTCCCTTTCCAATACCATAAAGTCTTCTCATCAAAAATAACATCTCTACAAACAATCACTTTATTCCTCTTCAAGCAAAAGAGTCTAAAGCCTTTTGATTTTGAGCTATAGCCAACAAAGATGCATTTTTCACTAGCTTCATCAAGTTTGTGTCTCACTTGTTTTGGAACGTGAGCATAACAAACACACCCAAATACCTTCGAATGATTAACTGATTCCTTCCTTCTACTCCAAGCTTCAAATAGTGTTTTGCTTTCCACCGCTTTTGTTGGGCATCTATTCAACAAGTACACCGCCGTGTATACCGCTTCACCCCAAAAGGATTGAGGCATTCCCTTCTCATGATCATAGACTTGGTCATCTCCACAATGATTCTATTCTTCCTTTCGCCATGCCATTTTGTTGAGGTGTGTGCCCAACACTCAATTGTCTTCTCAAGCCAATAGAATCACAAAACTTTTCAAACTCATGAGAGTTGTATTCTCCCCCTCTATCACTTCTTAGCACCTTCAAAAACTAACCACTTTGCCTTTCCACAAGCATTTGAAACTTCTTAAATATAGCAAACACATCCGTTTTTGCCTCATAAAATAAACCCATGTCATTCTAGAAAAATCATCAATGAATGTGATGAAATATTTGTTACCTCCATTAGTTGGAGTGACCATTGGCCCACAAACATCGGTATGAATAAGCTTCAATGGTGCTCTTGCTCGCCATGCTTTCTCCTTTGGAAATGACTCCCGGTGATACTTGCTAGAGCACAACCTTCACAAACTTCCTTCAAGTCTTCAATTATTGGCAATCCATAAACCATGTCTTTTTGTTGCATATTCTTCAAGCTTGGAAAGTTCAAGTGCCCAAACCTTCTATGCCAAAGCCATGAGTTGTCCACAACATCCACCTTCAAAGCCACAACCTTTGAATATCAGAAGGTAATAGGGAAACTTCTATTGTTCTCTATCTTGAGGTTTGCTACAACTTGCCTTTTGTCACCTTTGTCATACACTTTGCAAGAGTTATCTTCAAAGTAGATAGAATACCCATGCTTAAGAAGTTGCCCAACACTCAACAAATTTTGCTCCAAATTAATCTGGAACAACAAAACATCTCTTATGAATTTCTTTCCCATCTTGGTCTTAATGGCAATAGTACCTTTCCCTTTTGCATTGACCAAAGCACCGTTTCCCATCCTTACTTGAGAACTTGAGGAGCCATCTATGTTCACAAAAATACTTTCATCACCGGTCATGTGGTTACTACAACCACTATCAAAAAACCACACATCATTCCTTTTCTCCGAAGCCGTTTGGCAAGCATAGAACATGTTGTCTCCACATTCTCGTTCTTCCAAAAATTTTGCTTGTTGATTGCCCTTGCCTCCACAATCCTTCTTCAAAGTGTCCAAACATGTCACAATTGTGACACTTTGGTTGCCCCTTGAACCAACAATCATTTTCATAGTGAGTACCATTTTCACAATTTCTACACCAGTTTTTAGTGAAGCTTTCATTCTCTCTTCTTTGGTAAGTGTTTCTCCCTCTTCCTCTTCCTTGTCTTCCACCTCTTAAAGACTCACCTTGGACTTGAGATTTCTCTTGATTTTTGGAATCCACCTTGAGCTTGGATTGGAAGGCACTCTCAATAGAGTTTTCGGAACGCCTATTCAATCTTTGCTTAAATGCTACAATGCAACCCATTAACTCTTGAATACTCAAATTTGAGGTGTCCTTGGTCCCTTCAACAACAGCAACAACGACACCATACTTCTCCGGTAAGGAAATGAAAATCTTCTCCACAACTTTTTGATCACTAATTGCTTACTTATAAGTCTTCATTTGATTCACAATCTCAACAACTTTTGAAAAATAATCACTTAAAGATTCTTTGTCATTCTTCTTAATATTCTCAAAACCTCTTCTAAAAGCTTGAAGTTTGATAGTTCTCACCTTTGTAGTGCCTCTATACTCTTTCTCCAAGATCTCTCATGCTTCCTTTGCACATTGAGCATTGATTATTCTTGGAAAGATTGCATTGAAAACTCCTTATTGAATCAAGTGGAGAGCTTTTGCATCCTTTTTTTCTATTCTCCTTCAAAGTTGTTCTTTGGGCATTTGACAAAACATCCCCATTTTGGGGTTCTTCAAACCCTTCTTCCACAAGCTCCCAAATATCATAAGAAATGAGAAGAGTTCTCATTTTTACATACCAATAATCATAGTTTTGTTCGCCATCAAAGATTTGAAAAGGAGGTGCTTGGATCCCACTTGAAGTTGCCATCACTTCTTCTCCAAATGCTTCTTTTTCTTAAAAAAAAACACTTTCTTCTTTTTGGATCTTAGTTTTGATACCACTTGTAGGAGATGAGGAAGAGTATTTTATATGGAGATTCAAGAGGAAATTTGTGGAAATTTTGTGGAGATCTCAAGGGGTTTTTTCTCATTCAAAAAAGGGGGGATGAGTAGCCACCCCTGTCTTTCCCCAAACATAACATTAATTAGGGCATATTTGACCCTTTAGAACATAACTTTTAAAGTTCAACAATATTACAAACAAGCCATTAACACATTAATATGAACGCTGATCGAGAGGTCTTCTGTTGCGAAATTTGTCTTCATATTAACACAAACATGCTTTATAAGATCATCATCAACTAGTCAGTCCTTTGATATATTTAGACTCTTTCTTTGAATGGATGGCTCTTGGCGGTGCACAGAGTACTGAAAAAGTACAGTAGGTATATATATAGTTGACACATTAGGCGGGAGGCGACGGTCATATCTCAAAATCAAATCCTGCATCACATGTGCAGAAATACTTACATGGGGTGGTGGTTCATGTCATGAAGGAGAAAGTGTGTGTACCCATTGACAAATTAATCAAAATTGGCTCAGGCCTGCATGCAAGTTCACTAATACTCTACAGACGCGCTTTCCTTAGCTGTTTTGGTTCTCTTGGCACTCTTGATCGCTTAGGTTCCAAGCATCCCCTCTTTTATTTAATTAACATTCAGTTAATAATAAACATCAGTACTGTCTAGTCTAGCTTTATCCTTATACTATACATGTTCTTGGCTTATATATCCCCCAAATTCTTTCTTCATTTCATCATTTCCACACATGTAGCGCTATATATAATACACTAAACTTTTGAGAATAGAAAACTCTGAGGAGAACCAATCAACCAGCTTGGTGGTGGAGTTGCAAACACAGTTCGTCCCATGTGCTATTTACTAACTAAAATACACGTTGTTTTATTATTCACTGTGGATTATAACAGCCTGACCAAATGGGATGGGATGGGATGGGACCCATTTACGCAGGATTGTTTGAACATGATTGGTTGAAATCCCCCTTCACTTCTTAAATTTTATTTTGCGTCTTTAATTTATAGCTGGCAAGACAATAAAGACAATAAAATAAATGGTTGTCCTGGATAGTACAGGTCGGTGGTACCATCAACCATGCTTGCTCTGGTGCTCTATTCATTCTGATGCAAAATTGCTCTTTTGAAAAAGAAAAGAAATTAAAAAATACTTGTATATTTATTTGTATGGATGAATTTCGTCTCAAATATGTAATAATTAACTGCATACAACTGTTAATTTCATAGTTCATATATAAAAACAAACTTTGGTTGACACTTGGTTCATTGGTAATTGTTTTATGTACATGCATAGATTAAACACAAATTGACCTTCCTTGAGAATTCATGTTTAATGGTACTGTAAACATTATTTGTTATATAATTGCATAGTGGCCATGTTTAGATGTTAGGCCCAGCTTATCTAAATTAGTGATTACAATTGTGGTAAGTACTGGAGACCTATATATATATATACACAATTAAGTTTATAATCCATTTATTTATGTACGTTCGTCTAGAACAAAACTATCACCTTCGGCATGCATATTTCAAAGACGTAAATGAATTGTGTTGATGTATGACATCTCACCCGTCTTATCCTGTTTTCATGTCACTCCATGTTCTATTGCATGAATCCTCAACTTGTCGATTGGAAGTGTATCTCAACTTGTCCATTGGAAGTGTATGAACGTTAACTTGAATATATATATATATATCTTGAAGTGGAAATATGCCATGCGGCGGCATTGATTGGTTCAACTAACTAGTGCTCTTCTGTTCATCCAAATGCCTAGCTACTCCACGAAGGAAGGAGATAATCCAGCCATGGAGATGCAAAACTCTCATTATGAAGAACAAATTAAGAGCTCACTTATCATAAAAAAAAAGCCAACCAATATAAATATGAACAAGAAACCTTACGACTTCACTATTAAAAATTCATGTGAGTGCCCAAAGAGATTGTTTTGATAGAACATTGTCTTAGACTAATTAAACGACATATTAAGCGGTCAAATGGCTAAAAGTCAAAGAGCATTAGCATATGCATGCGAGGTGTCGAAGCAGTGCCGCCGTACAGTGGGATGGGCCCCGTGTTCATGCAGTAATGAGGAAGGCTCGGGCTTTCATCTCCGACATATGCCTCAACATATGCAATTTTGAAGTTAGAACACCCGACCCACTTTCTCGGCAGTTTCCTCCCTCATCACATCATATGAATATATATGAATGATCAAATTTGTTTAATTAATTCCTCGTTATTCTTTTCATCTAATTAAGGTCATGCATTCTCCATCATTAAGTCGCCAGCCAACCATCCGCGTTTTTCATATTTTTATTTCTGTTTTTCATCTGTATATAAACATCCTGACCTCACTCAGATCTTCTTCTCATACAGCCAAGCAGGAAAGGAAACTTGTTTAGCTATTATACAAGAAAGAAAGTACATATTCGTGACAATATGACAGGCCTGATGAAGAAGCTTTTGGTCTGCGGTGCAAGGAGTTTCAGTAAACGTGATCATGCAGAGCTCCCGGACGGGCACATATGGGTGTGTGTGGGGAGAGACGATGAGGTGGTTCAGAGGTTCGAGTTGGAGGCGAACTATCTCAACCACCCGGTGTTCGAAGACCTGCTCAGCATGTCAGTGCATGAGTTCGGCTACTCCTACCAGGGCGCGCTGAGGATCGCATGCGAGGCCGATCTCTTCATCCACCTCCTGGCTCTGATCAAAACCAGTGATCCCTCCTTGCATTGCTTGGAACTGCGTGATATCATTGACAGGTTTAAGGCTGGCCAAGGGAAGCGCGTCATAGGTTCCACCATATTGCACAAGCAGCATTATTATTCCACCAATTAAAGCATTAGCAGATCTCTTCCTTTTTCACTTGTCTTGTTTTTTTTTATCTTTTTCTTTAGATTTTAGGAATGCATTGTTTCAGAGACCAGGATTATTTGAGTTGGGTCTTTGTCATGTATTAATCTTGTAGAGTAGATCATCATATACCGTGATCAGCCATTATGAATTCTGAGATTAATCTGTACACATGACTCCATATGTTCATTATTATGGAAAGAAGTTGAAAAAATATTTCTAACATTTGATGTGCAGTTAATGTGTGTGCATATATACATGCTTTAAATCTAATTTAGCAAGCTAGTCAAGTCCCACCCTGCAGAATGCAACTTGTTCAACATTTAGTTAACCTTGTGATATATATACATTGTGGAGAGAGCCGCACCACAGCAGAAGTAAATGAGATATGTACATAGTTTTCGGTCTAAAACTCCCTGCTGGATCTTTTATTAGAATTAATTGGTGAGCTTCAATGTTCTTCAAGCATGGCTATCCTCAGATCTTATAGCTGCAGGCATTAATCTCCTTCACAGCAAATGATATATATATATATATATATATATATATATATATATATATATATATATATATATATATATATATATATATATATATATATTCAAAGAAGAATGACGAGGCATGCATGGAACTGGCCCAACTGGGACTATTTAAGCCACTTGCGTGGTTGTAGGATTTCAAAGATGAAGTATATATAAACCCCACCAGCACAGCACCGGGAAATGAGGCCCGTCCATGCAGCCACTTGACCCAGAACAAAGAAAAGCAGGTCCTTGAATACAAATTGGGGCCACAGATCGTCGATGGACTGACTTTCGGGCTGGTGACTATTTGTTTCGCAACTTGCAAGACTCTAGCAAACGATCTTCATGGGCTTTACGTTACCTGGTGGCATGCCTGGATTTCAGACAAGAGCTTCATTGTGCCTGTGAGGATATGCTCTTTTTTTTTCGGCCCAATATAGTTGCGAATGAGGCCCATATTATTCGATGAATGGCCCAGTTTAAACATAGGGTGGTGTTTGAGGTCACTCTAGAAGCTAAAAAGAAAAGGCTTTCTTCTAATCACTGTGTAAGTTTTTATAACTTATATAGTTGTATGTTAGGCTGCAGTTTCATCAAAAAAGAGATTTCATCTTTTTAAATAATAAACACAGTTTTATTGTATTTTTTACATACAACCTGTATCCAAAAACGAAAATATAAGTTCAAATTCTTAAATTAATTAAATTCTTTTGGGTTATTTACCAATAACTTTTAAATTCTAAATTTTTTGGAAATCATACGAATTAATTAAAAATATTTATTATCATTATCATCATCATTATAATGAAAACCTAGTTGGCTTACACTCTCTCTCTCTCTCTAATTTTTTCATAGTCGTGGATCGGATCCCGTGCTGTGCTGGCCCAGGCCCTCTAGTGCCTTCCTCTTCGACTTCGTTTCCACGGGGCGAGATTGGTTTACAGTCGACGGATCACAAAAGAGAATTGGGAAATGGCATCGGAGGAGGAAGGCGGATCCCTCTTCGAGGGCATGGTCCTCTTCGCCCCCTCCGACCTCTTCCCTCCCTCCGAGATCCCTCCTCCTCACGCCGCCGCACCTCTACCACCCGAGCCGACACCTCCACCATCCTCACCGATACCTCCAGTCTCACAACCCCTCGACGAGGACCTCTTCTCCAATCTCACACTCCTCTCAGCGCCCCCCTCCGTCTCCTCTTCTTCCGATGATCCACCTCCAGTCATCCCTTCTCCCTCCCGCCAGATCTCCCGCAAGAAGAAGCGCGCCGTCCGGGTTGGATACGCCCGCGACGATGAGGCTCCCGCTCCAACTTCGACCCCGACTCCTCGCCCACTGAATTCCAGTCACTCGGGAGACCACAGGGACGATGTGATATCCTCCGCCGTCCCTCCAGAAGACAAGGTGGAGGATCAGGACGCTGTCAGTGACATCCATCCAGTTGAAGGGCAAGTTTCAGCAACTGAGGATGCACCCCCAAAGGAGAAGGATGAATACGCTTCCGTCGAGGAGAAATTGGACCTGATCAAAGCTCAGGTGTCCAAGAAGCTTGATCGGCTTCGCGAGATGGCCGCATCTATGTCTGTCCAAAGAAAGCAGCTTGGGAGGAGGCGTAGGGAGGCTGCAGAGGGCGTGAATTCTGTTTTCCAGAGGTACAAGGAGCTGGAAAAGGAGCTGGAGGAGGCCTGTGAGGCTGAGGACTTTGAGAGGGCAGAGAGACTTAGTGAGAGCTTGGCTGCTGCTGAAATGGAAAAGGACGCCCTCCTGACTGCTCTTAAGGATGCTGAGGCTGATTGCGATGCTGTGGATGTGAAGATGCAGGAGCTTCTAGACTTGCAGATTGAGGCAGAGGAAGAAGGCCTCACACTCTTGGAACAGTTTGCAAAGGTAACACTATTAATTGAGTCTCTAGCCTGGTTCTCTATCGAACAAATGTGGCTTCGTATTTCAAACAAGTGCAGTGTGATCAACATGACTTTTCTTAGAGAAAATCTGATAGTAGCTATCATTAAGGGATAGTTTTTTTCTCCATTTAGTTGATTTCTTTCATCAATCCATTGAATGTTGTTGAATGATGATTGGATATCACTCTGCTTGTTTCTCATTCTTATTAGCTATCTAAGTACTAACAGTATGTTCTAAGGATGCAAACACCAACCAGAAGTGACAATTTGTCGTGATGATTTTGAATCTAACTCACACGTCTTATTTGTCACATTAATTTGTAATTATGGATATGAACAGGATCCGAATCAAGCCCCATCCAGGACAAGCTATTCAAACCCTATTAAAGCTATTTAGCTGAAATAATCCGGCAGGACCTACAAGTAATTGTCATAGGAATGCATTAACCTAAGCAGTTACCAAACATAAGCTTGTTCCTTTTCCTCTTGGCTAGGATAAAGTTTCAGCTAATTGGCATGATTGGAAATTTTAAACAGAATGACATACTTATGATAGTGTTCAGGTCCAAATTCATGTTTTATATATATATACTCTGTAGAGCTGTTTATCTCTCTCACTGTAAGTTGCTAGACATGGAAATTGGGATGAAAAGGCTAATTTTTTTGAGGGATGAGGCCATAATGTTGCTATAGAGGCATGCCCAGATTATAGTTAAGAATATTCCTTGCATTAAAACCTGTGTTTTTCCAGAATTAATGCTAAAGTCAAAATCTTAATTCCTTTGAAGGAACAAAAATTCAACAGTCTTTAGAAAAAGATGCTGAATGGGCTTTACTAATGCCACTGCACAAACATGTAACCTGGATACTTCTATTGTTTCATATTCAGTCGAAGTGTTTGCTCTAGTTGTTTGTGCAAGTAATTAGATTTGGTTTTCTTTATTCGTGGAATTTTAGATCTTGTTGATATCAAATATTTCTAGTTGTAATTTCTGACTCCTACTTCTCAGGATGCAGCTTATACTTCAGAGTTAATTTTCAAAAAGGCAGAAGAAATTTCTGTTGAAAGAACCAAAGAATGGCAATCCTCGATGGAGATTTTGGAAGGTAAAATGCTGGAAGCTGAAATTGAATCTCATGTGATAAATGAAGCACATCACAGGTTGGAAAGTTCTATAGAACACTTGGTGGAAGATGACCGTCAAGAAAAGGAAATGCTGCAAAGGAAACAGGAAACTTTGGCAAAAGAACTTGCTGAGCTACTAGCTATGGTAAGAATGAAGGAAGCAGAGATTGCTGACAATAACTCTAAGATCCAAGAAGTTGAGAGAAGAATTTCTAATGTGGTGACAGAGTTTTGTGGGACACAATCAAATATTGATAACCAATTTGATGATCTTCAGTCTTCCATATTGAAATTAGAATCAGAGAGAGGATCGTTGTCCATAAAGAAGATGGAAATTGATGAATCTGTTTCTAAAGCAGAAGAAAAGTGCTCAAAGCTTAACAAACTTGCAAGTGATTCTGCGGATGAAGCAAAAAAATTTAAAAACTTAGTTGATTTGAAAAAGAGCTTTGCATCATCCATTTTGAAGTCTAGGGAAGAAAAAATTAGGTTGGCCAAGACAGAAGAGAAGATTTTGGAGCACATCCAAACACTCAGACAACAGAACTCTTCAGCAAGAAATTCTCTGCAGGTTAACCTTTTCCACAGTATAGATATCTCATTTTAAAATGTTCTCTATGAAGTGCTTTTGTCTTGGCCTGCAAATGTTGCCTCTCTATTTATGCTCAAACCTACCATGGAGTATATATATGTTCATGCTATATGTTTGGTTGTTCTTGAAGCAACTTATTGTAAATGCTGCTAGTATCATGTGATTTACATTAACTAAGTCCGCGTTCATATCCTGGAGTATGGTTCTCTCAGTTGGTTTTAGGCCATCACAAGCTCAAGGTCTAAACTGTAGTCATGTGTCCTTGCATGCGCACATACACACTCATGATGCTGAATGAGTGTGAGAGATCTTTTATATTGAGGGTGATGATAGTTTTGTAGTCTTCAGCTTTAATAAAGCTCTTGTGGTCATCATCACCCTTAGCCTTAGTGCCAAACCACGTTCATTTTTTTCTTTCCGCATTGTCTAATTGCTTTTTTTCCACTTTTACTTCTCTCGTAGCAATCTGTGAAACTGTAGGTTTAGGTTTTTCTCATAATAGCTCCCATGGTTCTCCTCATTCTATTGTTACATTCTTCCACACCATATCATCTATTAAAATACTCCACTTTACTTTCTTACAGGAACTTTCTGCAACAAGGGCTGGTGTTCAGCAGGATCTTACTTCCTTGAAGCAGAGGATAAGTTTTATTGATAAAAGAGGGCCTGAGCTCGAGGCTGAAAAGAAAGTTGCCGCAGCTGCAAGAAATTTCAAGGAAGCAGGGAGGATAGCTGCTGAGGCAAAGGCACTGAATTTGGAAAGGGAGAGCTTGTTGGATAAAAGGGACAAGGCTATTACACACCTAGAGATGTTAGAGGCCGAGATCAAAGACACCATTGATAAGATGCAAGAAAGTGAGGAATTAATTATATGCAAGGAGAAAGAGGCAGCCATTGCTGCTTGTCAGAGGCTCAGGTTAGTTGCGGCAGCTGCTATGGCTGAAAGATCAGCTGCTCTTGAACTCGGTGACATTGAAGAAGGCAACATTCTACTTCAAGAGGCTGAAACCGCAGATTCCAAAGCAAGTGAGCTTCAAAAAGCCCATGACCTGGAGACAGAGGAGCATGGCAAACCATTTGATCCATTCATTTCCATAGCTTTGATCACTAATCTTTCAGGGCAACGTTTATCTGAAATGATTTCATCTTTCAACTTGCTGCTGCTAGAGGGTCCTAATTATAGTTGATGAGTCAATTGCTTCCTCAAAGGATTCCCAGAAGATGGAATACTGGGTTGTTCATTCCTTGGTCCATGTTCACCAGAACCTTTGCCAGAAATCATCTATAATTAGCTACCTTGGTCCTCTTCTCCCAAACATTTTTGCCTTACATCTTCCTTCACACTTTTATTAGGTCAAATTTAATAGGAAAGAGGAAACAGCTCAAATCTTCTCCTGTCCCGTGTGTATAGTGAGCATTTTGACCTATTCAAACTCAATCAGGTTCATTGTTGGAGTATTTGTATTATTTATGATTATTTTTTCCCTGCAATGTGTTGAAAACATTGGAAATATTGTCTGAATAAGATATCCAGGTTTTCATTGTCTGGTATTTCATATTGATGACTTTCAGCAGATTACTTGTTACTGGTGTGGTTTTTTCAGGTTAGGCATACCTTCCTATTTGCATTAGCAGAACTTTATTGTATTTCAAGAATGCTCATGTGTCATGCAAATTTAACGTCTAAACATGTTTCTAAATAAGATCTTTTTGTTACTGTTCCGACTCCTTATTTTGTACTGTGATGCAGTAGACTATTGTATTTCCTTGCAGTTGTAGATGCGGCAATAAATTAAGCATAGCCAACCAAGCGGCTTTGCATTTGGTTCAAAACAGTACTTTGATTTTTGACCAGAGAGCAACAAGGGGCAGTAAATAGTAAATACAACTACAGATCGCGTCCCTTGCATTTTGATTATGAAAAAAAAAATCAAAGATTCTACAAATATAATATTTTGGTTTCAGCATCCAACCGGAAACCACTTCTTGTACAGCCGGGTATGTTCCTGCCTTCTCTTCTCATTCCTGCGCATACTGTTCGCTCGCTTCTCTACTGCATTGATGGCCTCTCTTCTTGCATCCTTAATCTTTTCAAGCAGGCAAGCGATTCAAGATGAAAAAATATATGAAGGAAATGCAAGAAATGGAACCATCATAGTACCATACCTTGAGTTTGGATAGCTGGCCTTGGAGCTCACGAGCGCCTCTCTGGAACGGAAAGAGGTCGCCGTTCCTCCTTGGCGCGCCCGCAACAATCTCGCGCCTGGACAATAGCGGAACATCGTCCTGTTGCTTCATCTCTTCTTCTTCCATTTGCTGAAGCCACACATTCTGATCATTTGTCAGCTTCTTAGCTGCTGCTGAGGAGCTGACAGCTGCGACGCTGTCCTTGTCCAGTTCGTGACTAAGCTGAAATCCATGATCACCAAAAGATATTAAAAACATTTATAAATTTATTATATCAGGGTCAGTGTGCATTCATGCCTGTCGGATCCGGCATTCGAGTAGGTGGAGACGGTCCATAAGAGTTCCTTTGAGATGCGCCTCATGGAGGGCGGAGGAGAGGGACTTGCACGGCTGATGCCTTGTTTGCAGGTCATCAATGAAGTAGCTGCTCTCTGGAGAGAACCTCTGCTGCTGCTGCTGTCTCTCCAGCTGCCTCAGCTGCATGTATAATGTATTACCGGCATCTCATGATTGCTGATGAATGTTTAAACAGATGCATGCACGTACTTACCCGGATGTCTATCTGGTTGAGCCTCCCGAGCAGGGACTCGGTTGATGCATTGGAGAGTACTCTTGTCTCAGGCCCTCCTCCCATCATCCTCAGTGGAGTTGGCTAGAGTGGAATGGAAGCGATGGATGGAGCATGTGTATATATATTACGTGATGGCTCGCGGGGAAGAGTGGTTCTCTGCCGGATCATGTCCCGGGTCTGGGGTACTCTCATATCCGACTATAGTGTTAGTGCCGACACGTTTGTCACTATGGACTCGGTCAGGGCTCAGGCTCGATCGAGCAGCCACATACTTGCACGAAAATTCGGGAAAATTATGAACAAATTATAAAATTATAATTATATATATAATACAACCCGAGACTTTTGGGTGCTGCTGCTTGCTTGGATGTTGGATCTTATCCCCCGCCCGCCCATGTTTTTCTCTTCCACTTGTTCAGCCACCTCCTCTAGCTCTCACTGCTGCGGCAGCGTAGCAATTCATCACCGACTATGGCGGAGCAGCTTCTCTGTTCTTCTCCCCCGTCTTTCTGCCCCTCCACCTCCCTCGCTTCGCCGGCTCCTTCTCAAGCCCCATGTCAATTGCAGGCCCGGAGGACGCATCATTGCATGCTTTTCCGAATCTGGTAGTGGTGCGCAGGATGAACAGAGAAGCGGAGTGGCCACAGCGATGGAAGAATCCATGCCGACTAAGGATCTCATCACTATCGCTGCTTGTGCTGTTGGTCTCCTCACTGGTGTTGGTGTGGTGCTCTTCAACGATGCGGTGAGATCTCATCTCCTTCTTCGCTGTTTCCATGAGGGTTGAAATGAATGCTACGCGATCTCGAATTACAAAAGTTTTCACTTAATGGTTCATAATTAAGAAAATTTCATTTTTATTGAAGAATCTATGTAAAGTTAAGGTTTTTATTTGTTTTTCCTGATTCTTCTTAGCCTGTGAAGCAAGATAATGATTCTAAATTACTGCTCATATACTAATATTCAGTAAGAAAACCACTCTCTTGCTAGTGTACACTCCTGCATCTTTTGCAATCTTATTTGCATGATTAAGGAGAAAACAGGGTAGTCAGTTATTTCCTATGGCTGATAACGTTAATATCTTCTATAGATTGAGCAAAATTTAGCAAGTCCCTATTATCATAATATCTTAATTACAGACTGATGATATATGATATATCCCACATGTTGTCACTTGCAAAGTTGTATATCTGCTCATTGTGCTAGGTGCATTACCTAAGAGACTTATTTTGGGATGGAATACCTTCTCGAGGTGCGTCATGGTTGAGAGAGGAGCCCATTGAAGAAGTCTGGCAAAAAGTAATACTCGTACCAGTGTGTGGTGGTGTAATGGTAGCCATTTTGAATAAGCTACGGACTTCTCTTGAAGCCCCATCTGAGGGAAGTCTGGCATCTAATGTTAAAGGTGCACTAAGATCATTTCTGAAGACAATAGCTGCTGCTGTCACCCTTGGAACTGGTAATTCTTTGGGGCCTGAAGGTCCTAGTGTGGAGATTGGTTCATCTATAGCAAAAGGAGTTAGCCATGTATTTGAGTGGAGTGGTGGAAAGAGGTTATCCCTTGTGGCAGCTGGATCAGCAGCTGGCATTTCATCAGGTATATGGCATTGATAAGCTTTTTCATGGTTGATAACCAGTTAACTAAGAAGATATTATGCCCCATATTATTAGGATTAAGCAATGGACTTGCATGATCTTTTTAATCTGTTTTTCATGATTCTTCCTAATGTTATGTTTATATGTCGTTATTTTCCTTTGCTGTTTAGGTTTTAATGCTGCTGTAGCTGGATGTTTTTTTGCTGTTGAATCTGTCCTGTGGCCGAATTCCACAGATTCATTCTTACCTCTTGCAAATTCAACATCAATGGTGATACTTAGTTCAGTAATAGCATCTGTGATTTCAGAAGTTGGTCTTGGTTCTGATCCTGCTTTTATAGTTCCAGATTATGATTTCCGTTCTCCAAGTGGTAAATTTCTTCTCTTTTATCTCAATGAACAGGCTGTTAACCAGAATTAGGAAGGAAAAACCAGCATATGGAGCTTGAGTTGCTTAATATTGCTTCATATTTTCCAAGTAAAACTTATCAATCATAAAGTGGATTTTCAAATTTGCATGCATTGGTAGTTTTCAAGTGACCATTTACCCGTGGTCTCCTCCATCTTCAGTAGGGATGCATTTGAAGTTAAATGAAGTTGTTTTTCCTTCTTGTAAACTAGTTATGTAGATTTAGTTTCTCATGAGATAGTAGAATAGGTTATTAGTTAAGATAAAGATGCTATTATCTCTTTTAAGCTGGGTTTCTTATCTGCTACAGAGCTTGAGAAAATCTGAGGGTGCTTATGTAATTCAATACATTTTCAGAACTTCCATTGTATCTATTGCTGGGTATCTTGTGTGGTTTGGTGTCATTAACCTTGTCTGGATGCACAACATTTGCTCTGGAGTTAGTTGAAAATGTTCACAAAGCTACCAGAATACCAAAGACTGTTTACCCTGCTTTTGGTGGTCTGGTTGTTGGTGTGATAGCGTTAGCATACCCAGAGGTCCTTTACTGGGGCTTTGAGAACGTTGATATTCTATTGGAGTCGAGACCTTTTGTGAATGGCCTCCCTGCTGATATCTTATTTCAGTTAGTTGGGGTAAAGATAGTGGCAACATCTTTGAGTCGAGCTTCTGGGCTAGTAGGCGGCTACTATGCCCCGTCCCTTTTCATTGGTGCAGCAACTGGCATGGCATATGGAAAATTTTTGAACTCTACTCTATCTGGGCTCAATCCTTTGTTTCATCTATCAATCCTAGAAGTGGCATCACCTCAAGCATATGGTCTGGTAACATGTCTATATGTAGCTTTCCTTTTCCCTGATTTAAGATAGGCATATATATTAATAAGAGATGATGTGTATCAGATCAGAAAAAGTTTCTGGTTTAGTATATTATAAATTTGCTTGAATTTATTTTTCCCTTAAACCATATCAATTTCTATGAGCTCTTGTACTGCTTATCACAAATAGAAGCAGCGCATGGAGATTGACAGAAAAAAAACCCTAATCAAGCGTTTGTTTATTCTAGACTAGTTTGATTTGATTTATATTCATGAGCTTGGTAGAGAGAAACATGCTTTTTGAGCTAGATTTCAGTTTAGATTAGTCCTGATGCCCTTTAGAAGACTCCTATCACATTTCATAAGGTTGAGAAGGTTCACTCTACTGCATATGCTGGGTATATAGCTGAAGAAAATTTGATTAAATTTCCCTTTGCATTTTCTTTCACCATAGTACAAAATTTTGATAGAATTTAAATTGGAGGCACACCATCAGACACTATAAACATGACTGACACATGGAATTGATGCATGAAAAGCAAGCTTTTGATTGTTTATTCTTCATTCTTCTCAGAAATTCCCTTCTACACCCTGTTACATAAGCATTTATTAGTCCAGATATGATTCATATGGCCTTTACTTTGACTTGCATCATTACACACAACAAACTAATATCCCCGAGTCTCTTGCAGGTGGGAATGGCTGCTACTCTTGCTGGCGTTTGTCAGGTGCCCCTGACATCAGTTCTGCTTCTGTTTGAGCTAACCCATGATTACCGAATAGTTCTTCCGCTGCTTGGAGCTGTTGGGATATCTTCATGGATAGTTTCTAGCCAGAATAAGAAAAAGGATGCTGCTAATAAATTGAACACTTCTGGAGTGAAGGAGGATGGTGATAAACGATATAAAGACTCCATTTATCAAAGTCAAGAATTGGAAGCATTGGCTGAAACATCCCAGGCAACTGATTTGTGCAAGATTGAGAGCTCCCTTTGTGTCTATGATTCTGTTGATGAAATAAATCCTTTGGTAGAAAAGCTTACTGTTTTACAAGCTATGAAAACTAGATACATTACTGTCCTGATGAGCTCCTCAGTAGTGGAAGCAGTCACTCTCATGCTTGTTGAGAAGCAACCTTGTGTTGTAATAATTGATGATGATGAGTTTCTAGTAGGACTTCTATCACTCGAGGACATTCAAAACTTCAGCAAAGCTGCAAAGGAAAGAGGGACGCAAACTGAGGTGAGTAAACACAACTCATAAATACCTGGAACCTGAGTCTGGGGTAGAATAAAAGAATGAAGAATTAGGCATAGAATTCTGTCAGCTGTAGGTGCATAGAGAAGGTTGGTTTGAATCTTCCTTTTAACCGCTGCTGGAGAAAGGAAGTCGCAGATGCTGTTGTTTTATTTAGTTAAATAGATGATGTGAATAGATTGATATGTTTCAGATAAGTTCAGATAGGTGGTAAGTTAGTTTGAACATTCGAGCCAAGAAGGTCAAATGTTGTCTACGATATTGAGTTTGGCTTTATGGGTGATCTCCTGGCGTCCAACCCATTGGCACTCCTAAATTCCCTTATTTTTATTGTCTTGCTCTCTTATTGACCTTTCTTGTTTTGGTGTGCAGGTTGACAAGATTCTAGTATCTCATGTTTGCCACTTGGATGGGAAGAAATGCCAATCGTGGGCTGTGACACCTGACACAACACTTAATATTGCTGAAAGAATCATGAATTCACATGGGATAAATCAGCTTCCTGTGGTGTCTGAGCATGTAGACAGTCAGAAAAGAGGACGCTTGGTTGGTTTATTGGACAGGGAGAGTATCAGCATCGCTTGCCGGTAATATTCCTTGCATAATGTAGCAATTTTGATGGATGTTTTGCATTCGAAAGTGTTAGTTCTTCGTCACTCCTATAACTAATTCAAGTTCATCCTTCCCCTTTTTCATTGATGTCGTGCAGAGCAGTGGTGACAAAAGAATATCTTGGTTTATACTTGTAGAGAACTTCCGAATTCTAATGATACAGTGGAATATAATCCTATACAGCTGCTTCTCAAGAGCTGTCATGAAGAGTAATGACACAGTGGGATAGACTTCAGCAAAGGATGTATGGAGTATACCTTAATGAAGCCTTACTGATAACTGAAGAATTAAAATGCAACACTCATGCAAATATAATCTTGAGTAAATGAGGTGGCGGTGCTCACAATTGATAAAATATGTCAGGCATGACGAATACTGAATACTAAGATTTTCACAAAGATTCATACAGTAAAAGAATTGTTTCCTCAAAAGAAATGAGGATGTTGTTTGATGTTAAATGTCTTGCAACTTATATTTCTGTAAATCATCCGAGCAAGCATTGTAAGAACTTGAATTTTTCTGGTTACAGTGATCAACATTTGGTTTAATTTTTCATTATTGAGGTTTCTCTTTCTCTTCTCCCCAGGCCAACCTTCTTTCCCTGTTTAGTCATAACTTTGGATATCTATCCCAGCTGTCGCGCGGGCCAAAACAGGACAAGTTGGGATCCTTGGAATCATATAAACAATATAATACATACATAACACCGGATTTGTTTTGGTACCTTCGCTCGTTCTATTGTTCCTTCCTTCTCATAATAAATAAAAGAAAAGGAATCCACGTACAGCTCATAAAACAAAAGAAAAAGGACGAGCCCCACGCACCACTCACTCCAGCGGTGCTGTGACTGTGAGATGTGGCTATGAAAAACAAACACAAGTCACAAGCAGAGCAGCTGTAAAGATATGCTGTCCTGGTAATGAATGATACACAAGATCACGGACAGTCACTGCACCACAAGACTGGCAAAATCCTAGTTTGAATTGAAACACATGAGCACATAAATACATCATTTCATTGCAACAGTACCTTTAACAGCAATAACATTACTATTTTTAATATTACAGACAACCCCAGGGAGAAATCTCATTCATGTTCCTCATTTATCATGGATTTCCCCTGTGATAGACCCTTCCAAGTTTTTTTTTTTCTTTTATATAGGCAAAAGATATAAATACCCAGAAATGGGTGAATAGCAACAACCATTAACTGAACAGTTCTTGAGTCTCTAGCTTCCTTTGTATGCAAACAGCAGGGAATGCCTACCTTATTATTGTGAAGAAATCAATATGGAGATCAACAGCAATGAAACATGAACAGACTTGTTGATCCTTTCTCTCCCATTTTTGTCCAAACTAATAAAGAATTGAAGGAGCAGGTCTGCAACTGTCTAGCTTACACCACCAACAAACTACAGAGCGCACCGGTCCAACCTCCCGATTCCATTGTATTGAAGCAAAGTGCCATACCAGCACAGAAGCAAAAACGAATGCATGCAGAACAACTTGCGTTTCTATCTACAATGCGTATGCAGAATGCCATCATCACATCATGCATGGAAAAAGAAAATCCAATCTGACGATTGCACCTTCACTTTGTGTTGTAACAGAACTCAACGGCTATGCTTACTGGTATCCAAGTGATTAACACTAGTTGCAGTCCAATCCACATTCTTCCAGAACTGGGCCATCGTCCTTGGGAAGGAATGGATCGATCCTAACCCATAGAAGGGAGAAAATCGACGCAAGGAGAATAGACCAGACTATGATAATTGTGGGTGTTCGGTTGTGCTTACCCACCAAACCTTTGAGGAAAGGATAGAGGTGCACAATCACCCAAAACGCGAAGAAGAGCCTTCCAAACAAAGGTCCCCAAGATTCATAGCCATTGTTGATGGCATTGGAGATCCCCGCAACAACACCTATTAGATTTATTACTAGCAGTGTTGTTGGCGGGATGAGTAAAGTTGTCCATTTGAATGTATACAGCTCTGAGAATTCCCCATCATCCCCGGCCTTTGATGTAACAGTGAAGTTGGTGTCAATACCAGCGAGGACCTTCAGAAGACCTTGAAACACCGCAAATAGGTGGGAAGAGACGCCTCCAATAACCCAAAACTGCTCATTTCTCCACCAATCATCAAGGCCAATTCCACTCCATCTCATTTCTAAGATGCTTGTTGCAAAGATACAAATGAAGAGAGATAAAAACCATAAACTGGCAACATTGCTCAGCTGCATGAACACAACAAAAGGTGTGAGTGACAATTCAGCAAGATTTAAAACAGACAACGTGATGATAACATTTCAATTTCGCACCTCTGGAGTGATGAACTTCCCAGTAAGCAAGCAAACAGCAGGTAAAGTGCAGTATGCTAGAAGTGGAATTGATGTCAGAGGATACACAGTAGCATTTATGTATGACAACCGCTCCAGCCATTTCAATCCACCTCCGTATCCATACCAAAGAGGACAGTGTCTGCTCAAGAAAATTTCCACAGACCCAAGAGCCCACCTAAGGACCTGGTGGAGACGGTCAGAAAGATTAAGTGGCGCAGATCCTTTAAACGCAGGCCTTGGTGGAACACAATAAATTGAGCGCCATCCATGACAATGCATTTTAAAGCCAGTCAAAATATCTTCTGTGACAGAACCATAGATCCATCCAACCTGAAGAACAAGGAAGATTTAAGGCAACAGATTCACAATGGGTGAATATCTACATTCACAAAAGGTTAAGCACATGGACCTAAAACTCTACCTCTTTTCCCCAGTCAGTCTTGTCTTCATACCCACAACTGATGACATGGATAGCCTCCTTTAGCAGTGATGCCGGAGTTGCACTTTTTAGTGTTCCACCATTCTCCAGTAAAGTAGAGGCAACAAAAACAGGAGACTGCCCAAATTTCTTTTCCAACTTTGTTTCAGGAACCATGGACAATTTTTGATTCTCCATCCCTGTGAAGTCTTGAAGTTAGTGTGAGTAGGCATAGGCATTATACACAGGCCTTAAATGCTCAAAGAATCATTATAATTCACATCATGTCAGTGGTGTGCAAAAATGAAAGAGCATAATGTCCTGATTGTAATTAGCAATTTTTAGGACTCCATAACAACAATCTTCTGCATGGTAATTTAAGTCAAAGGTACTGTATCATTTAAGCGAAATATAAACATGTCTGATTGTTTGTCCTGATACGTCCATTTGAAAAATAGACAGCACATAACATGTATTTAAAACCAAAACCATTAACCATTCATCTCAAATAGGTAACAGGATAATGAAAATGTAAATAGTCCTTAAAACAGCCAAGAGTTTTGGTAGTTGATAAGATAAAATAATATTAAGGTATGGTACCTTCAATGCCTTCTTCAATACCCTCCAAAGCAAATACTGGTGCTCCACTATCCCCTCTCCTGGAAGTCTTTTTCTTTTCCTGCTTAGCCTTAGTTGACTTCTTCTTTTTTCTCCCAGGGCAGCAGCAGCAGCAACACCATTTTGGCCAACAGTTGCAAGTCCTAGTGGGTGGCTTCTTTGCTTTTGGAGCATCAAAGCCATAGAATGCTTGTCTTCTGAAGACACATCCTGTACCAACGTAAATGGGTCCTTGGATTCCGTCAAGACCTTTCATGTTAATCTGTACCAGAGAGCCATGAGTTAATTAACCATGAATACAAATATAAATCAAATTAAGTAGGAAAAGGATAGCATATATGTTAAAGATATGGTGGATATCGGTGCTCACATCGAAAAACACAGTGTTGCGATTAGCATATCGATCATGCCGATCAATGCCATCAAACCTCTGGGGAAATTGTACATAGCACACTCTCTTCCCCAATAGTGGGTCCATCATGAAACACATTGCCTCTCTGAGTGCCTTGCTATTGTTTATGTAATGGTCACAATCCAAGTTCAACAGATAAGGTGCATTAGTTAGTACAGCTGAGACTCTAACCTGGCAAGTCCGACAAACAAAACAAACCATGATGATCAGCATTTTCAGTTTATTCCAGAAATGGAATTAAGAACCCAGCATACTAATTAATCCATTACCAGAGCATTCATGGCACCGGCCTTCTTGTGGTGATTGAATCCAGGCCTCTTTTCTCTAGAGACATATACCAAGCGAGGAAGTTCATTTCCATCAGTGTCATGCCCACCACTTTGTCCCAAAAACACCTACAAATTTGGAGTACAGTTAGCTGTTTAAAAGATGGCCTAGCAAAAGAAAGACACTAGTGTTTGCAATAAACACTTAAAACACAGGTGGCAATTTATACCTGAATCATCCCAGGATGATCACGAACATTATTCCCAGGCCATGGAGTCCCATCCTGCATTGTCCACCCTTCTTCTGGAACCTTTTGGGCCTTTGCCACCAAAGCGTTTATACGTACCTTAAATTCCTCATACTCTCTCTGTAACCATCATCATTTTTAAGTTAATATATTTAACAGAAGTTCATTTCATAGATATGGAAAAACACATCAAATATTTCTATGAGATTACATACCTTCATGGCTCTCCTTTCCTTTACAAACGAAGGCATGACCTTATCCTTCAGATAATCAATCTTTTGCTGGAAATACCATTCTGGTGCCCGTGGCTCAATATTGAATTTCTTGCAGAAAGGAACCCATTTCTTTGCAAATTCAGATGTTTCTGACAATGCTTCGAATGTCAGCATTGCAGCACCATCATCCGAAACATAGCATGAAACCTTGTCGACAGGGTAATCAACAGCAAGGATGGACAGAACTGTATTTGCAGTGACCAAAGGGGGTTCCTTCAAAGGATCTACTGTACTCACAAATAAGTCAACTGAAGCTAGTTGAGAAGGTTGGCCTTCTTTTTCATACCTGAATAGAAATTTTGCAACAAAGCTCAGGCAATTTGGAAAAGAAAATGAAAAAAATCCCAAATTAGCATTTCAACAAACCTCAGTGACAATCTGTCAAGATAAGTCTCCCTTTCAATAGGTAGCCACTTCGGAAACTGATCAAGAATCCATGACATGGCAAACCAGATTTCACAGATAACAGATATGAGCCACAGTGCAAATGCATCACTCACAGGATGTGTGACTCGGTAGTGAAAGAAAAACCCCACAACTACCAGACGGATAATGATGATCATCCTGTAAGGATTTACTTGGCTGGAAGGGAGAGGCAGCTTTCTTGATAGTGGCTGTCTAGCTTCATCCATCCTGGTCAAGACCAAAAACAATGTTATTCACTCAAAAGGGAAAAATAAAAATTTTAGGATACACTAAACTTTACGTGGATTGGATTCAGCTGAATTAACAATAGAAGGCCAATGATTTGCTCGGAGATTATTATCAGCTTCTAATAGAAGCAATCAAAATCAATAGGAACCCGGTTGACATGGGTAACAACATAAATCAAGATCCATCATTGGTAAATGGGTGTTAAGCTCTTGATGGCCAATAAACAACATAATGGAACTTAACCATCACCACCAACTTGATAGAATTACATCTTCATCCCATTGTCCCTTGAAACTATAAGCACATCAAAATTGCAGTACAAGCTCCACCAAAATGATAAATATCACTGTTAGCATATCACAAAATCCAGAAGACAGTGATCACAAAATGATCATAAGTCATTCATTCAGGCAATTTTCTCATGGCTCCTAAAAAATTTTAATTACAAATGACCAGTTAGTCTCTTCAAAACTTAAAGAACAGGGCAATAGATGCTAACCAACAACCAGTTATCTGTAACAGTTCATGAGATTATTATGGTTGCATTTTCTAACAGGTTTTAGTATGATTTCTTAAGTTAACAAAAATAAGAAAGCTTAAAGAACTTACAATGGTAGATCTGGACCATCTCCATCATTATCCCAGTCTTTGCCGCCACTGTCATTCCTCATTGAATGAAATTTTTCTTGCTTTTGCTTCCAATTCTCCATCCTCTCCTTCCACGCCACACTTCCATAGCCATAAGCAGCAAGATCCTTGGAAGGATCCATTGATCTAGGTTGAACTGCAGCCAAAGAATTTTGGTCATCAAATTCAGCAAACATGAAAAGCACAGTGAATTTTCCCCCTAGCATATAGTAAGACCAACACCAGCACATAAATCTGATTTACTAAACAATTTTAGGGAATAAATGATCACCTGGAAGACTAGGATCTGTAAAAGGAAGTGGGTGGATCCTCTTCCCACCACCACCACCACCAGCACCCATGAAGGATGGAACTAGTGCATGCTGCTCTGGGGGGATATCATCAACCTGGAATGGAGAAAACTATTCATAAGAGGGAAGCATGTGGAAATACCAGGAACAACAGATGTCCAGGTGAACAAAATTTTGAGGAAACAGATCAACTGGTTCTCAAGTACAGAGAGGAGGAGGAGGAGGAGTAAAACAGTTACCATCTGGCCATTGGTAAGCAAGGGGACCTGCGGCATTGTATGCACCACGTGAGGCATGTCGAGATCAGTCCCTCGGCCATAGCTCATATGGCCCTGCAGCATGCTCTCCGCCATATACTGCATGTCCTGCTTATCCCTCCCGGCAAAGCTGAACTCGTGCTCAAGATCATCAATGCCATCCTCTTCCTCATCACCAGCGACTCTTGCACACCCTGGGAATACCCACAATCAATTCCAGCAAAGGAATCGCTAAAGAAAACCACGACTTTAACAAAACTAGAACAGGAATAAAGATATTAGGAAAAAAAATCAAACCTTTGAGACGCTTGAACCTGGTCTTGCATTGAGGGCAGACCTGGTTGCCTTCCATGCGCTCATACTCGTAGCAAGTCCTGCAGATAGGGAAGGCGCACTCATTGCAAGCGACGAAGAGCTCGCCGTCAACGGTGAGGCCGATGTCGTCACCGCAAATCTGGCAGATTTGCCCGCTCAGATGCTTCAATGGCTTCGGCTGCCACGATTAAGAGGAGGAAATATTCAATTAAAAGAACAAAAGGGGGGAAACGGAAGCCGGATCTATGCTTGAACAACAAATGACTATTCACTGAAACGAGGAATTTTGCCGCCCAGAAAAGCCTAAGAACTCACTCCAGATTCTCCGTCGCGCCGAATAACGACGAGCTCGTTCCGATTGTGCGACCCCGCGACCAAGCCTGCGCTCGCCTCCATTTGCTCGATTAACCCTTACACCAAGAAAACCAGAAATCTCTCCAGATCTGTGGGTTTATAAGGTAAGAAAGATGGGGTTTTTAGAATAACAAGAGGTACAGCAGAACGCCACAAAGCGATCTACGTTCCCCTATGAATGGAAAGAAAGAAGGGAATGGAATGGGCAGGGGGCAAGGCCTCTCTCGCGTTCTCCTGCCCAGATATATGGCAAGGCTGGAGAAGAATAGCAGCAACGAGACCCCTCAACTTCACGCCTAGAGCGCTTGCTATCTCTTCTTATTCCTTGCTTGTTACCACGCCCAACAGCAAATGAGGCTCAAGATGTCAACTTTCAGCGTAAACAAACCACCACCAACACAGTAGAATGAGAAGAAGGAGACCAAAGAAGAAAAAAAGAAAAAAAAACAGCTTGTAGCTCAGGGAATAAAGTAGAATATTAGTATAGGCAGGAGAACGGAGAGCTAGCTGTAATCAGGTCCCAAATCTCCTCTCCACGAACCCCACCCAGCTCTTTCTCTCTCCCCCCTCTTTCTCTCTCCCTCTTGCACACGCACCTTGCCCACCTGCCGCTCAGTACAAGCTTTTATCAACACCTCCGCCGACACTGCTAATGCGGCAAAAACAACCCAACACCCTCATCTCGATGGTGAAAGATAAACATCTCTCAATTAAATGTCCACTTTTATTACTGTCTTACCACGACAGTTTCTTCCGCATGAATCCAAGGTGTGAAGGTGAAGTTAAAAAAAAAGAAAAGAAAAGAAAAAACAGAGAGCAGGGGAGAATGATGCAATCCCATGCCATGCCTGGACATTAACATGGTTAGAAAAAACTAATGATGTATTAGTAAAACAATCAAAGAATTGAGGAAACAGTAAAAACAAGCACATGTGGACAGTGGGCTCTGAGTCAGTGAGACAGGGGTCACGTCTGCGCGGGCCTCCCTCCCGCTTTCTCTGACGAGTACCAAATCCCCTGTTTTGACTTACATGTTCTGAGTTAAAACTTTTTATGATCTCTCCCTCTCTTGTGTATATTCTCGTATCTACGTAATTTTTACTTGAACTTCTAATTTGAAAAAAAAAAAAAAAAAAACATAATTTTGTTTGTATATTCACATCAAGGATATATGTCTACACATGCAGTTCAAAGAGTCTTAAAAAGTGAGACATGGAATCCGTGCCTGCTTTTGGCCATTTACTGCTACCTCTCTCATGGATGCTTGTTTGTGAGAACCAGAAATTTTAAAAAACAGAACAAGCAAAGCAACCAAGCATATATGTGTTCATGCATGTAGTTTCCTAGGAGGTGTGTATTGTGAATCCCCATCTTGGTACATTCATCCAATCATTGAGACTGTGGTCTCCTCCCTCTCAAATATTAGGTAGAGGATAATGGTTAAAAACTTAAAATTATTCGGTTCCTTTATATAACTGCTACTCTTCGTGGTCCCTAAACCAACTAATACTCTCAAATGCAAGTCAATACGGCTGCTCATGCATCATCTTCACACATACTCTAATAACATATATAAATTTACCACCACTCTGCACTACATGTATTTTTTTCCCAGTCAGTCAACTGGTTCTCCAAACTGACCTCTAAATGCTTCTCAAGAGGGAATTCCCATGTTGTTCTAGTAACAACTAATCTGACACTCGCTCAGAGATCACAATCATATTCAACTTGTATGTGTTGAGCTTTTAAATAATACATTGATGACCCTCTCGTAGGTCGTTTGCTTTAGATCTGAACTACTGACTAGTAGCATACTTATTTGATCACAAGCACGCGATGGAGAATTTGCATGCATTGGTGGATTTAATTAGAAGGATAGTGAGAAGTTGCTGTCTTAATGACTCTAATGGAGAGTTGACCAAGACTTTAAACTCAGTCGGTTGCACCATGCCATCAAGTCCCAACTACATCATCTTTGTTGTTACATACTTAATTACGACTAATCAACTATACTTCTATTTCAACCAACTCTGCCTAAAAAAAACAATTAAAGGGTGACACTCTGTTTATTTGTTGATTACCTTGGTTTTGGTTTTTACCAAATATATGGTGCATGCTAATCTCATCCGTGCCACTGCTAATCCTTTTTCTGAGCAGTGTTAGGTGAGATGAAGACAAAAGGTGGCACACCGGTTGGTGATGAGTCTCACACTCATCCACTCAGCTCAATGGGGATTCCTCTTGCCCTCATTGAAACATGGCCCCATGGCATACGCACCAAATCATGACCACCATACATGTCTGCCTTCCTGCCTCTCTCCTAACAATAATATTTCTGATATTTCTGCAACTGCAAGGTATAAATATATGCACATCAAATTAATGCCCATATTTAATGGAGCTGTAAAACATGAATGCTAGACAAACTCACATATTCCACCAACTGTAAGATTAGCTTTTATTTAACTTTAAATATTGATTAATTTGGAGTGTTTTGTATTTAGGAGAAACAAGATCACAGCTAGATAGCATCACTTTTTGAACAGCATCGATCCCCAACGTTCTTTATTTATTATGCATACAACTTTAGCTAATGATCACTATCTTGTATTCTCTTGCTTTAATTATGTATTATAAAGTATGGTTAGCAATGGGATTAGTTAAAAAGTAGGGGGGTTATACAAATCCAATAATTGTCAAGCCCACCAGCAAGCAAAGTCCCCATGAAGATATATACTTCACTTCAATCACTCATCCAAAAGTTGTCTAAATAAATTAACCTTTCTTCAATGTAATAATTTCTGTCACCCTCCAACGTAAAACATGGCTCTCTCCTCCTCATACACATAAATAATCTGTCTTGTCTTGTCCCCTCTATTAGCAATCCATACATACAAAAGCTCATATCCCCATTTGGTATTTTACCACATGATGAGAGAATTAGAATTTAGAAACCCAACTCATCAGTAGTATTTCCCTTGTGAGTGGTGGCTCTCCTTTTTATGCGCTTGTGGGCCTCATGAGTCCATGACACAGGGAGGTTAATTAGTACGTACATCATGACAAAGACACAATCAAAATTCAATTAAATCCTTGTGTTATCATGCCGACTCAATCATTGTCCAATTGAAGGAAAAACTTAGCTTAATTAGCCACCTCCTCTTTCCATTTTCTAATTCACTTTTTCATTAGGAATTGATGCTGCTTTTAACCACCGTTTAATAGGAAATTAGAGCAGTCAACGTTGATGGGCAAGGAGAGAAGGACCGAACACAGAGAAAGCACCATTCCAACCCTCCTTTTTGTTTTAGAATGATAAAATAATAAACTGATGAGAGTGAGGAAAGCCTTAGAAAGGGACAGCGGAGGGGCCCATGTTGTTGGTGGGGATCCAGCTAAATGCCTGTTGGCTGTTGCTCGTAATATTGACAGCCATCTGATGATCCGATCCAATCATCGGTTGGTAGACTTGGGGCTACTTCAACAGACTGGCAAGAGTCTTACACTCTCTCCCTGCCGACACCTTCCATTCTTAATACAAACCACACAAGAAATTAACATGCCATTCCATGCTTTTTGCTGAAAAATCTAAACATTGTTTATTAAATGACCAGTTGGTTACACTTACACCCTCACGTTTATTTATCTTATTTTATTTGTTAATTGACGAAATCAATCAGAGGACAGGGAAAAGGACATGATACTGCACTTACATGCGCACTAATCAGAGAACAGAACCCAAAGGGGCAGACGCCTGTAGAGGATGTATAGATGATATGGTCCGGATTCAAGATGGACAATTGCCATGATGTGACGGTGCATCGTATTGCTCACGAGAGGGGTCCCCGAATCCGCTGAACAAAGGGTAGATCTACACACCAGGATACGCTTTGATTGGGTGATGTACTGTGTGACATTTACACCACTGTTTATATGCTCTACTGTATGTATACTACTTACTTTTCCATTGTGCTGTGAGACCGTGTTCCTGAAAATTTGCCAGAATGACGTTTGATCGAGTGCATGTTTGTGTGCATGCATGAGAGTGTGTTGATGAATTTGGTTGCTTAGGCAACGTCAGGGGAAAAAGAAGCTGTAATTGCGAGCACAAGGCTCCAGGCCTGCAGGATTTTTCATTCGTGATCAAGGAATCAATTGTGACTCTTAACTGGAATGAGATCATGTCTGTAATTCAATCAGAGACTGAAATTGATGTGAAGAGCTTATATGTTTGCTGTAAGCTGTCATTTTTTTTCCTTTATTGATATTGCATTAATGTAGAGCTCGTGTTGGGGATTGGTAGCAGTCACCTGGTACGTGAGTAAAGATCTGACCACTCAGGGTCTCCCTAAAGAGCGGGCACAATGATATTGACCTCTATCTCCTGCTCTTTGATCGAAGTTTATTTTCCTCCCCCACTAGGCCGAAAGCCCAGTGGCCTTCTAATCTCAGCCCAACTATAATCTTATGGTTAGTATATCAGTCATCACCTGTCAAGTAAAGCCCAAACATGACAAAGGCATCTCAGCCTAGCGTCAAACTGGTCGCATGCCTCACCACCCACCCGGATTCGAGGTCACGCTGAGGGCCGAGATCTGTGGCGAATGCTTGTGCCCATGTGGGATGCCCAGTCTACGAATGGCAACTTCCTAGTGCCAGCCAGATTCAACCTGTGCGTGCACGCCTGTGGTCCGACTTAGTGATGGTCGTTCGCTAGCCTAGCTCATACGACCAAAAAAAAAAAGGCCCAAACATGTGTCCGGCTTGACTACCCAATGCAAACAGTATTTATTGGTTTTGGAAATTATATTCGGTGATTTTTGTATTTGGTGAGAGAGTATAAAAAACAGGATTTAAAGAGTGTATTTAATTATGTGGAGAACTGGATGAGAACTGACCCTCAATCCATGTGTGGGTCAAGGTGTCCACCGGGCCGTGCAATCCCGGGTGCAGGCTCATGCTGTGCTGTCTGTGCCTTGCCCAGGCACGCAGGCCAGCACGGCCCTAAACTAGTTTGAAATTTGATTTTTTTATTTGAAATCTAAATTAGTAAAATCTAAATGAATATATATATATACTAATACATACAAATTAGTAACCTAAATTAGTATATATATATATATATATATATATATATATATATATATATATATATATATATATATATATATATATATATACTAATCTATTTTTTTCTTAAAGTAAATAATTATTTCTAAATACGTACATCCCATATATACATATAGTACATATAAGATTCATTAAAATCAAAATTAGAAAAATAATGATCTATCTACCAATTTTGAAAAACTCATAATACACCATCACCATTATATAAAAATTATTTTTTATCTATTAAAAATTTAAAAGACCTTAAAATAGTTCAAAAATAAAACAATAGATAGTAATCTAATACATAACTTATTTAGTTTTGCAAAATAAGTTTTTGAATTTATAAGTTTTTATAATTTTTTAAAATTTTTATTTATTATTGTTTTTTTAAGGGTCGATTAAAAGTTTTTTTGTATGTTTTTTTAGTTTTTTGGTATTTTATGTTTTTTTTTATATTTAATTTTTTTTCCATCATATATTTTATGAAAACCAACCAACTACCTCTTGGCCTATTAGTACCGAGTTCTTATGTAGAGTGTATTCTCTCATTCGAACCCCCACTCACGTAAGTGAGGGCTCATGTGCTTGAGGTGTGCTCTACACCTATGTGTGTCCTTGCTTCCTTTGATGTAAAGATAAATAAATTTATTTATTTATAAAATACTTTGAATATCATACTCTGATTTAATTGTTATGATTGATTTTTTAATTAAATAAATTATTATAATTAAATATAAATATCTCCATTTTAATTATTTTTATTTTAAATATTGTTATAATTAATTATTTAAACAAAATATCTCAATATAAATTACTCTGTCTTAGTTGAATTTTCAGATATTCTTATGTTTCAAAATAATTAAAAAAGGTTTTGTTTAAATATTATATTTTTAAAACATAAAATATTCAATTTAGTGTAATATGAAAGGAAAAATTGATATTTTTTAAGGGGAAATGACCATATTCCCCTGCGAGGGGATCTGATTTCTTTCCAAAGGGTATTTATTCCCACTAATGGATACTCAAACATGGGTATCTATTAGGGAGGGGAATCATTCCCCTTTATAAGTGAATAATGATTACCCTCATCCAAATGCACCCTTAAAGAATGTATTTAATTATGTTGATAATTGGGATGGGAACTGACCCTTAACCCGTGTGTGGGTCAAAATGTCAAATGAGTCGTGCAGGCCCAGGTGTAGGCTCATGCTGAGCCGCTTGTGCCTTGCCCAGGCACGCATGGCGCAGGCACACCACGGCCCGCGTGCCGGCCCAACACTAGTTTGATTTTTTTTATCTGAAACCTAAATTAATAAAATCAATATATATATACTGTTCACGTGATTTTCGGGAAGATCCCAAGAATCAAGTCAACACTTAAATTTATAGGGGTTTTTCGGGGAAAGCGACTCAAGAAAGTCAAGAAAGAGAGAATCGGGAAGACAAACACCAAGGTTTTAACGTGAAAAACCCCTTAAATGGGGGAAAAACCACGGGTCTCTAGGTTTGGAGGAAGAATTCCACTATGAGCAATTCTTTACAAGGGAGGGAGAGAGAGAGAGAGTGTGTGTGTACAAAGAACTCAATTGTCTTTACAAGTGTGAGGCCTTAACTATTTAGAGGCCTTGGTTACGACCTCCTCGGTTTTTCAATTCGCTCACTGATCCTTCTAGAAGGGTTCGGAGCTCCTCGGCAAAAAGAAAAGAGGAGTCTCGTTCGGAAGGCTGTTCGGAAGTCTCTTCGGAAGGCTTGCTTGGAAGACCGTTTGGAAACCTCTTTTCTTCTGGGAGGCTATTCGGGAGAGGGTGGGACCAAGTCCGTTTTAGTAATCCGAGGGGATATGGACCCGAGGTGAGGGTTACTTTGATGAAGACTAATGGCACGAAGTCTTCCACATGTGAGGTCATGATGATTCCACGTGTCTTCCTTGATTTCACCCTTATCATATACTAATCTAATTTTTTTCCTGAAAATAAGTAATTATTTCTAAATATGTTCATCCCATATATATATATATATATAAATTATATGTAAAAAATTCATTAAAATCTAAATTAGTAAAATTATGATTTACCTACCAATTTTGAAAGCTCATAATACACCATCACTATTATAGAAAAAAATCTATTAAAATTTTTAAAATACTCAAAATAGTTTAAAAACAAAACAATAGATAGTAATCTAATACATAACTTATTTAGTTTTACAATATATGTTTTTGAATTTATAAGTTTTTATAATTTTTCATGTGTTTTTTTTGGTAATTTATGAAATTTTCGGGATTTTTTCAATTAATTAATTATTTTTTTTTTTGTCTTTTTTCCCAAATTTGTAATGAATTTCTTATATTTTTAAAAATATTGAAAAAAAAGGGGCCGGCATGTGGCATGGCACAAACCTAGCGGAGCTAGGCCATGCCCCGTATCAGGCCGACCCCTTACTATTCATGTCGTGCCGACACAGACACAAATAGTGTCTGTGGTATAGCGGGCTCGAGCCATGCCACCCATTTGACACCATTATGTGGGAGTAATACCTAATGTGTAGGATATGAATTGGGCACGATAATAATTATGTGGAATATATGGATTGAAAAGAACAATTGCAGCTTTAATAATAAACAATTGAGTTTATTATAATGTGCATTAACTTTCTTTTGCTCTCATGATTTGGTGTAGTTAGCCCATAAAAGTGATTTAAGTTTATGCCAGGGCCCTAGTAGAAAAATCTGACATTTACATGGAGGTGGCACAACAACCTAGCAAGGAGGCTTGACACGATTTTGTGTAAAGAACATAGAAATAATTTATAGGTGCAGAATAATCAAAATAACTCCATTAACAAAATATTATATATTGCTCTTTTTCATACTTTGGGTGTTATAAGATGTAACATATATTTATCTTTAATTTAATTAACATGATTTATCTATCTTTATATAAAATATATTGATATGAGTATATCTAATTAGGCACGTGATGACATTCTGACCGTCCGTCCAACCGGCACAAATCCCCACCTCGGACACCCATTTTAGGCGGAAATATGATGCGAAGTCAAGACATGGGGAAGATGAATGACAAGAAGATAAAGTGTAAAAAATATCATATAAGGAGATCAGTACAACAAATAAGGCCTGACATGGAGGAAGCGGACACCGAATCCAATAGGAAAATAAGGAGGAGGTGAATAAATGAGAATGTAGGTAATTAAACTACTATGAATTCCCTTCCACTCTCGGGTTCTCTCCCAATGAATCATCGGAGCTAAACTAGGACATCAGACCCGCCCTGACCAACTCTCTCTCTCTCTCTATATGCAGGCACTTCGATGAGCGAGAGGCACTTGCTATCTTCTCTGGCAACTGTCAATATTCTCATCAACAAATAAATCATAACCGTTGGTCGGAATCGGTTCGATCCCAAGGAAGGACTAATTTTAGTGTTAACGTATATACATATGCATTTAATTGGATAGATTTGAAGAGTGGGATTAGAGGATATATAAGTAAAGAAAGTGGAGGCAATGACTTCAAAATTTTTATGGGGACACAAGATCCGTCTTGCTTACAAAACAAAAACTTTGTATTGTGGTTAAATGAGAAAAGAATAAATTCATCCTTGCTTTCATTTTATCTAATTTTTTTATTTTATAAAAGGGTTTTGATAATTAATCTGCCAGGAAGCACTGCCAGCACTGTCAAATATGAGAGTCTACCTAGGGACGGGAGAAACCATTAACCTATGGATGGACAATTGGTGGGAAGGGCTTGCACTATGTAACATCTACCCGGGCCTACAGGAACTATCAATCAAGAACCACCTAACCATCCAGAAAGCAAAATCCCTACTAGAAAGGGGCAACCCAATCCTTAAGGCGGGGCCTCTCAACAACTGGGAGCAAGAGGGTCTGGAACTGATCAAGCAAGCCATTTTGAACCCTAACCCAACCACACCCCCCACAATGGACTCAAGGGAATGGAAGCTCACATCAAACAAAATATTCACTGTGAAATCCCTGTACCATTTCAGAATTGACGGCGGAACTCGTAGTGGCCTTAAGACCAGGGTCTGGAAACAACCATGCCCCTTAAAGGTCAAACTCTTCGCATGGTTGGCTAACGAGAATAGGATCCTAACTCTCGACAACCTACACAAGCGAAACTGGGAAGGGAACGAACAAGATGCTATCTATGTGAAGCGGAAGATGAATCTGTAACACATCTGCTCATCTCATGCTCCTTTGTAACGCAAGTTTGAAATCACTTCGGTAACCTGTTTGGGTTACGAGCAAATGGTTTAGGGACTCAGGATCTTTGGGGATCCAGGGCCACCTTCCCTGTGGTGGACAATACCCTCCGAGAAGGTTGGAATCTCACCGTAATGGCAATCACCTGGAGTACTTGGGGTGAAAGGAATAGACGATGCTTCAAAGACAAACAACGCGTTTGTTTAAGAATTATTCGTGATATTACTTTACTCACTCTCTCTTGGTTGAATGCAGCTCCTCCGGCCAAGCGGCTCAAACTGGAAGCAGCAAGGGACCTAGTGAAGCGTAGCCTTGAATTCACATCGCGCGTGACGAATTTGAGGATGATCCACCTCCCGCCCAGGGTATGCCGCGAGCATGCTAGATGGTTCGACGAAAAAAGGAGACAACATCTCATGCAACGAAGTGTGCTAAAACGTCACATGTATTTTAATTTCTTCTCGCTGTGCGAGCAATGTAACGGTCTCCTAACAAGTTAATTAATAAATAAATTATGATTTATCCACCTTATCAAAAAAAAATTAATGCCGTGTTTTTCTTTCATATAGACCATAGTTTGCCTAGCCTAGGAACAGGGGGAAACGCTGTATTATTTTATCTTGGGCCAGGCCGGGCAATATTACCCAGTTCGCAGCACTAACGATCATCTCAGCCCATGTTTCAAAGCCCATAGACTTGAAAATTACGTTTTTGCAAGTGGATCGATCGACTTCTTGACTCTTGTTATCCATCATCATCTCTTTCTCATCGCATCGCCCCATTCTCGTTATTCGGCCGCAACGACGGCAACGACGGCGGCGGCGATGAAACCCTATACCGATCCTCTTTTTTCTTGATTTGATTGCCCAGTAAATCTCTCCTGTTAACGACGATCAAGATGCGGGCGTTCTTAGAAACGTCTCAGATCTGCTCGTACTCTGCCGATCAGGTATCCTTTTCTCTCGTTCTTCTTTTCTTGATTTAGGGTATTAATCACCGTGGCTTTGATTTTCTGTATGTTTCTTGTTGTGATTCTGTAATTATTTATTCATCATCTGATTGAACGCTATTTAGTCTCGATCCCGGCCTTGGGTCATGATCGATTCCTTCTAGGATATTATCAAACCCAAAAGTTTGTTGTCGTCGAGCGCCATGGATTTTTCAGGGTATTTCATATTATAAACCTAGGTTAGGTCCTTATATTGTCACTCCTCTGAATGCTAGGAGTTACCTCCATTGCTAGACAAGATGCCACAAAATGTTTAACCAGTGGGACGAATCAATGTACATGTAGCTGTGAAAGGAGTGTTTGATTGGTTTAGAATGAGCTTGGCGCATGTGTTTGTTGATCCAAGTGAACATGAGATACCTCACTCTTTTTGTTATTTGCCAATGAAGCAGCATGGTTGTCGTCTGAGATTCTAAGCATTAAATGGATGTAAACATTGCTATCAATCTCTATGAAACGAAAGGCATGCTCTGTCAAAACCAAATTTTGGACACGTGTCATTCCAAATCGTAACAAGTGTATGTCTGCCTTTCTTTATGTGGCGCCATTGCCTCTACATCATGTCATGATGTGTTTTGCATGGTTGCTCTTCCGTTCAGGTCACGTGCGAGTGCTTTTCACCAGTTGTTGCGTGCTCTGCTTGCTGCAGTAAAAGAACTGGTTACCACTCATGTGAATCATATTCACATCAGTGCAATCAATATTTTGATTCTTGTAAGAGGCTAAAGTTATCACAGTCAGAATTATTTCATACAGATGCATTTATTTCTATAAATGGCATCAATGATGCTCCTTTGAATGGCAATAATGAAAGGTGTTCATCCCAATTGTACATGCGCTGCTTGCTTTTCCTGTTTACGATAACATTTTTGGGATTTGCTCTCCACCAAGTAACTGAGTTTTCGTATATTTCTTATGTTTTTGTGAATTTCATTGCAGGCACTCACTTGAGTATGATAATACATCCTCTGCATGTGATCTACTTGAAGGTGTTGGTGGCCTCTATGTTGCAATGGATGGAAGCTCAAATACCACAAATAACAGCTGTGAAAATTTCCAACCTTCTGTTGAGGGGGCAATCATGAGTTTCGACAGGAATCAAGCCGGATATGCCTTGTCTTCTGTGAACGGATGGATGTATGTTAATGAACATGGGCAGATGTGTGGACCATATATGCAAGCACAATTGCATGAAGGCTTGTCTACTGGTTTTTTACCAGAAGAACTTCCAGTTTATCCCATTATAAATGGAACTCTTGCTAATCCAATAGCATTAAAGTGTCTAAAACAGTTCCAAAACCAAGCATTTTGGCCTGCTAGTTATACTACCGGTGCACCAAGTGAAAGTAGTCATCTTGTTGGTCATTCTTTGACAAACTGTGGAAGCCTTGCATCTGAATCTCAAGGAGTAGCAGGGTCTGTTCATTGTCCTATAGCTTCTTCGTCAGGGTTAAATCAGCTGACAGATTCACAGTCATGTGTCACTCATAGTGCCCATGGTTCTGATTTGCCCCATACAAATGATGCTAACTGTGCCACATCAGCTTTCCCCATGGTACTAATTTCTTTTAGATTGAAGGAGGATCATGTGATCTATTTTTTTGTTATATTTTTTCAGCTTCTGAATATACAAATAAATTGTTGAGTTCCACTTGTTTCAACATTTTTTTTTAATCCCTACAGTCTGGTGAAGAACCCTGCTGGATGTTTGAGGATGAAGAAGGTAGAAGACACGGGCCTCACTCACTTGTAGAGCTTTATTATTGGCATCATAGCAGCTATCTTCAAGATTTCTTGCTGGTAAGGTATCTGGGTTTATCAGTCGTAATTAACCAGTATGTCTTTCCTTTTGTTCTAATTTTCTGTTTCATATTTTTCTATTCATAGTCTGAACTCCAAATTCCTAGTGAACATTAGCATGAAAAATTAACTGGAACCACTATTGATGAATTCTTATTGAATGTAACTACTGGATTTGTTTTGGTTGCCCTTTGTCGATGAAATCAGATATAGCAGTGCCTCTGCCCTTGTAGTCCTGATTTGTTTCACCTTCTTTTGGTAGGTATATCATGTGGATAACAGTTTTGGCCCCTTTACACTTGTGTCTTTGATTGAAAAATGGAGTATGGAAAGTACACAAGTCGTTTCTGTATTTGACAAAGACGGCAACAATACTGATTCTCTTACTAACTTCATATCTAACGTAGCAGAAGATGTCTCTAGTCAGCTGCATGCAGGTATAATGAAAGCAGCACGGAAGGTTCTTTTAGATGAGATTATCAGCAGTATCATACCTGAGTTTTTGGCTACAAAGAAAGCTCACAAAAATCTTAGGCCAGTTTTGGCAAAGCATGATGCCAAAGCTGGTTCTTTGGTAAACGACAAGGTATAAGATTCACATGGAATGTGCATATTGTTGATTCTGTTTGTTCTGTTCCAATTTGCATGGAATATGCATATTGTTGATTCTGTTTGTTCTGTTCCAATTTTTTTTTCCCTCCCACAGGAATTTTTTTTTGTTGAGAAGTCAATTATAGTTGCAAGCACGGTGCCTCTCCCTGCCTCTGTGCCTCAACAAATAAATTTGACTCATGACATACATTTTCCTCCCCCTGGGAGGCCTGTTGTCTCCGTGAGCTTTGAGGACTTACAGGAAGTGTTATTAGGAGTTTGCAAAGGACTCTATTACGATTGCATGAGGGTTCTTTGGAATGCTGTCTTTTACGATCCTGTTGCAGACTACTGTGTCAAATGGCTTAAAAGAAAGCGCTGGTCGTCTCCTCTTCAGCCCGTTCCTGTTTCTTCAGTTGGGCAAGACATTAACTTAATGGTTCAAAAAACAGATGCTACTGTGCCTGAAGCTGTATGTTTTATGTTTAGGACTATCTTATTTGTTTCTTTTCCTCCTGGTGATGGTTTTCTAATATTTTTACTACTATGTCTTGTCAATAGTGTCTTATTTGTTTTGTTTTCTCTTTCTTCCGCTGGATGGTTTTGCTGGTGCTTCTTGAACATCAGCCTTCTCGATGTGAATTGGATTTCCCTCCTGGGTTTGGACCTGCAACAGAGAGTCTGGACATCAACGGCAAATTGTTATGTGATTTAGACAGGGATACTTGCACTGTGGAAGTTGAGGCGAAACAATGTACCCTAGCTGACACAGTGTTTTCTGACGCTTTAACAGATATCCAAGAAACTGTAGAGAATTCACTTTTTATGTCAGCTAAACCAGTATTGTTTAAATATTTCGAAGAGATCATACAGGAGGAAATGACAAAATTCTTCTATTCAGCATTGGAAGAAAAGGATGAGGTAAGCTTCTCAAGATGTCCTTAGTTTAGTTTTCCTTGATGGTACCATTTTCACCCACTTCTACTTGTTTAATTCCTTTTGTTATTCAATTTGATTCTAGCTTCATCTATGCCAGTTTCTTTGCCTAGGATGATTTGTTCCTTTACATTTGGTGACACCGGTAGGTTAGAGGTGGGCTGGCATTGATACATGTATCCATGTTTATGTATGTGATGGTTGAAGTTGAAACCTTTTTTTTTTCTCTTTTTGCTACCTCATTCCTAACTTGGTGTTTATGTGAACTACTTTAGATGGACTTTTTTGAATTTGAAGTGTTAAGTATGGGAATTTTTAGCATCAGTCTCGTGTGTCATTTTTCTACTTGTGTTAAGGGAATAATTGCTATTTCTTTCTTGTCGGCAGGAGATAATTGATTCCAGTATGACTAGTCACCAACCTGATTCTTGTGGTACTTTTGATCTGGCCGATGGTATGATCTTGAAGTTTAATAATGATACTATGCTTTTCAATGTGTGTCTTACTCATGGCTTGATGCTGGAGTTCAGCTGTTTCTAAGCAGTTTATTTTCTTTCATCATCTCTGGCCAGAACCTGCAAAGGAACCTGCAAGTCTTTCTTGTGGGAGTTGGGCAAATGCCTTTGAAAGGCTTGGTTTGCCCATGTCAAGTGCATCTAGTGACCCAGGCTTCAGTGAACCCCCACCTCCTGGACTGGAGGAGTGCGCTATGGCTGTCAATTCTGTTCAGAAATTCAAAGTTCAGCCATCCAACTTGGCCATGGACTTCTCTATATCTTGTCAACATATTACTTTGGCGGTTTGCCGACAGAAGTTGCATGACGAAGTCCTTAATAAATGGATATCCTCTTATCTTACTCGTTCGCTTTATAATTGTTATCGTTCTTTATATGCCCAGAGAAAGAAGGCAAAAAATTCCGCCAAAATTACCAGTAAGAGTCCAAATCTTACTAAGGTACCACTCCTATATATTACTGGCCTTTTCCTTCCCTTGCATTGGCTTATTTTGTTATTTGTCTCATCCCTATAAAGGAACCTACAGTTACAAAGTTTTTTTTCCTTTCACTGAACATTCTATGTTTTTCAATGAAGTATGGTTTTTTCTGATCTTCCTTGCACACATAAATTGCAGGAAGAAAGATATATTCATAAAAAAAACATCTCTGATTTCTCTGCAATTTTAGCCAAACATAGTGAAGAATCACTACGTCCAAATATTTCAGTGCCTTTTAGTGCTTATTCGGTGAAAAAAGAGTACACATATTTTCGGAAGAAAAGATTTGGGCAGATGATCAAATGTGGGCCTCTGTCAGAAAGCAACAGGAATTTTTTGGAGAAGACTGTTTTGTTGAAGAGAGGACTGCACATCTCTGGGGATGAAGTGAACTTGCCAGATTTAGCAGCAACAAGGAGGGCAGATGTGACTTCTTTGGGAGATGGGAACAAATGCAAAATTGAAGTTGTGAAAAGCATGCCTTCACCTTCTACCAGCCAAAATGACTCTCCTGTTGTTGGTATGTCACAACGGAAACGAGGTACTCGAAAATTAAAAAAGAGAACTCGTGAATCAGTTCCCCAAATTTTATGCAATAGCAAAATACCAGATATGCCAAAGGGTGCATCTCCTCAAATGAATATGTCCAATTTAAACAATGAAGTCTCAATTGATGATATGCAATGCATTTCTGGAGAAGTTTCAGTTTCACTGAATGAGTCAGACAAGTTGGAGAAGATTAACATGGAATCTTTAGTGAGCTCCATGAAAGAATCCGAGGGACTCCGTGGTACTAATATTTACAAATGTAAGGATTTGCCATTGTTAGTTATGTTAGATCATGCATTTTAATATCTCTTTTCTTTATGCTTTTTGAACTGTGCAGTTGCTCATTTATTTTCTTCTTTGTCATGTGACAGCTAAAGGAGCACGGTTAAAAAGGAAAACTCAAATAGCTCATCAAACACCTATCCCTTCTAAAGTTTTGAAAGTAACAGGTATGAACTCAGTGAAGAAAACAAAGAGCAAAAATCTCATAAGTGGAAAAGCCAAAACTCCAAAGCTTTCAGTTCCATGTCCCAAATCAAATGGCTGTGCTCGATCCTCCATTGATGGATGGGAGTGGCATAAATGGTCAAGGAATGCCCTTCCATCTGAAAAAGCACGAGTTAGAGGAATACGCGTTGCTCAAATGCACGTTATGGGTCCAGATTCTGGTGCACCTCAATCTTCAAATGCAAAAGGTCTTTCTGCAAGAACAAACAGGGTTAAGCTACGAAATCTCCTTGCTGCTGCAGAGGGGGCTGAACTGCTAAAAGTTAATCAGTTGAAGGTAATTAAAAGACTACTTTTTAAAATTTTTGTAAGCTCACTTTTTTAATTTTATAATTTTGTTTTTCAGGCCAGAAAAAAACGATTGCGTTTTCAGAGGAGCAAGATTCATGATTGGGGCCTTGTTGCTCTTGAACCAATTGAGGCAGAAGATTTTGTAATTGAATACGTGGGTGAATTGATTAGACCTCGGGTATGTTTCATTTCCCTGACTCCAGTTCATTAATCTGAATCCAGAAGAAGAGCTTCTTAGTGAGATAACTCTTACAGATATCAGATATACGTGAACGGCAATATGAGAAGATGGGGATAGGGAGCAGTTATCTCTTTAGGCTAGATGATGGTTATGTGGTGAGTAAATACTAGATGCAATTATTATTGATAAACCCCCCTTTCCCTATGTTTTTTTCTGAAATCATTGTTACCACAAAAATTTGTTGTGCATTTTTTTATTGATCCATGTTCCTGGTTTCTTTTCCCACTAATTACCTGCCCTTGTCCACTTAGGCATGCGATTTCTATTTGACAGTCAGCTTTATTTGATGCCATACCCGTCTGGAATTAACTTATGATTTGCCTTGCTACTGTATGGAAGGGAGTCTTATGCACAGGACTCCCTGGAGAATGTGGTTTTGAGAAGCTTAACATACACAATTTGCCTTCAGCAAGTGCAGAACTTATTTCATTACAGAGGTTATTCAAAAAATACAGCAATATGACATGCCAATGGTCCAGATCCTACCTACTTACTTCTGAATATTAATAGTTAATTATTAGCATAAGAAATTTAGGTGTAAGGCTTTACTCTGTCACTTAACAGTATAGACTTGTGATGGAATTTTCTTGATGCTTTGTATTCTTAAGCAGCTTCAATTTGCAAGCAAACTATCATATTGCAATGCTAACAACCATTGGGTAAAACTTTCTTGCTTTTTTGTACTGTCTAAAATGTCATGTCTCCCAGGTTAAATGTTTTTGCTGGGAAATGGGGGATGTGAAAATAATACTTTAAGAACCTGAGAAGTTGAAATTCTGTGACAATCAACATGATTAAGGACAAAATTATACATGTTCTACCAATGTACCATAATTTTAGTGCTTATTATCTAATACAAACTAAATTGCTTCCTTGGGCTTTAGAAGCTTGTCATCATCATAATCTGAGATTTTACCAGTCAATTGTAAAATAGTAGACTAGACCTATTGAAGCTTCCAACTTTCCTATCATATAAAATTAATTAGGTGAAATTGATAATTTGCAATACTGTTTTTATTTTTATTTATTTTTTTATTTTATACTTCCAGCTTTCCTATGCTTTTGAAAAGGTTGTGTTCACTATCATACAAAAACTGTTTCAGCTTCTTGATATTCCATATCTCATCATACTGTTGGCAGGTAGATGCCACTAAACGTGGTGGAATAGCAAGATTTATAAATCATTCATGTGAGGTAATGCGATTAATTTGGATTCTTTTGTTTACTGAGTCACAATTTTGCTTGCTCCCACTGATAGGTTCCCTTGTATTTTCAGCCGAATTGTTATCCAAAGGTAATAACTGTTGAAGGTCAAAAGAAGATATTTATATATGCGAAGAGACCTATATCTGCTGGCGAAGAAATTACATACAACTACAAATTTCCTCTAGAGGAGAAAAAGATTCCCTGCAATTGTGGTTCCCGAAGGTGTGTACTGTGTACTGTGGAAGATCAATTTGCTAGAAATGATACAGAAAATTTATTTTCTGAATGAACTGTTTTATTGGTTGTATGCTTGATTTCTTCATTGCCAGCTTTTTTTTTTCCTAGTGTTTTACCAGTTCTAAATATTTTGTTTGAACATAAATTTGTTTGTCCTCTCACAGTATTTTTTTCTCCAAACTTTTGGTCATATCTTTTCTCTTATCAAATGGAGCTATTACATTGTGTTGATTGGGTTTATATAGCAGGCTTTCACCAGCTTATAATATTCACTTTCAGAAATTTATCACTTTTATGTTATCTGTGCTTCCTAATATTGGTGAACATATCCTTTAGGCAAGAAATTTTAAGGAAATTGATTTTCATCTGGGTGTATTTTGGTAACGTAGAAGGGAAGCCTTGGCGCAACAATAAAGTTGTTGCGACCGGGAGGTCATGGGTTCGAGCCATGGAAACAACCTCTTAAAAAAAAAGGGGGTAAGACTTCGTACAATAGACCCAAGTGTCCGACCTATCCCTGGACCCTGCATATAGCGGGATTTTTGTAGCTCTGGGCTACCCTTTTTTAAGGGGAGCCTTGGCGCAATGGTAAAGTTATCGCCATGTGACCTAGATGTCATGGGTTCGAGTCGTGGAAACAATCGCTTGCAAAAAAATAGGTTAATGTTGCGTACAATAGACTTAAGTGGTTCGACCCTTCCTCGGATCCCGCGCATAGCGGGAGCTTTATACCATCGGACTTTCGCTTTGTATTCTGGTAACATACTTCTGTGTCTGGACTCTAGAATTATCCTTGTATTCTGGTTCTTGGTCACAGCTGAATTAATCTGATCAACTCTATTCTGATGTTCAATGAGCTATAATTTTTATTATTGGTTGTGCCCTTTATTAATCTCATGGCGTTTTGTTGTTGAATGCCCAGTTTTTCGTTTTCTGTTTCCATGGAATATTGAAAAAAGTGGCAATCACTGAATGCATGTAGATATACGGTGGTTGAAAAGTGTGGATATACGGCACTTCCTACATCGGTATTGTTCGAGCATGTTGTGTTGGTTTCATGTTGTACCTCCTGAAACCTATTTGACTCGGTGCATCATTGTTTTTTGCTTTTCCCTTAATACAGTGGTGTCCCTCTTAAAACCTATTTGACCTGTTGCATCATTGTTTTTTTTTTAAACCTTTATACAACAAATTTTTTTCTTGCTTCTAATCTATGATCTTCTGACATATGGTGATCTGCTTTTAGCTTTAGTCACAAGTTTGTTTATGTTGATTCTCCATTCTGCAAGCAAATTGCATATGGTGCATATTAAGTTGTGTGCCTTGTTGACAATTGTTGATCTGCTGGTTTTATGCAGGTGCCGTGGGTCAATGAATTAGGGGTCAATTCTAGGACATGTACATGGTAAGAATGGGTTTCTACAGTTTAATGATAATAATGACATTTTGCTCTTAAGAATATTTATTATTTATTTATTTGCTAATTTGCTTAGTTCCGTGGAATCCATGATGGCCCGTGCCATATTAGACCTTGGTGCTTCTGTAATTATCTAGATGCGGGGTTCTACATGTTGCTGCATGACTGGCTTCAAGATACTCCAATGATGTAGTTTGGAGGTATGAAATTGTTATAATAAGATGTCATGCCATCTATTTTTTTCGTCATTCTGTTTTATTTGTATGCATTATATGTTATCCTTGCTATCTGTGTGGTTTCTGAAGTTAATGGGCAGCTAAGATTTCTGAAGCTTGTAGGTGACTAAAATTGGGCCAAAGTCTTCCACTTTTGCATAGATATGGTTAATTTGTTCGAAAGAAATATATTAGGGACTAAGAGGGGAGTAAATTATATCTGGTGGACTATTTTAAATTTTGGGTGCTTATTTTGCAATTCAGAAAGTAAGATAAATCCTGTCAAAATGACTCATCTTGTCAATTTTTTTTCTCATTCCTCCAGTACTGTTCTCTACGTGCTACATTTCCTTACTGTCCTCTTGTTGGTTGTTGATGTGGCTTGCTTATTTTCATTGATCATTATGTGACTGTATTTCATGATCAAGAACATGTACCTGTGGTTTGCACTGGATATGGCCTGTTTTGTCCTAGATGAACAGTATTACATATATTATCCTTTGGTCCGTTCACCATGTGAATTCCACCATGCTGTAACTATTGGTATGAGTTACATGTTCAAAGTCGCAGCAAACTTCATGTTCTTTATGGATTTGTATGTACCTTATCCATCCACCATACTTATGTTTACTATTATTTTATAGTTGTTCCCATTCATTATGCTTAAATCAAATTTAGTATATTAGTGTCTATGATAACTTGTTAGGGACTTGTTTGGTTCGCAACTAAAAGTAGGGAAAACTGATTGTTGCAAATATGAGATTTGTGGATATCATTTTTAAATGATGATAATTTTCTGGAAGTGGTGAGTAGAGTTAGGCCTCTTTCAGATTTAACTTTAATGTCTCTGTGTGTTCATGTGTCTTCTTTGTTCTTTACTAATTTTATGATATCTACTTTAAAATATATATATATATATATATATATATATATATATATAAGAATGTTAGAGTGAGACTGGCCGCATTTGCGGCCGGCTGGGGTTTTAGGTTTGGGCTTTTTATTTTATTTTTTTTGCGTGTTGGTTTTGGGTGTTAGAGTGGACCCGCCGCAAATGCGGCCGGCCTCACTCTAACACCCCTGTATATATATATATATATATATATATATATATATATATATATATATATATAAACTATCCTAAAAAGAGTGATGAAGTAGTCAAGCCTCTTGGACTATAGTTCACATTACTGAAGATAAGGAAAGCAACAATAATAAATCGAATATTTCTTACATTGCTTGCACTGAAATAACTTTTTTTCATAAAGGATGCCAATAACTTGATATTGACCAAATAAGTGACTTACTTTTTGGTGAATGGCACAGTTTGTTTTATAGTCTCCTATCATATTCTTGATGAGTAATGTTATTTGTACTAACTAGGTGTACCAAATAAACGTCCCAACTTGTTGATGACCATTAACTTTTTCTCGAGATAACCAACATCACAATCTCATGGTAACTTGAATAAAATAAGTGGATTGGGAAGTTTATTTGGTACACCTAGTTTGTACAGGTAGCATTGCTCATTCTTAACTTCAGATTTGCAGCTAATATTTCTTTCTAAATTTACTAGTGCTGCTTAATGTCTGATTCGTGGAGGTTTCCTATTTCAGGTTACAGTTGGTTACTATAGGCAAAGGATTCATCTCCATACAACCATGTTGACCATGTTGTACCAGAATTTCACTTGTTGCAGCATTAGTCATCTTTTTTCAAGGTTAACTTTCTTGTCTTTTACATAATACTGGGATGGTTGGAATATGAAATGTACTGGCTCATGCCGAATCTCTCCATTCATTCAATACAAGGCAATAGCCTTAGTTTTTTTATTCTTGACTACTATTTTTAGCCTTAGAGGTGTAATAATGTATGGCATCCTCTTCTTTTGCATTGTCATGTGCTTGCTGAGTTGCATTATACACCAAGTTATACTCTCTATAATCTTGTTTTTTGGCAGGGTAATCCAATTGTTTGCATCTGTCCTGTTCTCATGGAGGAATGATTCTCACTGTGGTCCTAGAACATGTACTTGAAAGGTGATTTTATGGGCGGGTCTACTGCTTGCTTTGTCCATCTTAAATGTCCTAATGATGTGGTCTGGCAAATCTGGTTTCACATAGTTTTTGTTTTGAATCTGATTTACCATATGCCTTCTTGGTGTCATGGACTGAACCGGATTGGTGGTTTCTTGATTGCTGGTTTGCACATCTTATGGGGAAAATCCCCTCATTGGCGACTCAGTTACGTACCTATTTTGGGTTTTGAAATCCTTAACATTTACTTCGCTTGCTCCTGGCTGACACTTTGGCCTCTTTTGTCTCCTATCGCAACTAGTGGAATTTGGTTCTGTTTCCTACCCAAATATCTTTTTTGGTGCAATTGTTCAGAAGATGTTGCACATATCCACTTGCTATATAGGGTCAGCTTTTTCTAATCGTATTTCGTAAGGCCCTATTTTTCATAGTAAACACAAGAATGAATTTCAAGATGGTGGTTCCGCTTATTTTTCCGAAATTGAATGTCATCCAGTCATCTTTGTCTTGATAGATCTAATATGACTAGTATAGAGCAACTGTACATGAGATCCATTCTTCACTTTGTGCTAGAGTGCTAAGCAGATGATTAAATGTTTATGGTCTTTTGAGAATGATTCTGGTGGCTGCCATGTTTTCTCTTGCTTACTGCTTTCATCTTTCACCAGCAATAATGTGGAGTCCTCTTAATGCAGGTCCTGCACATTTGGAGTCTGCAATGCAGTGATCCTGAGGATTTGAATGCGTAAGTGCTTTCACTCTCTTTCTCTCTCTCTGTCTCTCTCTCTCTATCTGAGTGAATGACCCATTTCAACCTAATCTCAGAACTACCGATCAGGTATATGCAAGGGTATGTCCATCAGAACTTGAATCTCTAATAACCTACAACCATATTGAATAAACAATGAAACAGAACTTTTAAACTGCTAGCTTATCATGATGGGCCAATAGTGTCACGTTGCTCCAGCTGGGTGCTGCTGGGAGGTAAAAACTCTAAAGAACTATCACTTGCCAAAGTTGATATTCTTCTCTTCTTTTTTATGGACAGCATTTTCCTTGCTCCAACTCTTTTCTGAGTCATTATACTCATTAACACCTACAAAGTACTTAATCCATCACATTGACACATGCTTTGTCTCCATCTATTTCCTGACCCACATATATACATACCCACAGCATACATATTCATCACACTGCGCACTTTAACATTGAGTAGACTCATTCATGTATCTTACTTTGAAGCAATCCCATCATGAGTGCATATTTATTTCATTAATTGTTTAGGTTTTTAAAATTGATTTCCAGCTCGACTTTGTTTTAATAAAAAATTTAATGGGCCAAACTTTAATGTGGATGATTTTGCATTATGCTTTGAGACAGTAACTTCCAAATTATTACTATAACATAACCCTCCCATATCTATTTTGCAAAATTGCTGGCTCTTTATGCTGGTCCCCTTATGCTCAGATGGAAGTGTAGGATTTTCAAGTGTTTTCACTTTTCCCCCTTTTCCTAAAATCCTTGGTTTTTGTGCAAGTTATTTCAAATTTTTAGAATTTATTTATTTATTATTTTAAAAAAATGAAGGGGAGTCTTGGCGCAACATTAAAGTTGTTGCCTTATGATCTGAAAATCACGGGTTCAAGTTTTGAAAACAACTTTTTGCTTTAAAAGGCAGGGTAAGACTGTGTACAATAGACCCAAGTGGTTCAATTTTTTTCCGGACCCTGCACAATGCGGGTGCTTTGTACTACCGAGCTGTCTATTATTTTTAAAAAATACTTTTGAGTCTGAATTCTTGTTCATTTAATCCATCATGTTTTTTTAAGACATGGATAAATCACTAGAAGCACATCGCAATTGTTATTCGAATCATCAACCTCGTTTTTGTAAGAAAGAATGGGCCATTCAACTTTCTTTGTGAAGGTTGTTATCTAATCCATCATTTGCCTTGGCCAATTATTTATATCCATTTATTTCTGTATGATTTCTTTAATCTATTTCTATTTAGTGTGGGTTTCACTTCCCACCCAGAAAGAGACGGGTTTGGTGGACTATACCTAAGTACATCAACAGCCAAGCCCACATTGTTCCATTCAGCTTGGTGTTCTCAAGGGGAGATAAGAATAGGGATTGGTTGATGACCATTTCTTGTAAATGCTATCTATGTGTATTGGCTGTATATCTGAGCATAGACTGAAAAAATAGAAATATAGTACATTACTTTATACTTTTGCGTCTCTTATTCCCTAATATTCTTGAGTTGCCCTGGTTGAGAATGCAATGTCTTTTATCTTTTTGGAGCCTCATGTAATATATTCTTGGCATAATATTTGTCTCTAAACAATTTTTTAGAAAAGCCTTAAACTTTACCTTAATATTTTAAAACCCCAAAATCCCCTTCCTGTTGTAGTTCTCATCAAATCATTTCCCTAGTGTAATGGTTCCCTCAAGAATTTCTTGCTTTAATAGCAAAAGAAAAAGGTAAAATGAATAGAAAAATACCTCATGGAGTTTTTTTCATGTACTGCAAGGGTTCTTGTATGAATTAGATATCATGCAATTTTTATGTTCAAGGGTGAGGGTTTTCTTTGGAAATTTTATTTTTCATGTACAAGGGTTTTTTGGACAAACTTGAAAGTGAATGAGGTTTTGTTGTAAAGAAATAATCTATAAATTTTTATTTACAATCGGCGAGTTTTCTTGAATATTTTCTTCATGAAAACCCTAAAAAAAAATTCTGTATTAGTGAAACCCCTATTCTATTTATGTAGTCATTATTAGTACCATTCCAAAAAGAAATGTGAAAAACTTCCCCACTGTGTACTTTCCTGTACCTAACTTCACTTAATTTTCACAAATCTGATTTTGATGATGTTGCTTTTTTTTTAATAGATGAATTACATTTATATATGATAATAAATAACATTGTTGTGATACAAACATTTTTGTATTACAAAAGCTTGTGAAAAGTCTGGGATGTATTGTATATTCCGCCATCTTAACCATTATTCTCTCCCATAGGTCTCATCACCAGTGTTAAGTGAGAAATATAAGCTCTTTGCTTCTAGGTTTTGAACCTCTTGTAGGCTCGGTTTTTTAGACGGATGTGCTACATCAAATGAAGAGTAGAAAAAGATTAATGCCATTACTTATTAAATGAATATATTGTATTAAATCAAGATAGTGGAAGAAAATTAGTATCATGAATAATTTGTTTATTTATCATTTATTTTGAAAATATTGTGTATAATACTCTTCATAAAATCCATATGACAGCAATGTTTTTTTTTTTTAATGAAATCTTAAACAGTGGATGGGCCCATATCTGACCATGGTGGTTTTTCCAAAGATTTTAAAAGCATGTCAATCTACTACCCAAAATTACTCTTTAGCCATTAATGTCTGTCTTCCAATCTTATGAGACGAACCTTCGATTAGGAAACCAAACAAATTCACCAGCGACATACTTCTCATCTTTGCTACAATCACCTGAAGTTTGTCACATACACTGCCACATAAAAGCGCCAAATACACAATTGGTCTTCTTTAAGCAGACTACTCCAAATTTAAATCATTCACAGGATTTATTGTGCCGTTTTAGGCGCGTGCATGCAAAGAAGTAGATCAACCAGCTCAAACATATTATTGCACACAGCCTGTATACCAAGCAAAGCATGAGTAATATCACTACCACAAACACAAAGTACCAACCAAAAATAAATAAACTGGGGAAACTAAATAGAGTTGTTTTTTTATATCTTTCACTTCATATGCAATTATTGTAAACTGGGCGTCTCTTGTGCGTGACCCACAATGGAGACAGACGTTCATGAAGTTTGCATGACTAATCAACACGTCTAGTCATACATTTTGTGGATGGTATAGCTGGTAAATTCTAATTACATCATCCTCATCACATTGAGTAATGTGGGCTATTAAGTGGAATGCCAGTACCAGAGCTGAAGAGCTTTAACCTGTATTAAGAAACAGGCCAATTTTAATAGAGGTGAACGATCTAAGCTCAGTTCTTTCCCGACATCTTAATGAAGGCTATATGAATATAATGGACACGGACCATTATTAAAAGCCAACATAAAGCTTGGCATGATACTTCTAACAAAAATAAATAAACAAAGGCAAAGATTAAAAAAATTCATGAGTGCATTAAAGTATTCTAATCGAGATAGTGAATGTTTCTCTATTTCTACTTGAGACCCAGTCTTCATAACATATATTCTTTTGCTGGTTAATATTTATATGAATATTTTCAGAAAATTTCTTTGGTAATTTCAATTTTTTGTACAAGTCCCTTCCCTTCTGATATGCAAATCGTGCAAAATCACAAATTGAAGGTATCCCTTCAGACATGAATGACATAGAACGAGTCAACACAAAATGAGGTGAGTGCTAGCAATTTACATTACATTGTTACTTTTTCAAGGACAAATAGTAACCCTATGGCTTGTTAACTCTGACTTGTTTGAAACACAGAATTAAAAACAACTTTGGGAACATGCCAACCCCTTGGCAAAACATGAACCATGAAAGTTGAAGGTGATATATTAAGACTAATCTGGGAGCTATACATCATACATGGTTGGTCCATGTGAAGTGCAGGCACGATGGAAAGTGATTTGAGATCAAGAATAGTGAAATCTACTGTATTTGTGAGTTCGACATACCTTCTCACCACCAGATAGTATGGTTCTGTTCTCCCTACAGATAACTGAGTAGCAAATTGGGAAAATGAAAGGTCTAATATCCAATTTAGTCCCTCTGTTATACCGAACCGACCCTTTTAATCCCTCCATTATAAATTGAGCCTTTTTGGTCCCTATGCTTTCATGATTGAAAAATATCAATCCCTCCTACGGGCCTTTTTGGTCCATGTACATATGCCTTTAGGGACTGTATTTTTACAATCATGAAAATAGAAGGACTAAAAAGGCTCAGTTTATAATAGAGGGACTAAAAAGGTTGGTTTGTTATAATAGAGAGACTAAATTGGGTGTTAGACCAAAATAAAACATCAAATAAGTGATTATTTGACTGGATGTAATGCTACCAAAAACTCATTGATGTTAGATAAAGGATGATTAGTAGTGAAACACTGGATGTACTTAAACTAATTTATCAAACATCAAATTGGCACACCTTCAATCTTTAAGATAACACTTACAATTGTACATATAATGAGAACCGGCAATATCTCAACATTTGTTCCATAGGGTAGGCACCTGAATGTCAAGTATAAATACCAAAAGGATTATGACATTTGTAAAGAAGTACTTGTCAGAGTCTATAAATGTGATGTACTTTTTATCATTTGATTCATTTCCACTAATAGATGAAAATTTATTCATATCAGTTACATTTACATTTATGTACAAGTGAACTATCACTTGAAACCTAAAAATATTTCATGATCCAAGCACATTAACTTATCCCTAAGAATGGCATAACACAGAAATATATTCTGTACAGATACTATCGCTTGGCAGACTATGTCTATGTTTCTGATACATTATTCTAAAGGCCTTCATGAGTTACAGGGGATTAACTTGAACCTAAGCTAAGAAATTCATTTGTCTTCCCATGTTTAACATATGGTAATTCTGTGGGCATGTGGGACTGTGAGATAACCAACAAGATCTATCTTGGATAAGCAAGGTGTCACATTCCAAACCTTTCACTCACAAAGAAAAAAGGCTGTGCAGATCTACAAAGCCGAGAACAGAACTCTTCCCTTGTTGATGATCCGTGTACGGTGTACCCTCCAATAGACATACCAAAAAGATGAAAGAAAACAAACACTGCAACACTGTCTTCTCTTAGTCGCTCAAATAATTAATCTAATAGCTTGCACAATCACATGCACATATTTGTAAATTAGGGCAAGTAATCCACAAAAATTACATGAACATCTTCGTATCCCATAACTCTTAACATTTTCCTTCTCATCCTATTGATTATTGCTATGAGATCTACACCGATTGTGGTAAAAATCAAGCAGACTCATAATAGAAAACACGAATCTCTGTTAATCAGGTGGTAAAAACAATAAGAAAATGCAAATATATTACTCAAGAGCTTAGGGTTTCAAGAGGAGAACGACTTAGAAGTGGGAATCATCGAACATGAAGAAGAGAGTCATTGACATCCCCAGAATGAACATATCAAAGGGATACATACATCTCAATGATCTCAAAAAGGCGTTAGGTTATGGGAATCCATCCATCTAGCAAAAGGAAACAAACCTCGTGGAGCGCCAGATCTACTGCTCCCCGGTCCAGGATTCGCAGCTCCGCAGCGAATTCCCGGCAGCGGCCTCGATCGCCGCCAAAACCACCGCCATTACCAGCGATTTGATTTGTTTTGAGGTGATGAACTAATAAGCTTCGGTTTTTATTGAATGAGTGGGAAATCACTAGATTCAAAAAAAATAAATAATTTTTTTAAAAAATAATAGATAAAATAACAAAATTAAAAATCAATTAAAAGGAATAAAGATGGGGTAGTAGCTACTGTTGCTGAAGTGTGTGTGAAGTCCTACCAAAAAAGAAAGGTGGCATAAAAAGAAGATATCTACGTATCCATAAAAAAATTAAAGACAATGAAAATCAAAGACAAGGACAGAAAGAGACAAAAAGAGTTGTAAAACCCTTGATTACTGTTTTTTTTTTAAAAAAAAAAAACAGTAAACAAAAAATAATAATTATAAGAAAAAGAAAAAGGTAAAGGACAGTCTCATCTGAGCCCCATTCATTCAATCAATACTGATGATCTTTTCCTTATTTTAAGTGTTAGGGATTGATTCCTCGTGCTCGGTCTACTGGGGACCCGATCCAGATTCGAGATCCAGATGTGGACATTTCATCACCTGGGCAGAGAGGCGAGCCCGTTTGTGCAAGCCCTAACCTGCCTGATGATCGATCATGATTCATGCTAGCTATATGTTTTGCAGAATTGACCTTCTTGGGGCCTATGAAGATTTGGTCAAAGTCTCTGGATTTCTAGCTAGCAGGCAGGGAGGTGTGGTCTAGGTCTCTCACAGTGGTACGTGTCACTGAACAAAGATGTCAAAAGATGCACAGAGGAGAGCATATCCCGTTTCCCAAAAAAGGTCTAAAACAACAAATAAGAATAGAGAAATAACCCAAATACAAGAGGGAGTGCCGGAGTAGTGGTGGTGTGTCCCATCAACACCAGTGTTTTTGTTTTGTGTATATATATATATATATATTCTTGCACGTATGTTTGCATGCGCACCAATAAACAGGAGACGAGATGAGACTAAGCACGCTAATGCACGAAAGGAATCATCAAAGGATTAATAAGGGGAAATTAAGAAGTGAAAGGGACCCAGTGAGTGGTGAGAGAGAGAGTTCACATCACAAGCAAAATGAATGCCATGCAATGCACGAAGGCACACATGAGATGAGAGGCCATGCACGTGAGACCCATGACTGGTTTGCATTATTTAATGAAGGTTAGGAGGAGGGGATGGCCAAGTGGATGTGGAGCCCCCAACCTGTTGCTAATTTTCTACCAGTGAAGTGAATAATGAAGCAGCAGTAGCTCGTTCTCATCCTGTCCCCGGAGGCTCTGACACGAAGCACATCCTGGGGACTGTTTGGGCTTCATTAGTGACGCCATTGCTTTAGACTCGGTCCGCTAATTGTTCGAGAACGAATGCTGGATTCACGCGTTTGTCCCCCTAAAATTTCAATGTACTGACTGGTAGTAAGTCCATTATGCCAAACAGCTTTTTCATCATTTTTACAATAAATACGAGTTTTCGATATTTCCAATTCATAACGGGAGATGCGTGACTCTATATAAAGATTTTGTTTTTATCTGGGCGAATTGAACCGGAGTGAACCCGAGTGCGTGAACCGGAACGGGTCGAGCTCGAGTCTGAATCGAAAGCTCGTGGGCAAGTGGGAACATTGTAGCGAGGATCCCGGTCTCGTGAGGGAACACCCGAAGTGTAAATCCGCTTATCCTGTTCCAGCACCTATCCCCCTCTTTATACCCCTCTCTCTATAACCCAGCCCTCGCCATTAATGTCACCTCTCGAGCTCACGCCAGTGGGAAGGTTCTCCTCTCCTTGCGCTCATTCTTGCTGCAGATCCTAGGACCCGTGGTTTGCTTCTGTTGGAGCTCAGCAATCAGGAGATCCAGCTGGTTTCTGGAGGGATCTCGAGGTTTGGGGGTTTATTGGAGTTGGGGCTGAAAAATGTGAAGTTGGGGGCTGGGGATCATGGCTGGGAATGGAGGGGGGAGCAGCAGCAGGGGAGGTGGGGCGTCGATCAACGCTGCGGCGACGGCCGTCGGCTCGGGTGAAACCAGAATCCCTCCGGTCGAGCGGGTATACACTCTTTCCCTTCTTTTGGCTCAAATCCTGGTCTTTAAAGCTTGTTTGTGGCTGCAAGGGTTCTTTTTGCTGCTCTTCTTATTAGATCTAGGACTTCACCTGGAAAGCATCGTGTGGTTTGTAGTGACGGAACTTTGGATTTTTTTGGTTTCCTACTTAATTTGGTTAAACGTTAGTTATTCTCGGAAGGGAGGGGGGATTTTGATAATTGGTTTCTGTATGCTTAAGATTGGCATTAGCCCCTGAAATTGTAGCGCGATCTGCCTTTGGTTGATGGATTTTCACTTTTTTCTCCGCAAAGTAGTCAACTTTCTGCTTCAATTAGCATTTTCTTGGTAGCATTATTTGGTTTATCTGGTAAATGTTTTTTAGTGATATTGCTTATGATGGTATTGGAAAGGGAGCAAGTCGTTGATCTAGGCTCCTCTCATCTTTTCCTAATTTGTGCTCTTTTTCATAAAGGATCTGTGGTGCTTTCGTTTGGTTCTTTTGCACATTTTCCCCTTCATATGCTTAACTTCAGGCAAGTATCCTTTTTTCTCTGATCAGAACTCTTAATGGAGAAATTTATTCTTGTATTACTTATTTCCCAAACTAAAGCCATATTCAGTAACAAGATTTAATAGGATTTACATCCCTTCATGTAGTTCCTGCCAGAAGTTCTGGGGAAATTCTCATCCAATGGTTCCATCATGGTTAATTTCTTCACTATCTAACAGGTTCCTTGGTATAGATCTATGTAATGCACCCAAGTCCAGCCATCTTTGGTACTGCAAAGACATTTCTCTTAGTGTGGTAATATCAGTCTGAGGGGATTAGAGTAACTTAGGCTTCCCAAGATTGAAACCATTTTGTTGCTAGTTGGCTGTGTTCATTATTGAGTTTGAAGATGGCAGCCAACCTGTCTTGTACAGGAGAATTTTGAGTAAGCATTCAAGGAGAAGTTCTAATTGTTATGCCTTAGAGGTAGGTAGAGGATTTTAACTTGTCTTTCCAGAGATTTTGGGAGTTAGATACAAGACAAATCTGGTATTGGAAGTGACAATACTGATATCCTTAGTACTGCAGATTGGTAGTTGTCTGGTATATACCCTTGAGAATATCACATGCCTTGAAGAAAGGTAGTGGGCTTAGAGACGTCTTTGCAGAGATTTTAGGAGTTAGATACAAGACAAATATGGTATTGGATTTGACAAGACTGATATTTTTGTCTTCCAGATTGTTTGTTGTGCTGTGCATACTCTTGTAGATTATCCCATGATGGAAATTAAAAATAGGTAAAGGTCACTTGTTAGTAAATCATCTGATGTTTGTAGCTTGTAGGTCGAATAAGAGTGTATGGTAATGTATTTTTATTTCACAATATCTTAGGGGTTTATGGCTTTATATATAAGACAAATTAAACTAGGCTTGTATCCTTATGTTCTCTACATATTCTAGATTTAACAATTACTGAATCTTGTCCAACTTCAAAAGATACAAACAGATTGATGTTGAGTTTTGTGTAACCGGATCTTGGTTTCACGGTATTACATTTTCTTTTAAAGAAGAGGTATAGGATGTAATATGTAAGTTCTTAGGTCGAGTCTCATAAAAGACCACAGCATCCTTTCATGAAGTTTTCTCAGTTTGAACTTTGTTTTTGCTATGGAACTCTAACATTTGCTTCTTGATTTTTATGGCACTAGTGGAATTTAACTTGCTTTATTTTTTCTGTACTTTTTCAGCGCACAAGATGGAGAGGGTGCTTTGGTGGGCTATCCTGTTTTGGGTCCCAGAAAGGAGGGAAACGTATCGTGCCTGCATCCCGTATTCCAGAAGGGAATGCATCGGTAAATCGTGTAAATGGGGCTCAGACTACTGGACTTTCCAATCAAAATACCACCCTGACTCCATCTCTTCTGGCACCACCATCCTCACCAGCATCTTTCACAAATTCTGCTCTCCCATCAACTGTCCAATCTCCTAGTTGTTTCTTATCAATGTCAGCCAACTCTCCCGGAGGACCATCCTCCACCATGTTTGCAACAGGACCATATGCTCACGAAACCCAACTGGTCTCACCTCCTGTTTTCTCTACTTATACAACAGAACCTTCTACTGCTCCGCTTACCCCTCCACCCGAGCTTGCTCATCTGACAACTCCCTCATCACCAGATGTGCCATTTGCTCGGTTTCTTTCATCTTCTATGGATCTCAAAGGTTCTGGGAAAGTGAACGAGGTACCTTTTTTGTCATCCAGTTACACAGCAAGTAGCGATCTTCAAGTTACTTACCCACTCTATCCTGGAAGCCCGTCCAGCAGTCTCATATCTCCTGCTTCTGGAACTCCTAGGACTGGGGTTTCTTCACCATTTCCTGAGCAGGAAATATCCACTCAATGGGGTTCTTCATTTTCTGGTCGGGCCTCTCCTTACTCCAGAAATAGCTCATCTAAGCTGTTTGGAGTCAATTCCGGGACCTCCAGAAATTTCATGTTGTCTTCTGACTCCAGCTTCCTCTGCCCTGCCACATCTGCTCATTTTTATTTAGATCAGGCACAACAGTCATTGCCTCCATATACTCATTGTGGGGGAAGGCTGAGTGTTTCAAAGGAGGCAGACATGTACTCTAGTGGTGGAAACAGACACAGCAAAACTTGCAAGCAGGATGTAGAGGAGATTGAAGCTTACAGAGCTTCATTTGGGTTCAGTGCAGATGAAATCATCACTACACAGAACTATGTTGAGATAACAGATGTACTTGATGATTCCTTTACTATGTCCCCATTTCCTACTAATGAGTTTTTTCCAGAGCAGTGCCCAGTAACAGAGCTTGCTGCTGGGCATCAAAAGATGGAGTCAGCTCTGTCTGTTATGCTGGATCCAGAAAGCCCAAAGATGGCGTATGGTGTCAATGCTGTTGATTATAAAGCCACAAGTTCTTGCAACATACCGGCAGGTGAATATTTAACTGATTTTCCAAATGCATAGAAATATATATGTTCACTTTGTCTGTCTTATACTTCTGTAATGCTCTCCTGGTATTTGAGGACTTCATCAGATTTAGCAGTTGTACTATATGTTGTTTGTTTGCGTTTGCAACATCGCTGCATGGGGGTAGCTGAACCTGAATATGTTCTCACTTCATTTCTACATTTGATCCCATATCTGCTTTTGTATTGCAGGTTCCAAACCAGATGGTAGGTCTGACTCCTTACCTCTGCTTGGTGATAGTGAATCAACATCGATGCCAAATGGTGGAGATGACATGACTTTTAAAATCCCAATCACTCTGGTCAACAGGAGAATACGAACAGGTGAATCATGCTCGGATGCTGAAATTGATTACAGACGAGTTAGAAGTTTGAAAGAAGCTAACCGCATTTTGGCCTGGCAGAACTCATTACCATAAGCGGCATGCATGTCTAGCAATCTGCAGGGCTAACTTGAATCTTTCTTTGTAGTTCTTCAGAATCTGTTTAGGTGGTATTTGGAAGGGGATGGTTTCTGTTGGTTATTGTTCACTGGACTTTTAATTCCTGCTAGTCATGTGGATATGTGGTGGATGCTACTTCTAATTCTACTTGGTACCTGTACGTGTACACTTCTCCAGATTTCAGCGTCTACAAAATTTTTCTTCCTGCCAGCTACTAACAAGAATGTGTCTGGTTAACTGACCGACATTGTGTTAATTATAACCATCATGTTTCTGCAATTTGCATTTGATTTTTGAGAAAAGGGCATTGCTGGAAAACCTTGTCTCCATGAGTTATTAGACCATTTCTGATAATTAAAAACTTCTAGGATTATCCATCCATGAGACTTGTTTAAGTTGCAAGGGTTTTTGTAAGGTAAAAGAATGAAATCTTCCACCAAGGCATGGAGATAGAACTTCGAATATTAAGCAACAAATTGAGTTAATTTAAAATAAATCTCGAGTACATGACATCTATAAGAAACAAAAATGGTTTTTTATGCTCCAGGAACAAAACAACTCCAATACAGAGCTCAAAATTGTCAACTCTGATGCACTCACAAATAGAAAAGATAGTCTGAAAAAACAGAACATGATAGAAGCAAAGCCTGAATCTAGTGCCATTGCATATTTCAAGCTAATCCATCAAAAAGACACCAGCATCTCAGATAGCTTCAGCTTCAAAATTTACTTCAGAGGAATGAACCTGGATGAGTGAGTGGCACCAATACCAGGCCGCCCGTGCTTCACAGGCTTGTACGAGATGGAGAACTCCGCCAAGTAATGACCAATCATTTCAGGCTGTTTAATAGAAAACACAGTTAGTGGTCAATATATTCAAAAAAATACAAGGATATACAACACAGTAAGCATTGTTAAAGAATTCCCCTATACACAAATGAAATGAGATCATCAATATACTCAGTAATATGCTTTTGTTATTGGCAAGCAAATCACCTGTAGTTCATCTATGAAGAGCAATTGATTATATTATGGGGAACTCCAAAACAGATCACACACACACAATGAGGTCTTAATTAAAAAGAGAAAGGTTCTCTTTTGGCCATAGAAAAATATCGCAATCATGAAGAACATCAGTAGAGTTAGAATAGAACTGCATCATCACAAAGGATTTGACATCAAAATTACAATGCTCTTATGGATAAATAAGACTAGTAGCCTAGCATGCAAGTAAACACAATTTTATATAGCATAAAATGCAAGGACAAATCAGATACTTTAGAATACTCATATTGATAGATAAGATATGTAGTCTACCAGGAATGTCAACTACCTTGATTTCAACTTGGTTGAAGGTCTTTCCATTGTACACACCAATAATGCTGCCAATCATCTCTGGGACAATGATCATATTTCGGAGATGAGTCCTCACAGGTTCAGGCTTTTCTCCAGGAGGAGCATCGCGCTTCTGCAGGTATATCAATTGCAAAATAATAAGACTTGTGACCAGCTACAAACTAGCATTTGGTACACATCAACAAATGAACAATCACACAAACAGCATTGCCTTTGCGACAAAAAGGAGAAAACTTGAGAAAGACCAAATAAATAGAAGCTAATGACAACCAGATATTAAATCATGCAATTTAAACTTGGCAATTAGTTTACAGAAATCAATAATCACAACTATGATAAGCTAAAAGAATAACCTTCACAAAATCAACCACAAAATCACAAACCTTAACAATCTATTCATGAGGTTTACCAAATCAGATTTATCTTACACATACTAAAAAATAGATAATACAAAATAGATGAACGAATAAACTTGAATGCCAAAATAATCATGAGGGACAAAGACATTTAAAGAACAAGTAACCACATAGTGATTATCCTTGATATTAAACTTAAAACATCTCTTTTCAATTCATCACATCTGGTGCAACCCATCCAACGTGAATTCAACATCTGTTTATCAATTGTATCTATAGTCATGAATCAACTAGTGACACCAATGTGTCAAATCAACGCAATAACTTGGGCAACAAAAGCGAGCATTGATATTCTTATCTATCCAATAATCTACCATGCGAATAAACAGTGAAACAAGAGGAACAAGAACATACCGCCTTGCGGAGCTTTTTAATCAGTGCCATTGGCTTCCTCTTCAAACCCCTTTGGAACCTGTTAAACCAAACGAATCCAGCGTAAGATAAACGAAGAAAATCGATCGAGGAGGTTCCGGGAAGACCGATACCTTCTACGAGCGCGGGCGTGGAAGAGCTTTACAAGTTCATCAGTTCCCATGTCGAGGAGCTGATCAAGGTCAACCCCCCGAAAGGAGAACTTCCTGAATGTCCTCCTCTTGGGCGCTGCCCCTCCAACCTCCACCGCATCTGAAGCATCCGCCTACTCAACAACAACAACAACAACAACAACAACAACAACAACAACAACAACAACGCATCAGCGCACAACCCACAAGGAAGGAACAATTCTCACATCGCAGAGGAGAAAGGCCTACCATGGCTGCAAAGATCTCTGCTCTCTGCTGCTCCTCACTTAGGTTCGCGGGATGACGGCGGGATCAGAACGATGCTAGGGTTTTCGTGCGGCTTTTATACCAACATACTCGGTTCGTTAAATTACCTTTATGCCCCTCCGTTAACTATTGCCCCAGGGTCAAGACTAGTAAGTTCATATGGGCCCGAACCCATGATTTTTTGGATTTGGATTAAGCCCATCGGATCCAAGAATATCCAAGAATATCAAATAAGGAAGATATTAATTTTAAATAATAATCCAATAACCATCAGAAAAAAGAAAATAACTTAGATTTATCATAATATTTTGTTAATAGTTTAAGTCAGATTAGAACTCAATTACACTCTTTGTGTAAGTATAGCATTTGAGTTTCAGAACTCTGATCTATTCTTGAATGCAACTATGCAAGTATACTTCTCCCATCCAAATTACCATCTGATGAAATAATAATAATAAGAATACACTTTCTGATGATAATTATGAAACACAAGATTCAATCAGTTGAAATTCTTCTTCCTCGTTGGCAGGTTCTTGGATGATTTCTTCATGGAAAGAATGCAAGTGATTGCAAGTTTGGTAGCCTTCAAGCCTCATGTGTTTTGTCAGTCTTCTCACTTGTTCTTTTATCTCCTTAATCTGTGGATGTAACAGCTCTCTGGAAACAAACACATGAACTCCACTCTTGAACTCGATCCAACTACAACCAGGATCCTTGTTCACTCCTCTCTCCCTCATTGTTCTCCTCACTCTCTCCACATCATCCCACCTGTTCAAAGCTGCATATATATTTGACAGCAAAATGTAAGCTGATGAGTCCTGTGTGCCCAGCTCCAACAGCCTCTCTCCGGCATAAGCTCCGGTGTCGACACTTCGGCGATCCCGACATGCCGCCAGGAGGATACGCCACAGGCTCGTTCCATGATCGATTGGAACTGATTCTATGAACTCCTTGGCATTCTCTACAAGTCCAGCTCTACTGAGGATATCAACCATGCAAGCATAGTGCTCTACCTTTGCCACTAAGCCATACTCATCTTGCATCAGTCTGAAGAAAAACCAGCCTTTCTCAACCAGTCCCATGTGGCTGCAAGCACAGAGGAGGTTAACAAAAGTGACATGGTCTGGTTCAGTACCCCCTAACTTCATCTCCTCGAACAGCTCCAGAGCATCTTCTCCACGTCCATTATGTGAGAATCCAGCTATTATTGAATTCCATGCAACGATGTCCTTGCTAGGCATTCGTTGGAACACAAGCCTGCAGTCCTCTAAGCTCCCACACTTGGCGTACATGGTGGATAAAGCACTTCCAACTGGAATGGCTGAACGAAATCCATACTTGAGAACACGAGCATGGACTTGTTTACCTTGTTCCAAAGCTGCAAGGTTGGAGCAAGCCTTGAGAACACTAGCAAGGGTGAGATCATTTGGAGAGATGCTCTGCCTCTCCATCCTGCCATACAGTGCTAAAGCTTCTTCATGATCTCCATTCTGTACGTGGCCTCCGATCATGGTGCTCCATAAGACAACATCAGCCTCATGATGCAGCTGATCGAATGCTCTCCTCGCTTCATCAATGCAACCACATTGTGCGTACATATGAACAAGAGCACTCTTGATGTATACTTGAAGCTCAAAACCCAGCTTCAGCAAGTACCCGTGAGCTTCTTTTCCATGGAGCAAAACCATCCTATCAGCACAAGCATTCAGAACGCCAACAAAGGTGAACTCGCTGGGCTGAACTCCAGCTGAATGCATCTTGGAAAACAATTCCAGAGCCTTGTCAGAATGGCCGTTCTGAGAGTACCCAGTGATCACAGCAGACCAAGTGATGGAGTTCTTCCTGTCAGCATCCTCTGAGGTTTCATCGAACACTGACAGCGAATCGTCCATGCGCTCGCATTTCGCGTATAAAGTCACAAGCGAGTTTCCGACCGGCACGAACGAAGACAATCCGTTCTTGATCGCCAGGCCATGAACTTGCCGGCCTTTGTCGAGGTACTCGGGGAGGTAGAGAGCGCTGAGAACACTTGTCAGTGCGAACTCATTCACGTCGCTCTCTCCTCGGGCCAGCATCAGTTTAAACATTACGAAAGCCTCTGTGCCGCGCTTCTCGGCAGCGTAACCCGAAATCATGGCCGCCCACGAGACCGAATTTCTTTGTGACATATTATCAAACACCTTCCTCGCATCGGAAAGCAGCCCCAACTTGCAGTACATGGTGAGCAACGAGCTTCCCACGAAGACATCGCCGCAGCTCCCCGTTTTCACAGCGATGCAATGAGACTCTCTCCCGGCGAAGCCGTCACCGACATAGGAAGCGGCGGTGAAGACTCCGGCGAAGGTGAAGGCGTTGGGGATGATGGGCTCGGTCCTCATCCATCGGAAGAGGTCCAGAACGAAGGGAGCGCCGGCAGCGCCGAGATGGGAGTAGGAGTTGATGAGGGAGTTCCAGGAGACGACGTCGCGGGAGAGCATCTCGTCGAAGGCGGCGGAGGCGTCGGGTAGATGCCCGCACTTGGCGTACATGTTGACGGTGCTGTTGGAGAGGAAGGTGTCGGCCCAGAGACCGGCTTTGATGATGTGCGCGTGGAGGCATTTCCCACAGCCGATGCTCTTCCTCTCGGCGGTGCCGAGGAAAAGACGGAAGAGCAGTGTCTTCTCCATCAGTGGAAGCAGCGATCATGGCCGCTGATAGCCTCACACTGGCCCGACCCGGCCCAAAACCCGGCCCTGCTCATGTTCACCGAAATATCTTTCAAATCACCAATTTTTCTTCTTATCCACTCACTTCTCACAACGCTCTTAGCTCACTGCCGCGCACCATGCGGGCAATAGCAGCATCTCCATCCCCATTCTCCCTCCGGCTCCATGGCGAACTCAAGAAGACGCCATCCCCGGCCTTCCTCTCGAACAAAGATCGCTCCTTTCCTGCCATTCCTCCTCGTTCTGTGTCCCTGCTTTCCTCGAGGCGGCCTGACCATGTGCGCTTTCGTTAACACTCGCCATCATCCATGATCATTGTGTGCACATTTGATGCTAAAAGCTTAGTTTTTTTCGTCCGTGTGCGTTGCTTGCTTATCCTTCTGGGCTTTCTTTCTTCTTGGCAGAACCCGAGCGAGGATACAGACGAGATGTTTGATGAATTGTTTAACAAGTATGGGAAGGTGGTGTATTCGAGTGGGGACCGGAAGCCTACCAGTGCCGAGGCCGACGATGATGCTGAGAGCTTGTCATGTAAGCTATTTATTTCATTTCTCCTGTGAATGCTGCTGGGGAGTTTTTCATTCATTGCGTGTTAGTATTTGTGAAGTCTGCTTCATAGTTACAATTGGTGGTAAGATTAGGATATTTTGAGAGGGTCAGGGTTTGGCAATATGGTTGGAATTGTCTCTGAGTAACGATTGAGCAAGTTCATCAACATATTATCGCACTTCAGAGACAAATTGAACTTTTAGTGGGCATGAGAATGCTGCATGCTTTTAGAATAGGAAATTGACATAGTTGAATGGATGACCATGTTATCATAAGAACATCCCAAGAAAATGCTCAATTTTGGAGGAACAATTCAGTGGAGTGTACATTCAGACTAGTATGTGTGGAGTGTGGAGTGTGAAGTGCTTAGAATCAAGGAAGAGTATGAACTTAATGGTTACAGAGGAACAACAACAACAACAACTAAGCATTAATCCCATACTAGATGGGGTCGGCTATATGAATTCTCTGTCTCCATACAGCTCTGTCAAAGACAAGATCCGGATCAACATCTAATAGACATAGGTCTTTAGATACTACCTCGCTCCATGTAATCCTCGGTCTACTTTTACCCATTTTTTTACCTTTTATTACCAAACTATCACATTTTCTAACCATGGCTCCTAGGGGTCTACGACGCACGTGTCAAACCATCTTAAACACTATTCTCTTATTTTATCTTCAATTAGCACCTTTTGTCGGATGTGTTCATTTCTGATTTTATCCAATCTTGTATAATCACACGTCCACCTTAACCAAGCCTGGATAAAGGAGGAGGGTTGCGGTAGGTTGATAATCAGCATAAAATTTTGTCAAACACCTAATATGAATTTTTTGTTATAGAGGAGTCTATGAAAATTTAAGAGGCTTGAACATGAGTAGGATATTAAGGAGAGATGTCATTATAAAAAATGGGAGACACCTAAGATCACCTGGGAGCAAGTACAGCAAATTTAACCAATCATTTATTAGTGAAAATGACTCTTAGCGAGACTGTAAGGAGGGATTAAAAAGCTGAATCAAATAACTCAAGCAAAAACTTAAGATTGATCTCCTTCATTCATGGTAATTTTGGGTGTACTGTACTGCAATCAGCATTAGAGGAACTTGGCAATTTTTTAGTCATTAGACGACGGTTAACTGCTATATTTAATGGATGTACACAACTCCTTGCTTCTGCTTGTCTTTTCAGTTGCTGTTACCTTAGCCAAAACTGCGAATGAAGTGAAGGCTGCTGATATTCGTGTTCTCTTTGTCAAGCCCCTGGTTTATTGGACTCGTTTTTTCATCATTGTTACTGCTTTTTCTCGACCCCAAATTGATGCTATTGGGTATGTTTCAGTTACTCTTAATCTACATGCAAGTCAGTTTGCTTATAGCTTTTTGAAGGATTGTAGCATAGGAGTATATTCTGCAATCAAATCAAGCCAATCACACATATTTAGCCTTCCCTTAAAAAAACAAATGCTCATGTAATTGTTGGCTCAGTTACTTTGTTTTTTTACTAGCTTGATAGCATCTGACTCTATCAAAGGTTCTTTTGGATAAGTACAGGTCCAGGATGAGAGACATAGCTGAAAAACAATTTAAGAAAGTTCCATCTGGGGATACCAAACCCAACTCTTGGACTTTGCTGGACTTCGGTAAGAATTTTAGGAACTCAAACTGCAATTTATTTAACATTGCATTAGTTTTAATATTGTAATTTTAGGCCACAAGGATCATTCTTGTAAGTTCACTATTTGATCACTTAGTTTTATGGTATTGACATGGTACTTGAGATTAGATACTTCATTAGCGATGACATTAGGTCAGTTAAGATTTTTGGTTGGTTCTTTTATGTATATTCCAATTATCCTATAAAGGTTGACTTAGTGGAACTATTTCATATCTGCAGGAGATGTTGTCGTCCACATATTTCTACCACAGCAGAGAGAGTTCTATAACTTGGAAGAGTTCTATGGCAATGCCACACCCATTGAGCTTCCCTTTGATTCTGAATCCCCTTTTCGCTATTGATTCTTTGAATGAAGACATGAAGCATCTCTGAGTTTCAGGGCTTTCTTTCATGAATGGCAAGCTGCATACTTGAGACACTTGAACTTAATTGATCAGAATGCTAAGAGGAGAGCACTTGGTAGTGATGTTATGTTGGGCTTCTGGGATTGCCTTCCGTGGTTCATCTATTGGAGAACATCCATTGGCAAGAAAGGCTGGACACAAACGAATAGTAGTCTTTCTAGGATGCATCTTTGGCCCCAGGAGGAGCATTATTGGTTCCAATATCAAGAGAAAACATCAGATCCTTGTGTGAAATGTAAGGAACTATAACTTAAAATTCATTAACTTTTAGTCTTTGCGATCAACTTTTTGCTGAGATATGGGCATGACTTTCAATTCTAGTGTATGGTGGCACTCTTCTGTATGTAGCTTGGATTTTCTGTTTGCTCTTTCTGCTTCCTTGTCTGATAGAACTGGAAGCATGCTAAGATTGTATGGTGGTACTCAAGCTTTTTTCTGTAGGGAAACAGCAGAGACACTTTATTCACTTTAAGATAGACAATTTAGCATTCTTAGCTTAGAAATCAACACAGAATGTAAAGTTCTTGAGGTCAGTAGGTGAAATCACCAACAGTAATTTCCTGGTATTTGAGCATTTTCCAATATTTTATGAAACATAATGAGTGACTAATTCATGCATATCATGATTTCTGCATCGGTTTTAATGTTGACCTTTGGCAGTTAATTATTATTACCCATATCTGATTCTCATGTAACATGCCACCTTCCTTTACCCTGTTTTAGTCTTTATTTATTTATTTATTTATTTTCTAGATCTTAGAAACTTCATCCAATTACTGCAATCAAGAAATTGCTGTTGAAACCTTGAGAATTCCGTTGAATTAGACATACACACTACTACATGCTAATCACTTATTACTTGGCATTCAAAGAAGCACTCACTGTTTGCCTGCATAGATCTAGTATGAAATTCCGATTTCCATACACTGTGAGCACATGTTATACATTTTTCTTCAATCCATGTATCATTCCTCCATGTCTTCTTCTATCTGACATAAACTCTGACATGAACCCTGTGACTCGGAGATGGGGTTTGACTCGTTTGAGAACTATGTATAATTGAGATCATAAGAGTATCCGTCCTGTTCTTGTTCCCATTCTTTTCTTTCTCTTCCTTTTTTCTCTCATTCCATACATAATCCAATATCACCTAAATATAAGATATTTTTATTCTTATTTATTTGTTTATATATGTATGTATTTGTATATCATTCCAAGACCGGCTTGCCAGCTACCTTTCTTCTTCTTTCCGACACTTGTGTATCCCTGGATACTCTTTTGACAACTTCTTAACAACCTTTCCCTCAATCACACACACACAACACACTCTATGTGCCTCCATGAAACAACCCCAAACCATTTCTCAAGCAAAGCATGTCTTTCAAATCAGCACCAGTCTCTGCACTACTCCTGGTTCTTATGATTTCTGGAAGTAGCAATGCTGAGAGTGAAACAGGAGGGATTCAATTCATGGAGGCTCCTTTCTTCTCCAATTCTCTACACTGCCCGGACCCGGCCAGAGACAACAAGAGTATCAACCAGCACCCTTCTTGCAGGCAGAACATCATCAACATCGCCATGACACTAGACGAGACCTATCTCCGTGGATCCATGGCTGCTATACTCTCCATCATCTACCACACTGCTTGCCCTCAGAACCTCCACTTCCACTTCATCTATTCCAGAGCAGCAGCTGGAGAAGACAGCCTTGATCTGAACATAACCATGGCGGCCTCATTCCCGTACCTACAGTTTGACATGTATGCATTTGATGATGAGACGGTGAGTGGCCGGATATCGACATCGGTGCGCCGAGCTCTTGACAGGCCATTGAACTATGCAAGGTCTTATCTTGCTCAGCTCCTGCCAGACTGCGTCCAAAGAGTTGTCTACTTAGACTCAGATGTTATCCTTGTTGATGACATAGCGAAGCTCTGGTCGACTGATTTTGTCAGCAGTGAGTCTGTGATTGCTGCACCAGAGTACTGCGAGACTGACATCTCACGCTACTTCACCACTAGCTTCTGGTCCAATGCCGAGCTTTCATCGACATTCAAAGGGCGGACGTCGAAGGCCTGCTACTTTAACACCGGAGTGATGGTAATTGAGTTGCAGAGGTGGAGGGCTAAGGACTATACAAGGGGGATCGAGGAGTGGATGGAGCTGCAGAAGAGGATGAGGATATATGAGCTGGGCTCACTGCCGCCATTTTTGCTGGTGTTTGCCGGAGAGATCTTGGCGGTGGAGCCACGGTGGAACCAACATGGCCTTGGAGGAGACAACTATGAAGGACATTGCCGGGGCCTCCATCCGGGTGCGGCAAGCTTGTTGCATTGGAGTGGCCGGGGGAAGCCATGGGTCCGGCTTGACTCCGGCCGGCCATGCCCAGTGGATGCCTTGTGGGCTCCCTATGATATGCTCAAGAAGCCGTTTCCTGCTTTGCACTTGGATGTTTGAATGCTAAGATTAGATTAGAGCTTAATTGTTTAATATTATTCACTAAAGGATTACATACTATTCTATTAAAATCTGAATTAATTATTATTGAGTTACTATTCATCCTACTCATGCTCTCATTTTTGCTTAATTTGGTTGAATCAATGGAAGGATACATACGCTCAAGAGATGGCTAGAGTTTTTGTTTCTATGGTGAAATTATGATTAATCTTCAATTGCTAATTAATTGCTATCCCTGTTAAGACTGCATAAAGGAAAGATAACAAGATATTAGGGAAGACAGTTCACCAAGATCACAAAAAGAATCTAAAAAGAGATTAGGCCAATCCATATTTTCAAATATTTTTTTTTTCTGGTTTTAAAAGCAAGTCTTTCTCTGCCGCCAAATATTAGGGTTTTTGTTGAACTAGTACTTTGAGACATGGAAAAATTAGCGTATCTCTAAACTTATTACGATGGCGAGCATGAACGAAGGAGATCAAGACGAAGAACATGCAGTCCCTTTGCTTGGTTCCTCTTCGTCTCAGGGAGCCACCGCCATGCAAACCCTAATGAACATCATCGTGTCCATCGTTGGCACCGGTGTGCTTGGTCTTCCTTATGCTTTCAAGGTCGTCGGATGGCTCGCTGGTTCTCTCGGCGTCTTCATCGCTGCCATTGTCAACTACTACTGCATGCTCTTACTTGTATATATGCAATAAAACTTCTTTTTCTCTCCTCTTCTCTGATCTGATCTATAAAAAAGAGTTTTGATTTTGCTCTATAATTTCAGGTGCAATGCAAGAGGAGAGCAGTAGTTTTAGACGAAGAAGGAGAAGAAAAGAGAATTGAAACATATGGTGATCTTGGTGCAAGAGCATTTGGAGCAAAAGGTAGGTTCCTGACTGAACTCCTGATTGTCATCTCTCAAGTTGCAGGGGCCATTGTTTTCCTCCTCTTCATCAGTGAGAACCTGTCATCGGTGTTCTCCGGCAGCCACCGGATCTCCCCATCCACCTTCATCTTCATCCTCCTCCCCTTGCAGATCGCTCTCTCCTTCATCACCTCCCTGAAAGTGCTGTCACCCTTCAGTGCATTAGCAGATGCATGCAATTTACTTGCCATGGTGTTTGTCCTCAAAGAGGACGTGACACAGCTCCAAAGCTTTGGAGGTTCAAGGAGTGCTTTCAATGGCGTGTGGAGCCTTCCTTTTGCTTGTGGGTTGGCTGTCTATTGCTTTGATGGCTTTGCATTGACACTGTCACTGGAGAAGTCAATGGCTCGTCCCAAGAGGTTCCCTTGGGTTCTCTTGCAAGCCTTCATAGGTATCTCCATTGCTTACTTTTGTTTTGGACTCCTTGGATACTTGGCCTTTGGAGACAACACCATGGACATCATCACTCTCAACCTCACAAGTAGCTTCTCTTCCACCATTGTTAAGTTGGGTCTCTGCATGGCTCTTGCCTTGAGTTTTCCCATGTCGATGCATCCAATCAATGAGATCATAGAGTGCAAACTCAAGTCCTGCAAATGGATCAGTTTGCGTGCAGTTCGTGTGCTCATGGTGGTGGCCGTGACTGCGTTGGCTACTGTGGCTCCAGGTTTCTCAGTGTTGGTTTCATTGATAGGGAGCACTCTCTGTGCGATGCTTTCATTCGTCCTGCCGGCCACGTACCATCTCAAGCTCATCACTTCTCTCAGTGTTTGGGAGAGAGTATTGGACTGCATTATACTCGTCATGGGGGCAGTGTTTGCTGTTTATGGTCTTTGTTCTGCTATTGCTGGTCATTCCACTAGTTAATTAATGTTTTGTATAGAAATACAGAATTTTTCCTTTCATATTGTACGGTTTTTGGGCTCTGTTTAATGAACATTTTAATGAACAAACATGATGTGGTGATCTGCTGAAGAATCATGATGAAGTTATGAAACAAAAGGAAATACGGACTTGATACAGAGTGGTAAAGAGTTTTCATGATGTGAACTGTGAACCTGGTGCTTTACATTTGCGAGAAGACCACATTAGTGGCCTGAGATTGCAGCATAAGTGCCATGCCCAGCAAAAACCAATCCTACAAGAAGGATGAAGTAGTCTAATGCTCTCCTCCATGTGCTCAATGAAGAGCCCATGAAAATGAGGTGAAATGTAGCTGGCAACACAAAAGAGAGCAGAGCACAAACAGTGCTTCCTATGAAAGAGATGAACGATCCAAAGCCAGGGATGAAGGAGGCCACTGTGGCCAGAAGCACCACCATGAACATGCGAGCTCCGTGCAAGCCTGCCCATTCTGCACCTCTTACATTGTAACTGAGCTTCTGAAACCATCCACTTGACTTTAGCCTTGACTCCAATATGTCATGGATTGGATGCATCATAATCGGAAATGTAAATATGAGAGCAACGCAGAGTCCGACCTGTTGAACATTTCCAATCGGTGTTCAGTGAGGGGGAAGTCATTTTAATTTTCACTGAAAGTATCTAAAACTCAAAGAACAAGCATAACGACAGAATTAACCGATCATACATTTTCATGGTGCACTTCAAAGATGACCTATAATGCTTATAATTTACATCTACAAAAATCACAAAAATACATAACTGCTATTCTTTCATATCGCTCATGAAATAAAATAAAGACTCAGTTCAGCTTGCATCTCATCTTCCACCCAATTCAGCTCACTTCCACAAGCAACATGACAACATGCATAACATGAAACAGATTTATAAGAAGAAAAGGAGAAGATTAGGTGGTCTAACCTTGACTGCTACAGCAGACCAATTCTTGGGCAAGTTAAGTGTTATGATGTCTTTGGTATCTTCTCCATAGGCCAAGTAACCGAAAATGCCGAATAGAATATAAGCAACGGTAATCCCAGTGAATGCTAGAGAAAGCACCCAGCGGAACTGCCTTCGATTGGTCATTGATGCCTCCAAGGGCAATGTCATGCTAAAGCCTTCAAAACAAAAGACTGCCACACCAGCTGTGAATGGTAAGCCCCAAACCTCACCGAAGGCTCTCCTGGTTGAAAAACTGTTGAATAGCTGGAGATCTTCTTTGATGACAATAGCCATAGCAAGGATGTTGCAGGCATCAGCTAAGGCACTGAAAGGTGCAAGGGTAGAAAGAGAACGGATAAAAGAGAGGGCGACCTCAAGGGGGAGGAGGAGAAGGAAGATAAAGATCACAGGTGAGATTGGATGCTGGCTAGTGCCATTGAACAGAGAAGAGAGGTTTTGACCAATGAATACAAGATAAGCTACAGAACCTCCAGCTTGAGAGACCAGGACAAGGAGTTCAGTGAGGCAGCGGCCTGTCCTTCCGAATGCTACTCCACCCAAATCTCCATAACTTTGGATATGAACAGACTCCCCTGTTTCTTCTTCCAACTTATCTCTGCATTCGACCTGTAAATATAGGAAAATTCATTAATCAAAGCATCCAAAACCATCATAAATTATATTTGAATTTCCCTTAAATATGGAATTTGGGCTCTTTGACCTTAGAGTACAATGAAAGGCAAATTAATAGATTCTAGTTATGCAGGGCATCAATGGTCTTACACTTATAGATAAGTACAAGAAATTCAATTTATAGCTAGTTCATCATTAGTCATAACACAAAGATCATCGATCTCATCTGCCTCTGAGAGAACAGTCAAGCTGAACTCAATGTTGAGAAACTTGGGCAATGAAAGATATTAGGTCAGTCCCCAGCCAGTAGTCAGAGTGGCCAGATCAGTTATCAAATTCAATACAACTTCTAAGCAATCGGGATTACAAGTACAATAAAGCAATTCAGAAAATAAAAAGAAAAAGGATCTTCCTCATCTGAGCAGCTCTTCAAGATTTAACTACAAGCATGGTTAAGTAGGTGACTAGCAGTACACAAAACATTTTTGCATCGCAGTCAAATTCTCTTGTTGCCCAACGAAATGAAGAATATCTGCAGAATTCTATGTGACAGCAGGAAGGAGCTTGAACAAAACCACTGGGGAAAAAAATTAATAATAATAAAATCAGACATGCATTGCATGTAAGCAGTCTGTGTATAAGCTTTACACTTCATTAATATTTTATTGCCAGAGACCATCACATTGCATGCAAAAAGAAAGAAAACAGCCAGACATTAGATGAACAGAGCAGCTCAAACCCTACAAGTCACTGATATAAATGATATTCTACTGGTAAATTATCTAAACCACCTGCATCAAGCCATATTTTATCAATTAAGCCAGCTCAACCAATATATTATGAATTAAATCCAGCATTATGATCCCTAGAGGAATCATCCCACACTGCTACACATGGCCCATCAATTAATGACTACTATAATTGATCCTTGCATATATTCTGCAGTAGCTAAGTTGGCAAAGTTAATTATTTTTTTTTGGTTGTTCTATATAGTTCCTTCAATCTCTGATTCTCTTCTATGCCTTTTGCCCATTGGAGCAGAAAAAATAGGCTTCCATCCATTGTTACGCTAACAACACCAATCAACTTTTCAAACCAAACACAAGAGGATAAGGCACTTCAGGATTCTGCTAAAAGCACACAAAGAACAGCGAAAAGAAACTATGCGTGAGCAAATCACACTACTAGGCAACCAATGTCAAATTAAAACTAAAACAAAGAAAAAAAACCCTACTCGCTTCATATAAGAAAATCAAATTAAAACTAAGCAAGCAAGTAGAGAGGAGGGTGGGGGGAGGAACACTGACCATGAGTATCATGCAGTAAAGGGTGGCAAGGCCGGCGACGGCGACGCCAATAGAGCCGACGACCCAGCCAGCAACGCGGAAGGCATAGGGGAGGCCAAGCATCCCGGTGCCCACCACGGATACCACGATATTCCCAAGCGTCTGCGCCCACGAAGCATTACCCGCCCTCCTACCCGCCGGCGCCGCCTCCAGCAGCGGCTCTCCGGCCGCCGAAGCCACTTCTCCTCCTCCCTGGCCCATCACTGCCCACCTCTTCTCCAGATTCCGCCATTAAAGCATTAATATATGACGTGGTTCTCGGTCGGCCGCTAAAAAAGAACAAAATTAAAGGAATAGAATAACTCTAGAAATTACTTAATTAATTTTTTAAAAAAAATTCAAAACACGATTATCTTGAATTATTAGATATCATATCCCAAAAATAGAAATTCATTAAAAAAATAAAAAAAGTTTTGATATACTTGGGAAAAAAATCCAATTATAAAAGAAATCAAAAAAGGGTTTATGACTTTTCCCTATCACAACCAAATAGGGAAAAGTAATACAGGATTAAATAACCCTTCTTCTCTCTTTCTCTCAATAGATCCACAGTTTCAAGTTAAAAAAAAAAGAAGAAAAAGTTTAGAGGTTTAAAGATGGGGAGGCAGAAGATCAAGATGGAAAAAATAGAAGCAGATGACAGGAGGCACATCTGTTTTTCAAAGAGAAGGAAAGGTCTGTTCAGGAAGGCAGTGAAACTATGCAATTTAGGCTGTGAGGTGGCAATTTTGATATTCTCTACTGCTGGTCATGCTTTCACTTTTGGCAATCCAAGTGTTCGTCATGTTTTAAGCCGCTTCCTTGGCTGCAACATTGAGGCACCAGGACAACAGGGCCTTGAGATCTCTGAGCCAGATGAAGAAGATGATGTACTGGATTCTTCTGAAGATTCTGGAGGAGACGAAAGAACTTCAGCTCCTCAAACTCAAACTCCTATGCAATTGGAAGGTGCTGCTGCTGCTGCTGCTGAAGATTCTGCAGCCATGCCAATCCCTCTGACTCCAAGTAAGTGAGCAATGAATTAATTACATCTTCAATTATTTTAAAACATATTAGCATAGTTATTTGTATTTTCTATATCTATCTAGGTTATATTATTATGCTAGAATTTAATTATAGCAAGATAAAGTTGTCGTAACAATAAAATTGTCGTCATATGACTTGAAGATCACATAACGAGAGCTTTCTAGTACCGGCTTATTATTTTAGAATTTAACTAGTAAATAATCCTTTGCATTGATCAGGATTAAAATTAAAATATCAAAAAATTTCTAAATCCCAATCTATTTATTTGAATTTTTTTAATTTAAATTATATATAACCAATAGATATATGGGTAAATATATACTTTTTAAAATTAAAAAAATCTAAAATTTTGATAAAATTTCAAAATCTCAAATTAATTTTTTTAAAAATTAAAATTATGATAGAAAAAAAAAAGAATATTGAAATAAGAAAGGAGGGTTATGCAACATAGGATTAGATGATGAATAACCAATTAACATTTATGAATAAAATATGGGAAGATATAATTGAAAATATAGAAGATGATGCGAACATCTTATGAAAGGAGATGGTGAATCGTATTGAGAATGTAGAGAGTGAAGTCCTAGGGGTTTCTAAGGGACTAAGACCTCGACTAAGGAATCATAGTGGTGGAATGAAGAGGTACAAAAGACTATTAAAGAGAAAAAATATTGGTACAAGAAGTTACCTATGGCTGAGAATGGGGAAGCCTTCAAAAATATAAGAAGACAAAAAAAGAGGCTAAGAAAGTGGTTAGCAAGGCCCGAGGTAAGTCTTTAGCCAATTTGTATCAAAAGTTGGGGACACGAGAAAGAGAAAAAGAAATGTACAAGATAGCACGGCTAAGAGATAAGAAGGGAAAGGACTTAAACCAAATCAAGTACATTAAGGATGAGTTTGAACAAGTCTTGACAAGAGATAAAAGAAATTAAAGAAAGATGAAGAAGCTATTTTGATCACCTATTTAATGCAAGTCATAAGGATAATTTTGTAAAAATCTTTATGCATCAGTAGTGGAGAGGAACCTTAGCTATACACATAGAATCAAATCTAATGAGGTCAAGGAGGCACTAAAAAAGATGAAGGTTTGGAAAGCTTGTGGTCCAAATAGTATTCCGATTGAAGTTTGAAAGTGTCTTGGTGAAGTGCGGGGGTATTATGGTTAACCAAACTTTTTAACTCTATATTAAAAGGGGGAAAGATGCCAAACGATTAGAGAAAGAGCATTTTGGTCCCTATATATAAAAATAAGGGGGATATTCAAAATTGCACAAACTACCGTGATTAGCCACACGACGAAACTCTAAGAGAGGGTAATAGAACATCGACTATTTACGAAGGTGTCAGAGAACTAATTTGGCTTTATACATGGTAGATCTACAATAGAAGTCATTCATTTGTTAAGGAGTTTGATGGAGATAGAAGAAGAAAGATTCATATATGGTTTTCATTGATCTGGAGAAAGCATATGATAGGGTACTAAGATAAGTCCTTTGGTGTGCGTTGGAAAGAAAGACATTCATGTTAAATATATAAATGTTATTATGGATATGTACAAAGGAGAGTGTGAGAATAATTGGAGGAGATACAGAGGAGTTTTCAATAACAGTGAGTCTACATCAGGGATCGACCTTGAGTTCATACTTGTTTACTCTAGTTGATGAGTTAACTAGTTATATACAAGATGACAGTCTATGGTGTATGTTATTCGCGGATGATATTATCCTGGAGATGAAATTAATCAGAAGTTAAAATTGAACACCCTAAATGTTTTGTTTGATGTGAGTATTTCAAATGCCATAAATTTTTTAAATTACGTAGCACTGTGAGTTTTGTAATTAACTTTAGCCAAGCATTATTTGGCAATTTGGTTTTTTAATTTTTTGAGTTTTCTAAAAATCACCCTTCTTAATATTTCTGATTAATTCTATAATGTAAATTTGCACAAGTCCTTTTTTTTTCTTATGTAAATTAGTGATTTAGATGCAGTACTGCAGAACGGGAACAAGATTGATGAAAGAAATGAGCAAGAAACTTCAGAAGAAGAACAGCGGTCATTAGCTACAGAGGACATTGTAAAAGTCATACTAGAAAAGGATATTTCAAAAAAGTTATCAGAGTATTGCCTGAACACAATTATTCATCAATTACTTTCTGGAGATATCCTTGAAAGAATTCTAAGTATGGCACAATCAGCTCAGGAGGAGGAGGACAAAAACAAAAGCTTATTAGCTTCCAACACTATCATAAGATCACAGGAAGATAAGAACAAGACCAACAACAACAACACCAGGATCATAAACACTTCAAAGGATCAATCTTCTTCTGAGAAGATAACTGGAGATCATCAAGTGCTAGAGAGTAGTACCGAGTTCAACTGGAGAAAAGCAGCAGATGATCTCAACTTGGATCAACTTATAAAGTTGGAAGGATTGATAAAAGAGCATCACAGCAACGTGATGAAGCTCGCAGACAAGATGTTTGAGGAGCGGCCTGCACTCAGCCTTTGCTCATGGAACACATGATGATGAAGCCAAATAAGATGAGTTCTTCTTGCGGCTTCTGCATATGCATGTGTTTTTCCATTAACCTTTAATTCTTTTTCTCTTTATTCAGTTCAGACATTCTTTAATTTCGTCTCTTTTGTAACGAGCTAAATATTTAGTTAGTCAATACGGAGAAGGAGATCAGAAGATTCATGGAAATTTCTCAATCCAATGCTGATACTTGTACGGCTTTTTTTTTTTTCAACTTTTGACTTTGGCTACAAATTCATTGTATGTACAGTAACAATGAACGTGAAGAACATTGAAACACCACTAAGATAAAACATATATATGACTTATCATCATATCCCAATCCATATAACTCCGCGTTCAAATCGACGGTTGACCGTTAGGCAAGCCGCCTTCCCGCTATATTAATTCCACACATCATCGCTATTCATTGGAATGCAAAATATATATATATATATAAGGCTTCATCCTTTCTCTCGTCCTCAAAATCTCTTTCCCTCTATTCAATCATGCTTGATGAACTTTGTTCTGCATAACTAGTCAGCTAAGAAGACCAATCTCATTATTCATTCATGCAAAAGAATAAGTCTGCAGCAGCTCCTTCATTTCTTTCTAGATTGTGTTGTTTCATGTTGCCAAAGAAGGCTGCAGAGAAGCCATCTCTGCTTCTTCTTCCTTCATCGTTAGACGTCGACGGGGAGTTCGAGCAGGTGTTTCATTACTTTGATGAGGATGGTGATGGTAAGATATCGCCGGTGGAGTTGCGCAACTGCATGAAGATAGTAGGTGAAGAGTTGACGGAGGAGGAAGCCAAGGCCATTGTGATCTCCAGTGACACGGATGGTGATGGACTCTTGGCCTTTGAAGAGTTTGTTAAGTTGGTTGGTGGGCAAGGAGAAGAAGAGAAGTTCAGGAATTTGATGGAAGCTTTCAAGATGTATGAGATGGAGGGGAAGGGGTGCATCACACCCAAGAGCCTCAAGAGAGCTCTTGGCCGTCTCGGGGAGTGCAAGACAACGGAGGAATGCCAGAAGATGATCAGGAGGTTTGACCTCGATGGAGATGGCGTCATAAGCTTTGAAGAGTTCAGGATCATGCTGCTCTAAGAAATATTGAATCAGAAACAGTTCATGCATGATTAGATTTGATTGTTTTTTTTTTAAGAAAAAAATTGGATAAAGCACGCTCATTTTTATTAGATATGAAAATTTAGTACATCAATTGTCTTCTGATGTATCACATAATATACAACCAGATTACATGAAAAGATAAAGAGGCCAACAGGTAAACCGAGGTTCCCTGACTATGTCTTTCAACCTTCAAATCCGGATTGTCATCTTCAAATGTTTCATCGTCTTTATTGAAGAATTCTAGACTTGGTTCCAGACTTCTTCACCAAGTTTTGGACCGCCTCTAACTTTGGCCGCTATTCATTAATGGCATTTTCAGCCGACATTTACTTTTCCTTGGGCTTGGGGAGAATATACCGGAGATATTAAAATATTCCATCTCCCTTTTCTTTTCTTTTTTTCCTTCCTTTTTTTTATAATACCATTCAAAGAATGAGAATGTTAAACTATATCGTTTTCTTGCGAAACAAACAATACTTGGTCTTTTTTCTGTTCATGAATGTGGATCATTATTTTAGTATTTGCATAAAGTCAAAAATACTGATGGTTATATTTAATTTGAAGTCAAGATCAATAGCTGACCAGCAGAAATTTGTGCTTCACATGATTGATGCAATTGGCTGAGAGAAGTTTCAAACCTCTGATGGTGGGAAAACTATTCCTAATGCGTCTCATTCAGTGGTTAGGAACTTGGGAGGAAGCAGGCAATGAGGACTGTTCAACCAAGGAGAAAAAAAAAACTGCAGAAGTGAGGCAGATTGCTGCTGTATATGAATGTTGGACTTGGAAGGATGGATGGATAATGTCATATTAAGGTCAAGCAACTACACATCACAAGAGTTGTTTTCACAGAAACAATTCACAAGGAATGGAGGGAAGCTGCAGAAGAAATTTATAACTCATTCCATCACACTGACAGCTCATATTAGCTAAGGAAAAGGAAAAGAAGAGGAGACCACTACCTCTCTAAAAACTTGAACTTATACAATTAGCCCAAATAACCAATTTTATATATAGAGAAATGATATATATACAAACAGATCACACGAATTGTGAATACAAAACCATTGATGATGCCTTGGGATGGTTGCGTTGATGATCCCGAGGTATCATCAACAGTTTCATATGATCACTTCGTGTGATCTGTTTGTCCGATATACACAACTCTTATATATAATCTCTTTTTCAGATGAAACATACACTTTTATCAACAATATTTTTCACCAAACACTAACACCATCGCTATTCTATGCTATTTTTATAGTGGATGCCTGATGTAAGTACGTAAGATGTAAAGTAGTGAAAATAATACCATGTCGCCACTTAGTATTGGCCAAAATACAAGTAAATGAATAGGTGGAAACAAAGCAACTAAGGTGAATCATTTCATTCATTGAGAGATGGACACATGATCTGTTATGCATTATCAGCGAGTCATATTATTTCTCACATCCTAGTTATGCCTCTCACCATATACAAGGACAATCTGATCCCATTTCATGCACAATCCTCGAGTCACAGGAGTTCTCACTCACATTATAGTTATGCTCCCAAGTAATTCAACATTCACATGCCATTGAGAGTAACCACAATTGTACGAGGAGTAGCATGGTCTCTATGCTCACACAGCCATATTCCCTAAGCAAAGCAACAAGTAACTATCATCTTTTAGAGCAGATCAGAGAACATAGGTGATAAGCTTTGAAGCATCTGATAACGATTCTTGAATGAATATTTAAGAGGGTATGACCAATGAATGCTAGTTCTGATTAGAAGATAATTGATGCTCAATTAAATTAAGAAAAAGTAGTGTAACTTAGATCTCAGTCCAATTACCTGCCAAGTTCCCATATTAAGCCGCCCATCCGTAATTGGAATCCTGAACATAAGGGCATCATATTTAATTGCTAAATTAAGAAACAGAGATGGGTCCAAGTAAAAGTAGATTGGAAGACATACGTGAGAGCACAACCAAACATTGAGGATTTAATGTGTGCTGGCATGTCATCTGGACCTGAAACAAGGATAATCAAACCTTTAAAAAAACACCATAAGTTTCAGCCAAAAACAATCCAAAAAAAAAAAACAAAAAAATACACAGACAACTCCATACATATATTAGAATACTTTCAAGCATCTCACTTTTAAAAAAAGTCATCCCCGACTCACTTTTCCTCACAGTTTTGATTTCGCTCTGTTTTCATTCATACCATATATATATATATTTGAACTTTTTTACTTTCAAGCATCTCTCATTCTTAAAAAAAGTTATACCTGAATCAATTTTCTACACAGTTATTATTTTGCTCTGTTGTCATTCATACTCTAAATATATAGCTTGCTCATTTCCTTTAGAAATCACTTGTCTTACAAGAGCTCATTTTACATATTCTCTCATTTTGGCTCTTACATAAAACAGATGCCATATTGCAGTGAATGAAGCCGTTTGAAGCACCCACTTAATCTTCCATACAATTCTCCATTCAAAATATTGAAAAAATTTAGGTCTCCAATCTAATCAGCAAACTTCTACCTTATAACTTTAAAGTACAACAACCAACAGAACTCTGCTCATCGATGAAAAAAAAACAGGAAAGCACAACAAAATAATGTATCAAAAAATTCATAATGATCATCAATTCATCAGACAAGGTAGTTGACAAAAAGACTAGTTTTATGGCACACCAAAAACAAATAATTACATTCACTGTTGAGACTAAGTTGCACAAAAAATAAAGTTGTAAGGTGATCAATATGAAAAAGCTGAGGTGACAAGGCCTTCTTTCAGATGATCAAAGAATGCAAGTTCTAGAATAGAGATTTATATATGTTGAGGTCAGATAATAAAAAAGAACACAGAATGCCCACAAGTTTTCAGGAGGACCTTCATCTTCAACATAAAAAATGAGTATACTGAGCATGTAGATACAAGAGAATAAATTATAAATCAATACAAACCTTCCATTGTATGCTGCCAAGGTGCAGATCGGCCCTGAAAACAAAAGAATAATATTAAAAACAAGAAATTTACTTATGTTTGCAATTTGGTTGGACAAAGTGGAACTGATGATACCTCCGGAACTATACGGTTAAGGAAGGTTTCAGTGTCAGCTCGAACATCAGCATCATAGTTCTCATTTATTGTCAGGGAAGCACTTGTATGCTGCACTGAAAACACACATCCATCTCAGTAAAACAAGCAAATAAGATTAAGCATCGTTGTTGGCGATAACAACAATAAGGTGACTCACGGAAAAGATGAGCAAGTCCACACTTGAATTCTGATAAATCCTGCTCAATCTCCCTCACTATCTGATTAAACCACCACCAATCACAAAGGTGAGTGAACTCAATAAGATGCTAGAACTACTCTAAAGCAATATAATCCAATTCAAGCAAAATGTGAGGTGAGGGAAGATCACAGCAAAAATATCTAACAAATATCCTAAACACAAATTATAATCACAGCCAGATGCAAAGGGTGATAAAAAAAACCCATCTTTTCCACTTCAAACTTCCTTTCCGACCCTCTTGATGGGAATCAAAAACCTCCCACTCCCAGTCTAGAGTTTCCCTCTATGCGGAGCGGAACCGGTAGAATTGGGAACAAGAAATCCATCCAAATTCACACAAAACGAAATGAAAAGAACAGGAACACAAAAGGAAGAAGAAGCAGAGGAAGGGATTTGGACCCTGGGGGTAACAAGATGGCAGCCACGGCGCTGGGCAGGGAGAACCACAGTCTTCTGGGCCCACTTCCCGGCCATGGACCTGGAACTCTCGGTGTCTGCTATCCTCGCTGATACAGACAGGGGCTTGGATCTTGCGGACGACGCCGGGAGGAGATTACCGGAGGAAACAAGGGACGGGGCCGTCGCACGCATCGCCGCTTGGAATCCCCAGTGATATATAACGAAGTAGAAGAAAACCAACAAACAAAAGTATGAGAGAGAGAGCATCAGGAGGCCCTTGTGACTTCTTGTATTATGGGCTGGGGGCCTTCTCTAATTGGTGGCCAAGGCTTGGGCTTTCTCACATCCACATGAAGAGCATCCTCTCCACTACCTGGCTCCTGAGAGAATTTGTCCTATCGTTTACCAATCGTATGGTAAATAGTTTGGATGAATTACTCACTCTCATTTGGCCAAATCTAAAATAAAAAAATTTTAAAAAAAAATAACTCTTTTTCCCCAAGAACACACATGTATGAGAAAAAAAAAAGAATTATTTAAAAGTTGCATGTGGCCAAAAATAAACTTTTTTTTTTCTTTTTGCGCGAAGAGAACTGAGATATAAGAATGAGGTGCAGGCAACCCAATGGTAATGGCATATGCGTTCATAGGAGAAGGGCAATGAAGTAATGCTTAGAACTCTCCATTTACATTTCCATGGCGGTGGCTCTAAGCGTTTGGAATCTCATCACCCTCCTGATCCTGTTCATCGCCGTCGCACACTTCGGCAGTGCTTTGCAGGAGACTTCTCCTGCTCCTCCTCCCGTGGTCTCTCGGATCGCTTTTGGCTCGTGCTCCCACCAGAGTTATCCTCAGGTATGCACCACATCTTCTCTACAGCAATTCATTGCAACTTTGATCCACTTTTACATAGGAAAAAACGTTTTTTTCCCTTTCATATGGAGATCAGAAAGTGTATGAACCACTTGTTCAATAAAAAAAAGGATTTTTTTTAGGCTTCTGAATGAAAGATCACTGGAAATTTTAAGAAAAGGAGTGAACTTTATGCATGTTCGTGTCCTAAAATAATGAATTTGTGACGTTTTTTAATCTAATGTTTGTCGGATGATGTCGTGATGCCACAGCCTATATGGGATGCCGTAATCGATTTTGATCCCCAACTCTTTATTCATTTGGGTGATAATATTTATGGGGACAATAAACGTCCCTTCAGGATGTTTGGCAAGGAGAGGACAATTGGGCCTTGGAAAAATGTCCCCAGGTTCTACCCTTCCTCGGAGCAGGAGATGGAGAAAAAGTATGAGATAGCCAAGCAAGTTCCAGGGTACTCTCGGTTGAGGAAGAAGGCTCAGGTGATTAACTTAACTTCTCAAAAATGACATTCTTGAAGGATTTTGTCATGCCACAGTTGTAGATTCTGGTCTTTTGATGTGCATAGGTTTCACATGTTTTACATTTTTGTCATATAGTATGTTCTCCTTTCCTGTTACTCTTGTATTTGACCTCTGTCTCAATTGGAAATTGCAGATCATTGGCACCTGGGATGACCATGATTATGGCTTAAATGATGCAGGGAAAGAGTTCAGCGGAAAGATCTCTAGCCAAAGGCTTCTACTAGATTTTTTGGATGAAGATGAAGATAGCCCAAGGTCAGTATTATTGGAAGAATTATTGGTTTTATGACTGGATGCTGTGTTTTTATGCATTTCATTGTGATAGAATCTTGGCAAAAGTGACCACTAATGCATGTTCTGAATCATGTATGCGAACCGAAGGATAAAAGTTAAAAATACTTATGTGCGGAATTCTTGGAGAGTTGTTGCATATCATATTTGGTAATTTAAATTATGATAAGTCAATCCTTGGTTTATGGCTTATATTTTGCAGGAGAAAGCAAGCTGGCGTCTATGCTTCATACTTGTTTGGGCCCAAGGGGAAACAAATAAAGGTCGCAAGCTGAAGCTTTGCTAGAATATTATTTCATTCACATTTTTTAAAGAATTTGGATTTTTATTCTTATTATGTTTCAACCTCTCGATGTTCATCGACAAGGTTGCATATATTTTTATGCCAACTGAAAGCTCAAGCTGACATGGACCTTGTCTGTTAGCCTGCCCTGATTGGTAGTGTTAGTTCATCATGATTGGAACCATACTCTTGTTGCATTGCCGAATAAGAGTTCTCATTGACCTATGTACTTCCATGATTTCATTCCCTCAAGGACATGCACCAATGAAGCTTACTGGATGATTTTATATATATTTTTCAGGTTATTCTTTTGGATACTAGATACCACAGAGACCCAATGGGCAGTGATGGAAGCATATTGGGAGATTCTCAATGGGTGTGGCTGGAGAAGGAATTGAAGGGTCCTGGATCAGAGCTTACCATCATAGCATCTTCAATTCAGGTACATCTGCCATTTACTTTATTTTTCTTCCAGGGTTTTTTTTCCTATTTTAACAATTGAAACAAGATTTAGGTGCCGAGTAGATGTCTAACTCAAACAGGGTAGCCTGAATGAAACTAAAACCTAAGAATGTAATAACTAATAACCCTATTTTTAATGAGACTCTCCTTGGCAAACGGGTCGATTATTCGGGGCGTTCTGTCATTGTCTTTTGTTGCTTTTGCTGGAAAGAATGAAGCTAGAAGATCAAATCAATTGTCACTTGTCAGTAAGGATACTCCATATGGTGAAACATTAAGAGAAATTAGTTGACTGGTACCATGATTTTTATCTCTTGAAAAATGACCTTCTAGTGACACTATTTGATGTCAGATTGTATAAAAATACATCGGCTATTGTTTTGGCTTCTATTTTGCATGTGAACCTGCTATTTTATTCGGAAACTTGAATCACAGTTTTATTTTTCCAGGTAGTCTCAAATCTTTCTGCGACTACTGGTCCATTATTTGGCATGGAATCATGGGGGCGTTTCCCAAATGAAAGGAAGCGGCTCTTCAGGCTCATAACTGATACTAAGGTATTCTATTTCTTTTTATCTTTGAGGATTTTATGCTGGTAATTCTGACTTGAGGTACCATATGCATGAATAAACACTTCTGAGATGCTAACTATCATGTAACTGTGAGGAGACTATGGTCCTAATTGAACACTGGGGAGGTTAAGTCCTTATATTTCACAATTTCATTCGTTGCAAGTTTCAAAACTTCTCTGCAAACAAAGCACAGACAATGTTCACTTCTCCATAGTTGAATGTGTATCTATTTGAAATTGTTCAAATTCCTTCTGTAGTTGTGTAGTTCATGGATCAAAGTGAATTTCTGTCTCGGAAAAGCCAGTCTCAAGTAACATCTTCCTTTGACTATGCAGAGGAATGGGGTCTTGTTCATTAGTGGTGATGTTCACTTTGGAGAAATCACACGTTATGACTGTGGAAGCGAGTATTCACTATATGACATAACCTCCAGTGGACTTACTCAAGCTGTTGAGGCGGCTGTGCCTCCACCCTTTGCTTTCGTTGTCAGATTTTTAGCATGGTTGACACCAAGTACCATGAGAGTTTATGGCCCAAAATGCCGATACAGATCTTGTACATATGGTATAAAATAGATGGCATGAATTCGTACTTTTTAAGTTTTTCGCAAGATTACTTGCTTTGTTTGCGTTGCTCGTCTACGCTAGCTTTATGATCCATAGCACACTGCAATCTTGAAATGTTTTAACCCCAAAAATGGAGTTTCAGCTTCTGTTCAACATTGGAACTGCATCTACAATTTGCAAGCAATATCATCTTGAATTAGCATACATTGTTGAATCAATACTTGTATGTTGATTTATGATAAAGTGATACTAAATCTTGGAAAGAATTATTGGTGATGAATGTTCATTAACAGTTAAATCATTTTCAGCCAACTGATACTAATCGAACTCATATGTGTGTGTCATTCAGGTCAGCCAAATTTCGGAGCAATTGAAATACAATGGGATGCAACTCCCCAGATAGTGAAAGTTGGAGTGAGGGATACGACTGGAGCTCCAGTTGCTGGGGTAGACATCTTGTTTTCTGATTTACAACACAGAAGCACAGGCCAGGCTTTTGATAAAGAAAAGGTTAAGCAGCAGCACTGTACTCTTGAAACAGATCTCCCATGGATTGTAAGACGCCGTCTGGCTTTTTTCTGTTTTGGAGCTGTAGCTGGTAAACAGTTTATCCTCACTAATATCAATCACCATATGTTATTTGCTGAAGAATGGTCCTTGTATTAACTTGCATTTTTGTTTTTTTCTTCCAGCTTTGTTTGTTGGATTGGTCTTACTAATATACATGCTAGTGAGGATCAGCAAGAAGCTAGTGAGGAAATTCAAGATTGACTGAACACTCTCATACCTGTAAATGGTGGCAAGAGGGCCCAAGATGATGATCTTTTAGCAGTCAAAAACATTCATGGTATCTATTACCTCATCTTTAGAGAATGTCCATGACTTCTTTTGATTGTCTTCTCAAGGCTGCTTTTTTCCTTTTAATTTTCAGAACCACTCAACTGAGCAGAGCATTGACATGCTGTCCCCTTGTTTAGTAGTTTGTATATTGTCAAGAACAAAGCACTTCTCCATCACACTTCTCTATTGTAACAGTACCACCACCTCATGTGGCTTGTATTTCTCTGCTTGTCTGGTGAAGTGACAATAGAGGACTTGCATTTTATCAAAGCTTTGGATGCAGTCCATTAACTCACTGTGTCGTGTTCTTTATGTTGGTTGTGTTAAAAATAGTCACGCATCGCTGGTTGAGAAGAAGAGGGGGTTAAATAGATGAGACACACTATGAGGCCTTTTGAGACATTGGGGCCTGGGAATAAAACCACTTGGGTTTGGTCATTGGGCTTAAATGGACAATATTATAACTGATGGCGTGCGGTCCCACCCTTGGGGTGGAGAGGCCCAGGTATCGTATGGGATCGTTCAGTCAAGGGCCAAGTGGACGATATCCGGGGGTGGAAAGCCCCAAGTATAGCGTGGGATCGTTTGTCAAAAGCCAAGTGGACAATATCATAACTGATGGAGTGCAGGCCCACCCCCGGAGGGTCGGTGGTTGCTACACACTCAGCTAGGCTGATCCATCTTCTCTGTTGTGGTCTTTTGGATAAAGACCAATAACAAAATCGTGAGGGTTTGAGCTCAAAATGGACAATATCACAACTAATGTGGAGTATACTTGAGCCCAAAACAGACAATATCACAGCTAATGTGGAGCATAAGATGTGTCCTAACACTTTAACGGCGTGAAGAATAGAATTCATATGAAATGCCTGAGCAACATAGATAAACAGATTTGCCCTAGAAAAAGCAGAGCAGCATTGCAAAATGTGCAACATCTGAGATTACAAGAGCATGACAATCCATGAACAGAAACAGAGTAGTAATACTAGTGATAGTCTCTGAGGATCAGAGTGTGATGAGCTTCTTGGAGGATTTGAAGGCAAAGGAGTGACAGGAAGCAAGGTAGAAGGCCATCTTGTTCTTTAGCTTCCTCAGCAAAAGGAGCTTCCCTTCACTCCAGTGGATGAGAGCTATGAACTTGGCCTTCAGAGGGACTTGCAAGTGTGACACCTCTTCTTCTTCTTCTTCAACTTCCAGCACCTTATCATCGTCCCACTGTAGTGGGTAGCTCCTAAGGAACACCCTCCTGTTGCAGTACTCCTCGTCTCTGAAACTCTTTGCTTTCATCACTCCCTCCTCTAACACCATGCCTTTGGAGAAAGCCATGACCTTGTAACACTCCCAATGATGGAGAGAGAGCTCTTAATACTTAATAGAGGACAATGGGGGTGAATATATTAAATGGATAAATATTGGAAGACTCATGCAAGAGGACAAACAACGTAGATACTTGAGGGACACAAGGAACTTCTTAGTCTCTTGAGAACGAGAATTTTATATACAATTAGGACACTCTGGTGGACATTAGGATGAGAGCACCAAGGGATTAATCAAATGGTAATCACAAGTTAGGGATAAAAAGGGCACTTCTTTAACAAGATGAAAACAAAATTGTCATTGGTATTATGATTAAGACAGACGATGTCTCTCTCAAGAAAAGAGGAGTCACAACCAAATTAAAGTAAAAGTTTGATGAATAATCAGATAAAAAAAGAGAACATCTCTGATTTAAGTAATATCATAATCCAGGTGTAGCACAAACAACTGAAAGAAAAAAAAAAGACAAAAAGTGAAAGCTAGACTACCTGAAAAGATCTTAACAAAAACAAAAGAAAGAAGATTAACACAAAGCCCCTTAGAGGGAATACAGCATGGGATTCCAGAAGTGGAGGATGGATCACGAGGGTGCTGGCTTTCCCAAGCTTTTTAAAATAAGGACAACCCGTGCGTTGTGGCCACTGATGGTCGCTGACTGGGCTCTGTCCCCAATTATTCTTCAATACCAAAACAAACACACAGTCTAGAGTGTGTCTAATTTTTTTCCAGTTCTTAACAAAACCATGTAGTTCAAAAGATTAGTATACAGGTGAAGTACATATTAACAGAGAAATTAGTTTACTGGAAGCTGGAACATATTCAGGCATGGAATGTGTTTGAGGTTTCATGACACCATGAGCTTCTGCAAGACCTTCCAGTACCTCAGACATGCGGGATTTAAATGTATTGCTCGAAGAACCCATTGCTCTGAGCTTTGAGAAAATTCTACACTGGTGTTTTGGTTGGATCCCTTGTTAGGCTGTCTTGCAAGTAAGCTCATTTGGCAATACAATTCGGCGGGTCTCATTTCTGTAAAAGGGGTAACAAAGTTAGCCTTGGAGGTAATTGATGAAGAGAATAAAAAGAAATATGATTTGTTTAGGAAGTTCAAAACCTGCTGGCCAAGAGAACCACTCCCGACGAAGGTTTATTTCCCATTTTGCCCTGGCACCCAAGCTTGCCTCGGCTTGAGCCAATAATGCTGATATGATGGGTAGCGGCACAGGTGCTATCTCCTGAGCCTTGGTGAGGCTGGCTGCGGCACGCAATAAGAATTGAGAACCTGACTGCTGCTGCCTGGCAAGTTCCATACAGATGGCCCCTGTCGAAGTAACAATTGTGACCATGAAAACCTCGTGCAAACACAAGACAGTGTTTATTTGAGTAATTGAAGACCAGCAAATGGTTTGAAGAATACTAGTTGATAGTTGCAACTGTGATAATGGATGATGATGGAAGAAAACCAGAGAAAAGATAGCTTGCATCATAAGTAGAAACTAAAAAAAAGTGAAAGGTAAACCAGTGGACGGTAAAGTTTAACTCAATGATCTACACAGTGAAAGGCTTAAGTTTCTCAGGAAAAAAACAAAAACCTGAAAATATCAAATGCAGACATTTGTGATCAAAATCAAAATCAAGACTAACTTATCCAAAAAGCAATTGGTGACCCATTGACATGTTGAGAAAAACCAGGCATGCAAAACAGCTTTACATGGCGACAGCTACCAGAGGATATAGTGTTAGTATGAGCCAGGTAACATCTACAATTGAATTGTATATGTATAAGGTTTGTGTGTGCTGATAATTTGCATGTCTACCACCCCGTTGGGGGTGTGTTGGAGAAATGGCAGATCACTGGATCAATTAGATAATTGTGAAAATAGACAGTTCCAGAAAGAATTGAGAAGGTAAATACCATGAAAAAGTAGGAGGCAACTGTCCGCATTTTCCTCTGAACAGACCCGCATTAAAGTATCTTCAGCATGAAAAAGGTCCTGATCATGTATAAAGCACTGAACACACACTAAATTGAAGACAACTCGCCAAATATTTTTGGAACTCATTTTCGCTGTTAAGCATGACTGGAAATTTATGTCAATCATGCTAGAACTCTCCTGCAAATTGTATCTAGACTCAAGATATTTGAGGGATATCCAACCAATCATATTTTCTGTCTTCAGCTGCAAGCAATTCATGTATTCATTCCTGATGTTCGGCAAATCATCTTGTGTTGCATAGGCACGGCATAATTGCAAGTGTGCAAAAAAGAGATCACTGTTAGAAGGGGCAAGCCCTAATGCACTTTTAGTACGATTGATACAGCCAAGATGGTCTCCACATTGCAAACTGATCTCTGATGCACAGAGAAGAAGCAGAAATTTTTTATACTGGAATTGCCCACTTTCCTTCAAATAGACTTCTTTGGATAAAGCAGCAACTAATAATCGTTTTAAAGTAATGCAAAGATGTTGAGGGAACCTTTCTTCACGAGCTTTCTGATAAATATTAAGTATAAGCAGATACTGTGCCTTATAGTTCCATGGCTCTTGACGCAACCATCTGCCCACAATAAAAGCATTTGTCATTCTATCTGACACAAGAAAATAAGATCAACTTTATGAGAAAGAGTTAATATACTTCTGCAAATGGTGTACTGTCATTGCTCCTCGCATAAGCTGGTCTTTGCATGTGGGGAAGGAGAACTTCGGACATGTGGCACCACTGGCATAGCAAGCAACTCCGACAGCACCATGAATCTCAAAAGATGATTTTAGGCCATTGTTGGCATGATCTCCAGTTGCCGTGAGAGAAAATTTGATTGCCCTCTTAGAAGCCATCCAGTCCTCATTGGATAGTAGAAGTGAACCAAGTTGGTTCCTGACATGAGAAAAATAAGTAGAGAAGACATCAGAAAGAGTATTGGAAACAAAATTGAGAACAAAATTTCCAATTTCAGAAGATGATGCTTCACTATGAACAGCACGACAAAGCCAACTGCTACTGATGATTTAATGAAACAACAAGCCATGCTCCAGCAAGTTGTGTATATATTTCACACTATTCAGCAATGTATTTTCTTGACCATAAAAGGAGCACATGACATTAGAAGCATGGAGGAAAACAACTGCAACTAATGTTTCTAGAAAAAGAATAGCAGTTGAAGGTGTAAGGTGATCACTGAACAAAAGAAAAGTCAGCTAATAAATTAAAAAGAGTCCATTTTGGGCTGAAACTACTTTAATAGAGCCACCAGTAATATAGAAACAAAATTTTCATGATAAGCCCTAGAAATCTTTAAAAAGAGTCTATTTTGGGCCGAAACTACTTTAATAGAGCAAGAGCAATGCAAGAGTCAGCTCACTTCCAAGGTTTCACCTAAAACATCAGTGACAGAATGATAGATTCACAAAGTGCAAATTACTCAGCATGACATATCCCAACTGATTAAAAAAAAACTTCAGAAACCCACATCATTCATAACCATGATCATTTACAGGTTGAATGGGCAAAAGAAAATGATTTCCCATAGGATTATAGTGTTACTAATCTACAGCTGATAAGAACACATCAAATATAGCACCTTATTAAACCACTGAACGGATAGATGTGAAGAACTTTCCTCAGGTACTTTAAACCATTTTCGATCTCCAGAGTCTTTTTTGGCCCATTAATCATCTGCAAAAGTTTAAAAAAAAAAACAAGAATTTTCATTTTACATATTTTGTGAATTTTAAAAAAGGCTCTGGAGTAAAAGTGTGAAATATAATGTTGGGAGCGTGTGTGGCACCATTTTGCTGATAGCAATTATAGAATGCAATTCAGTGGCTGCATCATGCCATCCAACAGTTTGAAGAAGACTTGGAAGGAGAACTTGAAGCTGACTATTTGGGTCTAAAGCAATCAGAGTGGCCACAATAAAACCTATTCTTTTGTTTTCCAATAATTCCCTAGGGAGCTTTTGTATCACTGCAGCCACAGAATGCTGTCCTGAGATGAAGTAAATCAATTTGCACACTAGCCCAAGGGCTGCAACTGCAAATCTTTTGTCCATAGTTGATATGTTACTAAGCAAAGTGCGTGCCAATTTGAGGGCTTGGTCATGTCTTCCAAGTTGCCACAGTGCAAAAGCATATACTTGAAAGCCCTCAGCATTAAGTGCACCTGAAATTTTGATAAGAAAACTACTTTAATAAGATAAGTACAAACGTAAATGTCATGATGATGATTATCTATCATGTGTGTGAAGGAAGCAGATCAACATTGGATACCCTCGTCATTAATATCTGACACAACCCTCACACAGTTTTGACAAGGAATTGTTATAGTTATGCATGTCTTGTCATACCATTTATCCTCAAATCTTCACATTCTCGTGCAGCGTCATTTGCACGCCCTGCCTGTGCTGAAACTAAGTTATTAACCATAACACTGATAGTCACATATGAAACTCTTGAGAAATTTTTGTAAAGAATGATAAATTATTACAAAATGGTGGTCAATGAAGAGTTTCACCTGACAAAGAGATCTGGCAAGATTAATTGACACGTCGGTTATACAGGATTTAAAGGTTGGATCAGCCTTGTTCATTGTGTTCAAGGTGTATCGTGCACACTTATAAGCAACTGTTGCAGACTCATAATCTTTCCATGCCTCATATGCCAGGCCCTTTAAATTATGTGACTCAGGGTAAAGAGGTGCCCGTTGAGCAGCCTGACATACAGCTCCAAATACCTGTCACAGAAAAGATGTCTTTATAGAAAAACACTTCAAATCCTCGAATCATGCAATCTCTCAATTTAGGGGTTAAAGGAACTAATGCATCCTCTTGGTTTAAAGATCTATACTGCCAACAGATAATTCTAACTATTGTTCACCAGGATACTCGAGAACATGCTTAGGAACCAAACTTAAGATCAATGACCACGAAAGCACAAGCACTTGCTTTCTAAACTTAACTGTACACCCGCAACTAAAGCAATGATAGATAATGTTTTACCTGTGGAGACAATAGCTGACCAGAAAGGGCAGCAAGCATTCCAAGACCAACTTGAAATTCTGGAAGCTGCACACAATCAGAATGTAAGCATGTAACAACTGAGAACAAGGCATGACAAATGAGCTGAAAGTTGACATATAATTTTCAAGAATCTTCACAAGATCAACATAATCTAAATGGCATGATAAATGAGTGCTTTATTCCTGATTCTCCCAAATTGAAGGAGGGCACTATATACTTATAAGGTCAAAGGATTTATATGCAGACATTTGCCTTCAATGCAATTTGCAATTCTTCCGCAATAATTCACTACTAAATGATAAATAGATCAGTTGGCATTTAAGAATGATTTGGAAAAGATAACATCTACTAAGTTTGTGAGCACATTCCTAAGCAAGGTGATGCCCTTTTTAATCCATTTAACATAGAAAAACATTATTGGAAAACAATATCTACCTAGGATAGCATAAATCTCATTAGGAAGTTCCAGACCTAAAACATGATTATGGATCAAGAACCAAACATGTTGTACATAACCTGATAAATACAAAACGGTCCAACATTCCTCTATAAAAAAAGATCGAACTAGAGAAAGCTGTAAGAACAGGGTCTATAATAAGCACAATAAATTGAGAGATTAACAATCATACCAACAACTTTGACAAGGAAAGTTGTCCACCACACTCCCTCTCAAAGTGAGAGGTTGAGTCAAAGCATGCCTAGAGCATGCCATGTCTTGCCCACATTTATCAAAAAATAAAAATAAAAAAAATGAAAAAAATAATAATAAATAAGGCTGCCAAATTAAAGAAGAGATGCATACAAATGACTTGATATTTATCAAATAAATTCAACAAGTTCTCATGTTCCCATCACAACCAGATACCAAGCTAGGAATGGAAATAAAGATTTATTTACCGGCAGTATCTGAACAGCCCGCTGGCAACTTTCATACGCCTCACCCACTGAATATTTTCTTTCAGAGTGAATTATGAAACAAGTTAGAAAATTAATCAAACATAACATGAAAAAATGATGGGCATAGGTAGATTTTTGAAGAATGAATAAGAACTTACCCATCACCAGAATCAACAGACATGCCAGCCCATGGTAATGCAAGTGATGGGTCTATGCTTCTAGCATGATCAAATGCTTGTCTAGCTAATTGTTTATCACCTAATTTCCTGTAAAGCTGCAAGATAACCGAATCATAATACACACACACACACACACACACACACACACACACAATGTATGCATGTACATTAGAAGCAGAGAGCCTACCCCACTACCTTTCCAAGGAAAGCCCAAGCAGCAGATTGGGATCCATCTAACTGTAATCCTCTGATAAGAGCATGCTGTTTTAATGGATAGCTCTTGGAGATACATCCTAGGATAATCCAGAACTCACTATTTATTCCTTCAAGCATCAAGCCACCCAGAGACATCTTCTCAGGTAGGTGCCTGATCAAAGCAGGATTCAACAAAAGGCAGCTTCAGTGACAACTATGGGATGGATTGCTCCAAATGTGCTAAAAGTCTGATCTTACCAGACATCAGTGTCAGCTATGAAACTTTCTTCAAGAGAACAAATGAGATCCAAAGCAATACAAATGTCAGTATACATATTGGCTTCCCATGGCACCAAGTGCAAAGCTCGCTGATATGATTTCCTAGCACTGATTGCAGCCGAAAGACATGTCTTTTTCCAGTTGCTGATGGAAGAATTAAAGATATCTTCATTCATTTCAAAGCCCATTCTTTCACCTTCCCATGGAAAGCATTTTGCATATGCAATCTGATGAGTAAATACATTCACATAAAAAGATCAGCAAGCAACTTATTGGCGATCTGATTGACCACCAAAAAATATTAATCAACTGTTTGATCTCAGAAATTGCTGTTATCTCAGAGAAGTAGATTACAGAATCTAACATAAAGCATTTTCGATCATCAGCAAGGTATATTTTAAATCTGCATACTAGTAAAGCAATAAATTTAAGAACCAAACTTGTCAAGAAATTGCACAATCATCCTCAAGTGTTAAAGGCAAACTCTACTAAAAGGAAAGGTCCTGAGTTTATATTTGGATCAATATGGTTAGACATTTTAACACTCAGCAAGGAATTTTTTATAAATAAGATTTAATGAAACAAATTAAGAGAAAAAATCCTGTCCAGATTCCTAAATTGAAGGTATCACAGTTTTTTGCTTCTAGAGGGTTCAAGAAAGTGTTAAATAAAGGACTATCAAAACTTCCAAATTATCTTACATAACAATGCTAATGTACCATCTTACAAAAAGATGGAAAAACTGATGAAGAATATTGAAAAATCAGCAACTGCATAGATTTAAGCAAGAAGAAATCAACTCATGGTGCTAAAAGTATCATTAGCAAATGATTTGCCACCAAATCGCAAAATAAAAATAAATTAATTAAAAAAAACAAAAAAGAAAAGAAAAGAAAAGCTTACCACTTGAAAATGCAATAGAAAGACAGATAATCATCATATAAAGTACAAAGATAAGGCACTTAGCAGGGAGAATGGCATCCCAATAGTCAAAGAATCACATATAAATGAAAGAAATAATACTTGTACAAATATTGCAAAGCTTGACTTGAGAACATGTGATAAACCACATTACCAGGATGTACCTGGATGTCCCCATGCAACTTCCAAGCAGAAAATATGTTTCCTGTCAATCGAGTGCTAGCTTCCACAACATTCGATGCTTCCTACATTCATGATAACAGGATTTTATAAAATACAGTGCAGATTGTCATGTTAGAAAATGGTGGAAAAACTTGAGAATTTGCAATCATGTCAACAATGAACCTCCAATAAAGCAGCCCCCCAACCAAATGCTCCAGAGATTACACAATCCTTTGACAATCTAAGAAGCCCAGATGCAAGGCCTAGTTGTGCAGAAACATTATGTGGAGCTATGTCCAAAGCGCAACGAAATTGTTCAACTCCCTGCGACCAATTGACAGATTAGAATAGAATTTTGTGTTTTTACCTTATGGCATCATTTAATTAACTTATATCTAATCAATATAGATATCTATTGACAACTAGAATAAGAAGAAATGATAAAACATAGGACTGCTTGGATTTATCCACGGCTTATTTCATTCCTTATCTCCAAACCATTTTTTTTATTCATCTTAGATCTGACCAAATAGCATTTGATATATATATATATATATATATACAGTCGTGATACTATGCGGCCGGCCTTAACATTGTGCAAGTGCGGTCCCCCCATTTTAGCCCACTTACACAGTATTTTAAAGAAATCCAACCATATGGATGGAAAGAACATCAAAAAATAAGCTAGCATGTCAATTTTTATATAATTTGGGAAGGTGTAGGGTCTTCATCTTCTTAAAGGGTGAAATTTTGAACCGGTAAGATTTTTATAAATTTTCACCCGTTAAGATGAAGACCCTACACGGCTACACCTCCTTAAATTATATGAAAATTGACATGCTGGCTTATTTTTCGATGTTCTTTCCATCCGTACGGTTGGAAATCCTTAAAACACTGTGCAAGTGGCCAAATGGGAAGTGACCTTAAATAAACAGTGTTCCGGCCGGCCTTATCTTATCAGAATTATATATATATATATATATATATATATATATATATATATATATATATTGTGTTATATATATATTAAGTTCTTCCTTTCCTCTTCCTATTCCTTGGAAAGATTGCACACATGTTCCTTTCGATCTAATTCTATTTCTCCTTGAATCGTATGTCTGCAATGAAAGTAAAAAAAATTCTTAATTTTCTTAATTCTAATTGATTGGGTGTATTGTGTTGACTCTTTTGAGTAATATATCTAGAAACACCCGGCAATTCTTTGTTGATAAAATTTCTAACACACCCAACGCATTCTCAAGACCAGGGTTCAAATTTACATACCATAGTAAATTTAAAGGGGTGTAATAACATATGAAATGTCAAACAAATGATCATGAGTTGATCCGACACTTGCTTTCCAATTGAGAGGTCAGGTTCAAGGAGCACAGACGACAAATAAAAAGTTGATTGTCCACATTTCTCAATGAAGGGAGTATGAAATGTATAGTAATTTTGTAAAATTAAAACATAATTATAACACACGGTACTTCAGTGTCGATGACTAATGGTCATTGCTTTTGCCTGATGAGACTATAATGCTCAAAAGACAAAATATGCAGCATAAGCCCAAAAAAAAAAAGAAAAGCCCACTATGCAGTTTCTCCCAATCCAAACTATGGGAATAGAAACCGTCACAAACTCTAGAGTTAGAAAGTTCTTACTTTCTTATAAGAGCCAAGCATTAGTTGTATGTTCCCACTCTCAATGAGTGCAAATATTCTCAAGTCCTCCAGCTCAATTGCTCGCCCATATGACTGCCATAGGAAACAATTTTAATATATTCATAGTGGGGTTGAAAAAGCGCAGGAAAAAAATAGTTTCACTAGTTTAAATCCTTTGAAAAGTAGATCATATGTCCTGTTTATGCACTAAAAATATGGAAATTAAACAAGCTAGTGCAAGCTAACCCTAATTGGAAATGAAAAAACCAAAATACCAATCTCTGATCCTCCTATTCATGAACTCAGAATAAGAAAAGGATTTTAGCTGCCAATAACAGCGAATAACATAAATAACAGTCACAACAAAATACCTTTAGTGCAGCAGTGAACATGCCCAACCTATGATATGCAAGACCCAGAGCCTGAAGTTTCATGAGTTAAAATTTCAGAACAAATAGTGTCACATCTAACAAACAAACAATAGCATCAACCCATCAAAACGCACTTCCCACAAATCCGCACATGTGGGATACCCTCGTATTGCATGCTGAAGGCTCTGCACCGCTTCTGACCACTTCTTTTGGTGCACCTGAAGTATTTTTACACCACATTCACAAATCACAATAACATCATTGTACATGAGATTTCATCAAGCCATGGCATTCTAGCAACTATTGGAGTAAGAAGAATAAAAAATGACCAAAACAAACTATTGGCACAATTTAATCAACAGAAACTAACACAGTGTAGGGAATGATGAGTAAATGAAAACCTGCAAGTATCCCAATCTCCGAAACGCCCAGAAAGCTCTCCTAGACTTCTCAGAGGCCTCCCTACAGGCAGCAATCTCCAAGCTCTCTTTCCCTCCTCCATCCAACAAATCACACAATGCTTCCTGAACACCAAACCCCACAACTAGTAAACCACTAGAAAGAACTAAAAAAAGCGGGCTTTTACCAAAATTCTTGCAAAAAGACACATTTCCCACTGACCCCAGCTTCACAGTCCTCCGGATCCAGCGACACCGCCCTCTGATAACACTTTGACGCTCTCTGCACATCCAAAGATACCCGACTATAGTAATGTCCCAGAAGCCGGAACGAAGCCCCATCACTAGGATTCAGCTTTGCAGAAGCCAAAAAATGCTCAGCCGCCCTATCCTTGAACTTCCTGGATTCATCCCCTCCAGCTTCTTCCCCCCTTCTCCACAACAACAATCCCTGCAAGCAGTGAGACAAGAAAACCATAAAGAATGGTAATTCAGATCAAAGTAAATACAAAAGGGATTGTTCTTACGATATTGAAGTGATGAGAGGGATTGCTGGGATCAGAATCAAGGATTTCCTCCAAACTCTTCAAAGGATCTTCAATTTCCTGCTCAGAAACATGAGACGCGAATCAGATCAGAGGCATAGATAGAGACATGGAGGAAATAAGAGATGAGAGAGAGATTGGGAAAGAACCATGGCCGACTTTGGAATCGGAGAAAACGCACACTTCAGACTCAGAGGGGGGATGGAGGGAACTTTTTGTTTAGAGAGGGTTTCAATGTTTTCGATGCTCTGAACGTGAGATAACACAGGCCAGCCGTTGGATGTGGAGCTTTTGTTATCCATCCAACCGTTCGATTGATAAATAAATAAATAAATAAGATTATTTTGTCAATAGTCATATAAATAATAAAGTCGTTTTTTTATCCATCCAATACCATTGCTATTGATTTTTTATTTATTTATTTATTTTTTTTGACTAAAGCCATAAAGATCCCCACTGGGAGCGGTGGGGCGTGTGCGGCCAATGAAGTAAACTCACGCTGATCGCCCGGCGTCTGAGGAAATAGCGGAATAAATTAGCTACCCCAATAACGCACAGCTCGATCCGGGGCCTTGTCCAAAGAGAACACACCAAACGCGCCGAGTAGCTTTCTGCATTTAGGTATGGACTATAGCTTTGGTTTTTATTTTTATTTTTAATAGAAATGAATAAAATACATTTTATTATAAGTAAAAGCAGGGCAGTACATATCATTAAGTAGTGCAAAATAAAAGTGATATAAAATTGACCATGTAATCATCCCGAGTGACTGAAGCAACCCATCGTATCTATGACCAAAATTTGGGTGGAGCCGGTTGCACCTGATACGTGTACAATCATGTGTCAGCAAATAAATTATAAAACTGAGTTTATGTCTTCTATTCATTTTTTATGTATATTATATTTATTTACTTATATATAATTGAATATGTGTCAACAAATGAATGTAAGACTCATGGAAGATGAGTGCAGTCAATTTCACCCAAGTTTTGTTCGGTGCAGCCGGCTCCACCTAATATTTCCTCATATACAATCATGTGTCAACAAATGAATATAATATTTATAAAAAATGAATGAAAACTCATGGAAAATAGGTGCAGTTGGTTCCACCCAAGTTTTGCTTCCTTCTAAGAAGCTTTCATCTTAAGGAGTTGTGGCTGATCTTTCCTTTAAAAAGTGAATCTATCTATAATTATGACTTATGAGTTTGGATCATTTGATTGTATTAGTTGCGTTAAATAAAAAAAAAATCAATGTTGCGAATTAATTGAATAAAACATTTCTTATTTATTTCAAATTAAAGATTACACGAGATGGCTGACCAGATCCTATCCATTCTCAAATATTTGTGCACCTATTATCTTTTTGATCCCAAGTTTTTTTACATAACAACCCCACACTTTAAAAGGGACCTGGATACAATAGGCTCGGATGCTGTTGGTATGACTAATTTTTATAGTAATTTGTTTGGTGCTGTCCAAAGACATGAATCATACTATCTGTGGAATCAGAAGATCTTAGCTTCTTCATGGATGCACCGTGAAGGACTGAGATATTCTCCATGTTCACAGAATTCAGAAGCTTACATCAAATGGAGCACAATTCACAGAGTTTTTTTTTTTTCTTCAGTTTTTTCAGTTTTCCCAATACTTTGTTTTGTAATTACATTTCTCCCGAATAAACTGGATACATTTCAAATAATGGCAAAGATGGCTCTTAATTATAGTTAAAACATAATGGCAAGATGAATTTAGTCAAAAACAGTACTTCCCGAATGGCAGTTAGAATGGTCATTGGGAGCACCGCTCCCGTCACGACACGGCTCGCCAGCCGCCGCATCGCATTCACGACGCCGCTGAGCTACGCCCCACGCCTCTCCGGTCTCCTTGAGCTAGCTGGCGCCGAAGGCCTCGCCGTGCCCACCGTCGTTGTCGGCCCAACACCGCGGACCCTTGACGCCATCTCCCCCTTCTTCCTTCCCGGAGCCTTGGATCCTTTCACCGCCATCGCATTCACCTCCCGCGCTGGCATATCGGCCGCTGCCGCGGCGCTCTCCTCACTATCTGCTGTCGCTCTGCCGCTCTCCGACCTCGGTGATCCATTCACAGTCGCTGCCCTCGGCCGTGACGCTGAGCTCCTCCACGAAAGCCGGCTGCTTTCCAAGCTATGTCGAAACCCTGGAAGAATAAACGTTTTGGTCCCTGAGATCGCCTCCCCGGCTGGTCTTGTGGAGTCCCTCGGCGATGGGATTGGAAGGAGAGTCCTGTGCCCGGTGCCGGACGTCGTCGATCTCGAGGAACCTCCGGTGGTTCCGGATTTCATCAGGGGCCTGGAGGCGCGGAAGTGGGTGGTGATTAGAGTTCCTGCATACGAGACGAGGTGGGCGGGGCCACGGTGTGTGGAGCCATTGTTGAGGATGGATGGGAAATTGGACGCGATAGTGTTCACGAGCTCGGCGGAGGTGGAAGGCTTTCTCAAGGGGCTGGAAGAGTTGGGGTGGGAATGGGGAAGGGTGAGGAAGCTGTGGCCGGAGATGGTGGTGGCGGCTCACGGGCCTGTGACGGCGAGAGGTGTGGAGCGGTTTGGGATTGTGGTGGACGTCGTTAGCTCCAAGTTTAGCAGCTTCGCTGGGGTTTTGGAAGCCTTAGCTTCAAGATGGAGGGATGACAGCTCTGAAAGTTGATATCTTGCTCTTGGGTACTGCTTGAACTTAGCTTCTAAATCATCCTGATTTTGATAAACTTCTCCTGTGGCATATATTTCAATGAATTTGAAGCGAATTGTGGCTTTCAATTAAGAATTATATGTTACTTGTTGGCTTCTACTAAATTTTGTTCTGGTTGTTGTTTCATCACTAGATTTCTACTTGCTATGTATATATGTATATGTATATGTATCTTGATATTGGTGATATTTATTCTTGTTGTACAGACAATAAACTTGTTTCAAGCTTGTGGCTTTTGCATCATTTAATTCAGAAGCCTTGATTATTGAACTCCATATCTCTTCTTATTTTTTGAGTCTTTTGCCTGCCTTCCTTTCTCCTCTTGAATCCAGAAGACCTTATTCCGAAACTGGTTTTGTATTGATGTGAAATGTGAATACCATGTTTAGTTCGAAGTTGGATTTGATGTGAAATTTTTTTGTATGGAAAGAGTTTCAACAGAAACTATAGACTAACTACATTTAGTTTCAAGCTGTAGATAAAGTTTTTAACTAAAATCTTAATATCCTCTGGCATGCGACTATAGTCTTTGTAATGTTCCTAGCTTTTATGTCTTCGAGCCATCTTTGCCAATGCATCTGTGGCATTGTTCTCCTCTCTTGGTATGTGCTGGACTTCCCAGGCATGAAGCAAGGTAAGAAGAGCTTTACATCTCTCAGTTTCCCCTCCAATGCAACTCAGTGTGGTTCCTTCCTTCATAGCTCTTGCAACTTGTAAATTGTCAGTGTAGATCATCAGATTTCCTCTTTGTTCCTGCACTGCTTGGTTCAGGCCTTCCTCCATAGATGTTGCATTGTAAAATGTTCATTTTGGTGATCCTGAAATGCTCAATCCTTGTAGATTAAGTGGTTCTGGTGATTTAGGGCAAAGAATATATATAGTTATGTGATGGAGATTGCTCGTCAAAAGTACAAATTGTATGGATAAACATGGCTCTCTGTTGGATCAAATATATCTAAATTAATTATAATCTACAGTTTGTTCCACTGATGACCCAAATATCACAATGAAGTCATTCATGAGTTGTCTGAAGCATATGCAGTTGGGAGCTGGTTGTCATATTTGTGTTGATTTCTTCTTATCTTATTCATCCAGAGCATGCTTATAAGAAGTTTTACCATACATACCAGTCATCACACATCCAACTGATCTTTTGCCTCATACTAACATATGCTGATTGAAATTTTATCTTTCTCACATCAACTTTCTCTTCTCAAAAGTTAGAGAACTGTTGCTGTTTAGCCCTGTCAAAAGTTAACTTTGGAAAATCTATTTCCCCATGCTACAACATTTTTTCAACAACTAATTCTTTGTGAAACCCTAGGTGTAAAAATCTATTAGTGTTGAATTTACCCCAGCCCTCCATTGTATGCATCAAAGGGAGGATATATTCATCTAACAGTAATTACATGATGCTCTGTCGTTTAGTTTTTCTAGTTCAGCAAACCTAAACTTTGGTCACCCAGGTCGATAAAATACATTTCCATATCTACTCTAACTAGAGTTTCCCCATCTGTCTTTATTGCTTCAAGAAAAGACTTCATCAGTAGTTCATTATACTTAATAACACATTTTCGCTTTTGTTGTTTGCAAAGTTGCCCAACCCTTGAGGCTTAAACTTGGTCTGCTACACAAAAATGCACCCTGCAAACCAATTTCACAAAGGAGAAGACAGGCCTAGGTGGTTGGAAGAGACTATACTTTCTGCTGGGTTGAAGTTTTGAAGCATCCTTAGTGCTGTTTTTATGTTTTATTTACTTAGTCTGTATTCAGGCTCTTGTTGTCCAAAAAAAAAAACCAATTTCTTCTCCCAGATCAACCTTTACTACAATTTTAAATGATTAAGCTGCTGTCTCTGATGGCTGACATATATATACATATTGACAAGCAGCTATATGCACAACTAAATCTACAAACATATGGATCGAATTTATTACACGTAAGACAATATATATGTGACCGGTGCATCTGGTTGTGTCTTGTCCTGTTAACCAACTAATTGAGTTAAGGTATCATTTGACAGGCCTCATGAGAGACTCAACTCTTGTTATCTCCCTGCTTTTTTACTTTTTCCTAATGAGTTACAGTTCCTATGATAATCTTTTTACATCCAGATGTGGTTTGGTAAGGATAAAAGGTGTTTCTAATATAATTGGTTGTTTGGTTGTAGAGGAGCAAACATTGAAGGCCAGCATTATTGAAGAAGGTAGCTATATTTTTTATGCTATCCTGCAGTTCCAAAGGTGTCTCCTGTCCACAGAACCCAGTCTGATCCAATCCAAAGCCGTTCTCCAACAACCTGTATGCTCTTCTTCTGCATTAAAGAATCGAATTTTCTGGATAAATCCTGTCCCTCACTATGAATTAAACTCCATATATCAACTGCTTCCTGTTAATTCTAAAAAATCTTGGAAATTTGTGGCTATGGCATTGACAGGGAGCAATGGAAAGTATCTCTCAAAGGGTCTACCATGCTGTCCCAGCTTCATTATGTGCTCTTTCAGAGACCAAACGAAAGAGATTGGTTCTTGATCAGCTAGTAGGAAAACCTGGCCGTACAACATCCAGGTGCATGCGCTGTGATCCAAACAATAAGCAGCTGGGCTTCACGTGGCATCACTAAGAACTTGTGAGGCTGCGGCTGTGGCTGCGAGGCCGTCCGCCTGGAGATGCCTTGTCCTGGCGGCCAGACATACCTGCTCACATGAGAGCTGGACCATGGACAGATCATGCGATTGATTCTTCATTGATTAATGTTATCTCATCAAGAGTAGACGATCCAGTTACCCCAAGTAGTCATCATCTGTCACTTTTCAAGTGCCATGTGAATTGTACCAGAAGATAGACTTGATTTGACGTTCATTCTTTAACAAGTTAATTGGACGAGTTCTTCGCTCTTCCCCCTCGTGTGTTCACTAGTAAAAAGATATATTTATTGTCTCGTTGATATTTATCAGCAATTAGTATAAACAGTAAGAAAATGACCGTTTTGACAGTTACTTTTTGGGAGGATTTAATTGGAACCAAAATTTCTGGGCCTTAGAAAAAGGGGGAGGCGGTGCATGGCGCGAAATCGATCACGTTGCAGTGTGGTGCCCACGCCCCCGAAATCCCCTGCCAGGAACATCAGCCGTCCGTTCGGGCTGACGTGGATGAATAGATGGACGGTGGAGGTTGATGGATTGGGGTCTTCAAGACTTCAAGTGCGGGGATGTTATCTTGTTGTGAAGTCCTGCGGAGCCTTTGAAACAGAAGTCTCAGTTCCCAGTCTTGTATCTACCTACTCCTCAATGAATCACAGAGGACTCTGTTCTTAATCTTGTTTCAGTACGTACTCTTTTATCTTTTTATGTTTGTCATTATTCTATTGTTTGTTGTTCAACTTAGCTTTGTAGTACGTACTATTTAGAGTTCATCTTCTTGTTTGAGTGTGTGTTTAGAGAATCGGAAGTATTATGATGAATTCTCTGCTTGGAATAGATCAGCAACTAGAGCAAAATATGATTGGTTTTTGTTTTTGGTTTTTTTTTAATACTTCTTTTGGTCGTTTATAGGATTGAGGAATATACTCAAAGTGAAACTTCACAAACTAATTCAATGTTATTTTGATTAATTACTGGGATGTTGGATAAGTGTCTAAAAATATGCACAAGAGAACTGCTGGTTTACAATATGATTTTTTTGGTTTGACTGTAGGCATTGTTATTTCAGAACAAGCTCTCATGGAAAAACTAATGGAGAAACCCTACTTGCATGTTGAATTCAACAGCTATTAGCGAGGGCTCCTGCAGTGTTACTAGTTATTATACAGACTCAGATTGCTCAAGGATTATATCAAGCTCAGCAAAAGCATCTTATCAAGAGGTTGAAGAAGAATCGCAAACAACAATGGCAGATAATGAGGCATTGGAGAAGTGGATGGCATTTCCAACTAAGGACAAGGATAAAACTCCAACTGAAAGTGAGATAAACGAGGAGCTGAATGAATCTAGCACAAAAGGATTCACTGGAATTTTGCCAGAGGCTAGTGTGGTAAAAAGGGCAGCAGAATGGGGACTGGTCGTCAAGTCAGCAGATGGCAATCCTAACTCCCTGTCTCTTGGGCTGAGATCATCATCGGAAGGAGGCAAGACGTCCATGGAGAGAACTTCAGAAACTAGAAGGGAATCTGACGAGTCTAGCCCCTCTATGGAAACAAGCTTACCAAGAGTCTCTCAAGAACTCAAGGATGCTTTGGCCAGCCTGCAGCAGACATTTGTTGTATCAGATGCAACCAAGCCAGATTGCCCCATAGTCTACGCCAGTGCCGGGTTTTCCAGCATGACAGGTTATTCAGTGAAAGAAGTCATTGGCAGGAACTGGTGAGAACAATATCATGCAGTTAACCTTCATGTCAATTTCTTGTTTAAATTATTGGCACAACTTAGATACAATTTCATATGGATCAGTTAGACTTTTTTTCTTGGTAGCTTGTTGTCATCTATAATCAATTCCTCTCTAAGTAGAGCATGTGTGTTTTGGCTGCAGTCGGTTTCTCCAGGGACCGGATACAGATCAGATGGAGGTTGCTAAGATTAGAGAGGCAGTTAAAACTGGAAAAAGCTACTGTGGGAGGATCTTGAACTACAAGAAGGATGGAACACAATTTTGGAACCTTCTAACTATAACACCTATAAGAAATGATGAGGGCAAGGTTATAAAGTACATAGGGTAAGGATCTTAGCCACAAAGCGTTATTCTATTGAAGAAGTAATCACCTATCATACATGCTATTTTATAGTAGAACAAGCAAACTTTGAGTGTTGTCAATACCGTTGAGAAATTTCAGTAATTCTTTCCAATGAGAGTAGTGAAGCTTCATGTGGATCAGCCAGCATTGAATACTTATGCGATCCGTGAATATTCACCACTTCTATCTCTATTTCCAGATAGCTTTGACTAACATATATATCCCAACTTCATTGTAGCAGAGAACTGTTGTTCAATTTCTCTTGGCATATCTAAATTTTATGTTATCTGATTCCAGAATGCAGGTTGAAGTCAGCAAATATACAGAGGGTTTAAATGACAAAACATTAAGGCCGAATGCTTTGCCTGTGTCCTTGATCCGTTATGATGGTGAGCTTCACTGTCCTCTAAATTCTCAGTTTATCGACAAGAGTATAGCTTCTCAGTAACTTTCTATCTGCATCAGCTCGACAGAAAGAGGATGCCATGTCATCTATCACAGAGGTTGTCCAAACTGTGAAGCATCCTCGTTCTCACTCTCAAGCTGGAGAGCTTGAGATAGCTGTCAAGCCTGAGGAACATAAAAAGTTTCCTGTTGATTCTCCTATGCATAAATTTTCAGATATCAAAGGTCTCAAATCCCCTGCAAGACAGTCTCCTCTATTGGATGCCAAGAGTGAGCCACTAAGAAGGAGCGGTAGGAAATCAGCCCGCTCTTCCTTAATGGGGTGAGATCTTTAACTCGCATATATTCAAGGTGCCAAATAAAGATAAGCTTTGGCTCATAACTCAGAAGTTCTCTTCTTGAAAACCCAAATTATTAACAGTTTTCTGAGAAGCAGAGTATTCTTATTATTTGCAGGTTTATTGTGAGAAAACAAAGTTCTGTAGAAATTCGTGATTCTGTGATTGAGCCAGAGATTTTGATGACCAAAGATATAGAGCGCACAGAAAGCTTAGATCATGTGGAGAGAGAAAAGGACATCCGCCAAGGAATTGATTTAGCAACAACATTGGAGCGTATTGAAAAGAATTTTGTGATTACAGATCCAAGACTTCCTGATAATCCAATAGTGAGTGAGATCAGCTCCTGAAAAATGGAACTTTGTACTTTAATACTTTTTGCATGCATGATATATCTACAGTATGTGCAAGGTTTTGTTGCTGGTGATACTAAATACTAAACCGTTTTGGTTTTGTAATGTTTGGCAGATATTTGCATCTGATAGCTTTCTTCAGCTGACTGAGTACTCACGGGAGGAAATTCTTGGAAGGAACTGTCGGTAAAGAAACTCCTTGTGCATCTTAATTACCAGATAAATCATTATACTTATCAGCTCTCTTTCGATCTATGAAAATTATTCAGACAACTGACTGACAAAGACATGGGAACTTGGAAATACTGTCTAATTTTGTTGAAAAAATAAGTGTTTTGGAAACAATAAACAATAGAACATATATATTTATAGATGATCATATCATACATCACAATAATGCTGCAATCTTTCCTAAATAAACAGGAATAATTTGTTTAGAACAAAGAAGAATTGAAAAGTATACGTAGCTATATATAAAGAGCTGATTGATTTGATTTTTTGCAATGATAATGATCACGCTCTATCATTGTTGAGACAGTTTTAAGTTTCAACTTTATCTTCCAAGGATATGTTTCACAAATCTCAATTGTTTATTTTCCATATTTTTTAAATATATATTCTATTAAAAGTTAAAGATCACCTTCATTAATGATCACAGGTTTCTTCAAGGACCTGACACAGATCAAGCAACTGTCTCAAAGATAAGAGATGCTATTAGAGAACAAAGGGAAATTACTGTGCAGTTGATAAACTATACAAAAAGTGGTAAGTATTGATGCCTTTGATCCTCAAATAATCAATTGGTGTGAATGGTCTGAGAATTTCTATCACCTTCAATTGCAATTTAAATTACCTTCAGTAAGTTGAAAGATGGAGGATTTCTCTTTGATAGACATGATGAGATCTCATTTTTATCTTTCACTAAGTAATGTTGCTCACTTGCTCCACCTGTTTCAATTTACTTCAGGAAAGAAATTTTGGAACTTATTCCACTTGCAACCTATGCGTGACCAGAAGGTAGATGAAAGTATTATTTCTTAATTTATGTGATGGTTTTCATTAACCACTAATTGAATTCATCTAATAGTTGTACCAAATCCCTGAATTTTCATTGCTGATTGTATACACTAGGGTGAACTTCAATACTTCATCGGTGTGCAACTAGATGGAAGTGACCATGTTGAACCCCTTCGAAATCGCCTATCAGAGAGGACAGAGGTGAAGAGTGCTAAAGTGGTAAATGGCTTCTCTGTTTATAATTTCCTTACTGATAGTTCATTATCATATGTTCTTGATGCATGCTATGAAATAACAATTATGTTTACTTTTTGTTCCTAATTTGTAACTTTATGAGGACTCAGTTCTCTATCTTAAACATAAACATCAGCTTCGGTTATTTTTAAGGGTTGCTTTTGCTTGCATAAATTTCAACTAGCTGCCATCTATCCTCTATTTTCTCAGCAAATAACTGTTCTGATGACTCCTCATACTCAACAAGTTGATTTCCAATGTGTTAACAGAGGTGTTAGAATTGGTTCCTTTGATAACATATTTCCTCATCTTGTAGTAGTGTAACAAATACACAATCAACACCTATGCTCACAAAAATAATGACACGATTGTAATTAAATTCAGCTGCACAAGAAGAGGTTAAGGGTTCAAAGAGGTTAAGGTTCAAACCACGGTTGTGGCGTGTTTTCAGTGGCTTGCCCGCATTTATCAAAAAATTAAAAAATTCAGCTGCACACAAGAGTAGATCTACATTTTAGTAGATGACACTTAAATTTCTGTTCCAGGTTAAAGCCACTGCAGAGAATGTTAATGAGGCTGTCCGGGAGCTACCTGATGCCAACTTGGTAAGGTACATCTTTTGCACTGTTATTTACATAAAAGATAAGATAGATGAAATAATGCTAATCCTTTGTCTTATTTATTTTAGCAAACAAATTCTTCTATATAGTGTTACTTTGCGATACTTCTCAGACGTTCCATTAACCACGATACTTGACCATTTTCAGAGACCGGAGGATCTGTGGGCAATTCATACCATGCCTGTTCTTCCAAAGCCCCACAAGCGGAGTAGTTCTTCTTGGATAGCAATACAGAAGGTTAGCTTCATTTAACCAGCACACACACACACAAACACACAAATGATGCATGTGGTTTCTGCTCAACATTCAATGCTTCAAGCCCAAGGACACAATCAGCGGAAGATGTCATTTAGATCTGCTAAAATTTCACTTAGTTTCTTTTGGCTTGAATAAGATCTTTCCCGTCCATATAAACAGTTTTTCACTCATGGCAGGAGAGTTCAAGCTGAAATATAACTTTGTCATGATAGTAATATACATACAGATGCTTTCTTCAAATTCATCTTTAGTATTTTATGTGTTTATGCTTTACTCCATTCATCTTAAATCCCTTCATTCTAGATCATTGGAAGCGGTGAGCAGATTGGTTTAAAGCATTTCAAGCCAATTAGACCATTGGGTTGTGGAGATACTGGCAGGTATTGTATGGAAGTTCTACAAACATTCTTTACTGCAGCATTACAGAAATTCATAGTTGGATAAAATTGTAATACCTCTCAGATGACAAGGAATGCTCCTGATTTCTGAACATGGTTATTTGCATATACAATGATATTTTTTTTTATGTGAAGGTGATATATTAGTTTTTCAAAAGTCTACTAGTTCCAATTGACGACATTTGATGGGAAATTTTGGGTACTTTCTTCAGTGTACATCTTGTGGAACTCCAAGGAACTGGTGAACTATTTGCAATGAAGGCAATGGATAAATCAGTCATGCTGAACCGTAACAAGGTTTTGAAAACAACTCTTAGCATGAATTGTAGGTCATTAAGAATAAGCAGATCAATCTCTTCTCAAATCTCTACAATCTCCATGCTGCATATTTCTACAATAGCACGAACTAAGCTTGTGATGACATGTCAATCAGTGTTCTGAAAATATCCAAGAAATATGCTTAAATGCAGCCTATTCACAAAGTATACAAATTCTATGATTTTTGTCAATATGCAATTTGAATGAATTTCTAAGAACAAGACATTGCTGGCAGAGGATAAACATTCTACTTAAGTTCCTGTGGAAGAAATTCATTCACCTGTTTCCTTGAAGAGTAAATGCCTAAAGATGAGAACTTTGCATATATTGAAGGTTTCCATTGATATTCTTTATTATTTTTTTCACCTTACAGGTCCATAGGGCATGCATAGAAAGGGAAATATACACGCTGTTAGACCATCCTTTTCTTCCAACATTGTACGCTTCATTTCAGGTATGAAACTTTGGAGCAAAATGTTCTGTTCATTGCACATGTGGGTAAAATGAATTGTAGCTTTTGAGTCTCTATAATTGTTGTATCTCTTCCAACATAGATTGATTTTCCTCTACTTCACAGACTGCAACACACGTTTGTTTGATAACAGACTTTTGCCATGGGGGCGAGCTGTTTGCTTTGCTTGACAAGCAACCCCTGAAGATTTTCAAAGAGGATGCTGCAAGGTATATCATCAAGTACCGATTATTGTTCTTTTTTGAGAGCATAACTAAAATTTGTTGTCATTCTAGCAACCACTTTTCATATTGTAGCTATTAAATGATGTACTACTTTTGCATTATTGGTGTTCTCATCAAGGATTACTTCACTGGATGTATCAATCAACCAATGCCTTATTTAGAACAAAGCACTATTTCTATGGAGTTTGATGAAGTGTGATTAAGAAAATCTGATTGTCCATCTTAATAAAAATCCAATATATGCTATTCTTTGCAGTAAATCTAATCTTGATTCTGCGTGAAAATTCCAGGTTTTATGCCGCTGAAGTTGTAATTGGTCTAGAATACCTCCACTGTCTAGGTACTCTTGTAACTTAATTACTATCTGGATTGACTAAATTAAAAAGCTAGAGATCAAAGAAACAAGTTTGCTGAATATTTATTTATTTTTTGTCTAATCAGGAATAATTTACCGAGATCTGAAGCCAGAGAATATATTACTACAGGAGGATGGGCATCTTGTTCTAACCGACTTCGATCTATCATTTCTAACAACCTGTAAACCTCAAGTATGTTTTTGTCTTCTAATTGGGATTTTTTTTTCTTTTTCTGATATCCCCTTAAAACTATTCTACACCAATGGACTACAAAACAGATGTTGAAGCTAAATTTTCTTAGATATTTTGTTCAAATGAGTTGTAATGAGGCGCAGAGTAACCTTACTTTCTCATTAGGAGGAAACTTCAAATAGTCCATATGTTGCAGGTCATAAAGGAAACCCTGGACACAAAGAGACGAAGAAAGTCCAAGCATCGGCAGCCTCCAACCCTTGTTGCAGAACCAAGCACACAGTCAAATTCTTTCGTAGGAACAGAAGAGTACATTGCTCCTGTATGTTTAATTTTCGGGAAGGCTTTTTCAAATAAAAAAAACATTTCTTTTATATACTATCATTCTTTCATAATTTCAATGCAGGAAATTATAACAGGAGCAGGCCATAGCAGCGCTATTGATTGGTGGGCTCTTGGTGAGTATGCATAAGATACAGATAATTTTTGCTAATATGTTCATGTCTGCCATTTACTTCTTGGTCTAATATGCAGGAATCTTGCTATATGAAATGCTATATGGACGAACGCCTTTTCGAGGAAAGAATAGGCAAAGGACATTTGGCAACATCTTGCACAAGGACCTCACATTTCCGAGTAGCATTCCAGTAAGGAAAAACCATAAAATTTTCCTAAGAAAAAATACCACAAACTTTTGAATCAATAATGCACTATATGTACTGGGTGCTATCCTATCTTCTAAGTTGATTATGCATCTGTTTGGCAGGTTAGCCTTTCAGCTAGACAGTTGATCCATGCATTGCTGCAAAGAGATCCTGCTGACCGTCTGGGATCAAATACTGGTGCCAATGAAATCAAGCAACACCCTTTTTTCCGCGAGATCAACTGGCCCCTTATTCGTTGCATGGTTAGTTTTTCTTCTTCATAATTTTTCATATATTTCATAAACTAGAATACCATGATGAATATGTTATTCTATGTTATTCTCCAAAACTATAACCCTGGTTTCAATTGCATGCAGACACCTCCTGAACTAGATGCTCCTATTCAGCTGATCGGAAGGGATCCAGATCCAAAGGTCATGGAAATTCAGTGGAATAATGAGCAAATGATCACTGACAATCTAGAAAACTTTTAAGGTAATAATAACCCTTTTCCAAGAGAATAATCAATCAATATCATCCTTTGTGAGGTAAATCAAACAGAATAACTGAACCTCATTCTGTTTGATGTGATTGTATGCAACATGATGTATTTATTTACAGTCGGATGTTTTATGCAGGTAGCTTAATGTTTTATGGGATTCTGTGCATCCTTCCCAGTTTAATCAAGTTATTCACAAGTTTGATAATTGAAGTAAGGAGAATGATCAGGCAACCAAACAAAGCAAATATGATGAATGTGTGGTGCTGGATTTCTCTAGAGCTATATGAAACCAGAAACACATCAGATGAAAACAGAGAACATCATCATGACGTCTCGCGTAAACAAACACTTGCATTGAAGACACACCCGGTTTAGGACATAACTTACGACTTGCGGCATCCATGTGTAGTCACTGTAAGAATATAACTCATGTAAGAACTAAGAAGAGATTGTAATAATTACAATAAGATCTCTCTGCCCTTATAACCTAATATCAGGAGTTCTGTTATCTCCTTTCATGAACAAATAATGCTCTGGAGTATAAGTTTGTTGTTAATCCAGCAAGATATCCACAGTGTATCCCAGTACTTCCACGACATATGTCAGCTGTACAAACTGTGAACATCTACTATCTTTGAACAAATAAATCAATTTGATTCAATGGATGTATTGTTTTTCTTGTAGCATATTTTCCACCTCAACCAATCATTACTTATCCCTGATTTAACAATATCAAACTTCTATCGATATCAAAGATCATGATCGGAAAAAATAAAATAAAATACAATCTGAAACAAAAGGAGAAACTTTCAAGGCTATAGCACACTCAAGCAAGTTATAAAAATGACCATAAGAAATTTTCAATGATTGACATGTCCAGCAAAGCCTTCCTCATTCCTCATTCTCTGCTTTGTTTATGGAACAATAATGTAACATGAGTGATTGAACTAATAGCTTTTGCATTGCTATAAAAACATGAGGTTCACTTCCTCTTCAGCACAGTGCTAAAAAATTGAACTAGATTATTCAGAAACAGTAGCACCTGTTGCAAGCTCACGACGATTATGCGTAAGTGATAACTCACCAAAACACCAAGGAATGATTCAGAAGAACTTTTGTGAGCCTTTCTTCCCAAAGATTGCCTCCCAAACCATCGGTGAAAAAGGGCCTTTCTTGTCCATATGCTCTCTAATAGCCTTGTCATCTGCAGGGAAACCTTTCTCCTGCCGCAATCGCCTCACCAAATTCTCAGCTTCTTCCATGCCTTTCTCTTTACACAATGCATCAACCAACCCAGTGAAAGTTGCCGGGTTTGGCACATGCCCGGCATCCAACATCTCCACACAGAACTCCACAGAATCATCCAATCTCATCCCCTTGCACAACCCCTGAATTATAACCCCATAACTGAAAGCATTCGGCACAATCCCGTTCTTTTGCATCTTCCTGAATATCCTCTTTGCGTCATCAAACTTTGCCGCCTTGCAGAAGCCTTCAACCACCGCAGAGTAAATCACCACCTCAGGGATTGTTCCCTTTTCCCGCATCAAACCAAACAGCTTCATTGCATCTTGGATCAAACCATCTTTGCAGAGGCCATCGAGCATTGCGACCGCATTCGGGATCAGCCCGGTCTCCTTCATTTTCCTGAATATCTCATCTGCATCCTGCACTGAAGTTTCAGCCACTGAAGGTTCAGTTTTCAGGTTCTCCACTGAAGGTTTCTTCTCAGCTCCTTCTATTTTCTCATCCCCAACAACATCTTTGTCAAGATTCAATTTTTCAAGGAGAGAACTTCCCGAAGATCGATCTCTTCTTTCGTCCTTGCCATTCAAATCCTTCAAACGACCGTCAAACTTGAATTCATTACTAAATCGCCGTCGTGGAGCTTCAGAGTTCATTCCAAATTCTCCCGTTCCCTCTCCTCTGAAAGCTCCATCAGGCCTCCGATCAAAAGACCTTCCGCGGGTTCTATCTGGTTTCCCGAACTCCTCAGCGAAATCATCAACCGCTCCAGCGGATCGCTTCTCACCGCGAAAAAGCTCGGACCTTTTGTCACCTCTCAACGGCCGCTTCTCATGGAGTTTCTCATCCTTCTGATTATCTTCATCATCTCCGAAGTTGAGGCCGCGGAGGAATTGGTCCTCGGATGGGTCTATTTCTCTTCGATTTCTCCGAGGGATTGTGCTGAAATTGGCAGTGGATGTGGCCAGAGACGAAATCCAAGGGCTACCGATCTCAAAGCTTGTATCTTTGCGCAAATGGCAGAGAATTCTCGAGAGATTAGGGAAGAGAAGCCTCGGAGCCATGCTGGAGGTTTCAAGGAGAGGGTTTTAGGGTTTTTGAGAGGAGGAAATTAATAGGAGAGGATTATGAAAGTGACTGAGATACCCCTCAAGGAAGGGTCTTTCGGTAAATCAAAGAAGGGTAGAATAGGAACACTAAAGGAAAGGAGGTTCCTTTGCTTTGTTTGTCCAGAATGTGGGGTGAGATAAGGATTTTGTTGTTCTTCTACAGCCACTGAGAGAGAGCAACAGGTATGGATTTCTTTCCTAAATTCTCACTGTGGTTATTTGTTTCATTTTTTCATTGATTTCTTAAGCTTTTCAAAGTGAATTTTCAGAGAAGAGCATCATGGGGCACAAGTCAAATGTGGTGTTGTTTCTCAAAGAGAAGGGATTTGATGATAAGAACATGGATGAGATCTTCAGAAGGTGTCCTAAACTAGAGACTGTAGAAAGAGAAACAGCCTGTGAGAACTGGAACTACCTGAAAACCATTGGGATTCAAGAAAGGAAGCTCCCTTTTGTTGTCTCTAAATGCCCAAAGATCCTCACTTTGGGTTTGGATGAGAAGCTTGCTCCCATGGTTCACTGCCTCTCAACATTGGAATCAAAGCCTGGTGAACTGGCTCTAGCCATAACCAAGTTTCCTCACATACTCCTGCACAATGTTGAGGAGAAGCTCTGTCCACTCCTTGCCTTTTTTCAAGCACTGGGAGTTCCTGATAATCAAGTGGGGAAATTGCTGCTGCTCAATCCAAGGCTCATCAGTTACAGCATTGAAACGAAGTTTGCAAAGATTGTTGGGTTCTTTGCAAGCCTGGGATTGAACAAAGATGGAGTTGCTGGAAAGATCTTGGTGAGGAATCCATACATAATGGGTTACAGTGTTGAGAGAAGGCTTCAGCCAACAATGGAGTTTCTGAAATCAATTGGATTGAAAGAGGTTGAATTACAGAAGGTGGTGGTGAATTTTCCACAAGTTGTGTGTAGGGATGTGGAGAAAATCCTGAGACCAAATTTTGAATTTTTGAAGAGATGTGGGTTTAATGGTGATCAGATAGCAGTGGTGGTGGCAGGGTATCCTCCTGTCCTGATTAAGAGCATCAAGAATTCATTGGAGCCCAGATTGAAGTTCTTGGTGGAAGTGATGGGAAGAGGGATTGGTGAAGTTGCAGGTTACCCAGAGTTCTTTCGCCATGGTTTGAAGAAGAGCTTGGAGTTCAGACAGAAGCTGTTGATGAAGAGAAACATCCATTGTAGTTTGAATGAGATGTTGAACTGCAATAAGAAGAGATTCATTGTCAAATATGGCATTTGTTGAAGGGCTTTGCTGAGTGTTTTCCTTCTGAATTTCATTTCATTTACTCAGAACTCTTCTTGAATTTGTTTGGATGTAATTTCTCTTGTAATCGAGCAGAGATGTGAATCAATCTAGCGCAAAGCTTTTCAGTAAAATTTATGACCACTGATCCATGACATTCTTCATTTAATGAAATCCAAGAAAGATGGCACAAACTGTAGGTTTGTATTAACAAGGATAACAAGATAAAGGGGCAACCTTGTGCTACAAAACTCCGAAAAGATAAAAAAGGGTAATATATATGTCCCACAAGATAGAATACAATTTCTTCACAATAAAAAGGCTGGATGAGTTATCCTCTGATTTTAGCATCAAATGTATGAATTTTCTTGGCTAAAAAACTTTGTATCCATGAGAGACAAAATTCAGCACTCTCTGAAAACAATTTGTAAGGCCAGAGAGAACTTCGGCAACCACAATAGGCATGACAGTGAGAATTGAGGAATCTGAATCCCACACTATGTGCACCAGTTGGGTTGGCCACAAACTTCTTTTCAGGTAAAGAGATGGTGCACAATCTGAGTAGGTTCTCCAGTAAATCAGCAGAAAATATCATTTTTTTGCATCTTTGTACATGAGTCCTAATCAGACAAAGCACCATCCTCTTCAGCATTTCCTGAAGCAGATGTCTCCGGAAAAAATTCCTGATCGGGGAACATGCTATGAAATAACTGCAACAGAAAGATTTTAAAAAAAAAGGCAGAAGATCAGAATTTCATGTCTGGTTTTTACCAAGAAAAAAACATGATTAAGGGGAATCCTGCTATTTCCAATTAGTAGACTACAGATGTAGATACAAACAGGCAACCAGTGAAGTAACAAAGTTCTTCATGTTTACATGAGCTAGTGACACAAACTAAAGATGCCTGCCACTTGGTCACTTGGTTTGCACTTAGAAAACTTATAGGACATTCACATGTAGCAACATAAAGCAGAATAAAAAAATAAACATGGGGGCATAAAATACCTTCGTTGTAGTTTCCAATAGATCCCGGTAATCCAGATTCCCATCAGGCATGGAGCATGAGCATATAGCAGCATCATATGAAGCCTGCATTATTTAACCATTTTGAAAATTTTCATACCAGGAAATTTGTTTTATAAACTAACAACTAATTTTACTGGCAAATATAGATTAGCCAAAACTGGTAGGGTAAAGCATGTTTAGGTTTAGTAAATCTAGGTTCAAGAATCCAGCTTTCATCTATAAAGGAATGTTAGCCAACCTGTGAAAGCTCTTGGACATACACACAACTCCATAATAGAGTTGGCTTTGGTTCTGGATCTCCATTATTTGATGATGTGCTCATCTCAGAGCTGTTTGAGCTGAAAAGAGCACTCATGGCTGCGTGAACATATCTTTTTCCCAGGATGGCATCATCACATAAAGTTGAAAAATACACCACAAAGCTGCAAAAGAGAAGAGAACATGATTAATTCTCAATGAATAAAGAAGACATGAGAAATTTAACACCAAAAAAGTTGCATCAGCATACCTATATATCTTAATAGGCTACCGAACAGGAAACAGTAACTAGAGAGAGATGAAAGACACAATAGTTTTAAGCAGGCAATAAAACTTACTATCCTTGAGGACAAACTGATACATTGCTGCTTAATTGAAGTGCTCGAACACTAGTCAATTGCTCATGGTGCAATGCTACAGAAGACAATTTAGGTTAGTATATATTGACATATATTTATGAAAATAAAGAAAGGTCGGAAGGAAAAGAAGTATTACATCTAGGAGGGAAGACAAGAAGAATGTTTGATAACTCCGGCTGTACAGAGCAGTTGGTTACACAGACTCCTCTAGCAACCTTCCTCACAAGGTTTGGAGAATTCAAACCATCTCGCAATTCTGATGTTGGAATGGCAAATGATGGGTTCGTTACTAGCTTATGGCTAAATATTTCCTGGCCAGATGTCAATCTAACACCTTTATACAATTTATTTTCCTGCATGACAAAAGAGGTCAAAACAAATTGTTTACACGGTTACACCTAATAATATGAACTTTAACATATATATTAAAAAAAAAAAGAATTGCTGAATGCTTATAATTGCATCCAATGACAACTTGTAGTCTGAATTGTCAAAACAATCATAACATGCTCCTCAATAACGATTCTTAACAATTATGAAAAAAAAATCCATGAAATTCAAGATAGATATATCACGCAGAACACAATTGACCAATTGCAACCCCTCTTGAAAAATGAGAAGCATCATTACATGAATGAAAGCTATTATGGTTGTGATCAGCATACCTCATCCATAAGAAGAGACACAACGGGCATCCGCAGTATCTGCACCCAAAAGAAACAAAGGAACCAAGTCAGAGTGAAGAGAAAACAGTATTTAGATGGATAAATTCAGATGCCGTTAGCTGATGAAATATTACTGCATTGGCAAGCATTCGTTGATACATGAAATAGTTGAGCTGAAATCCGTGAACAAAATCCTTGTACTTTTCCCCAAAATAAGTAAATGAAGTAAAGTCTACTCCAAAGGTACTTCACAGATACAGGACTTACATAAAGAGCACCTTTAACAGCAGCACAACGGCAAAAGGCTTGAGGAAGTTCTCCTTGCCCATACATTGGATAAATGAACGCCCCCATTGCATTGGGAAATCTACCAAAACATCATATATCATGCATGAATCTACAGTAGCAGAACACAAACAGTGATGTTTAAATTTCTAAAGCTGTATAGTGGCATGGCATGACTCAAGTATCAATACATTTAACAAAATCCAGAAGGATAAAAGGGGCTGGCTTTAAGGAGATTGGTTTAAGTAAAGCACTGGCTACTTCAACTACTGTCAATTAAAATAGTGGAGGCTATGTCATTAAATTCTAAACAGAAGGCAGCTATGTAAAGAAGCAAGTGGTTATTAAGTCATACAAATTACCTGCCAATGGAGGAGCTGTAGAGAGCTATACTCTCTATGCCTTCTTTTGTCTTAATGAGCTTCTTGCAGGACTCTCCACCATCCTGATCATAATCAGCCAATGTAATCGCGTACAAAATAATTCTGCAATAAAACCAACTCTACATTTTAGTAGCAAACCTACACAAATCAATCACAATGGATAAAGAAAGAGCAAAAAAATGATAACAAGTTCAAATCTTTTCATAAAATCAACGTCCAAAAAGATTACTAGCGCAAAAAAAAAAGAGATTTTTACGGAGCCCTACGACTTAATCTTGGGAGGAAGCCGCTGCTTCTCGAGGAACTCCACGAATGGTATCTCCAAATCCTCCTCTGCAATCCTCTCACTCCCATCATCCCCCTCTTTCCCATCCACGCCAATGTGACCCCTCACCAACTTCAGGAACCGCATCATCTGGCTCTTCTCCGCAAGCCCCAAGCTCCGGTCCCTGAATATGGCCTGCCGAGAATCCGGCACTGGGCACAACCTACCATCCCAGAAGATCAAACTCCCATCCACGCTCTTGAACTCCACGTGGTGGCTCGCCCCCGACTTGATCAGCAGATCCACCGTCGGATCCCCGCAGAACAAAACCCTAGGCCCATGGATATCCAAGAGAAAACCCCTCGAAGGCTCTGGAGGGGATCCCGAAGTCTCGATCTCGGAAAATAGAGGAGAATCCGCGACTGGCGAGGGGAAGGAGGTGATGGGGAGAGAGGAGAAGTGGGAGCCATAGAAGGGGTTAGAGTCGAGATGGAGCACGGTCTTCCCGGAAACGGCGGCGGCGGCGGCGAGGAGGGATTCAGGGAGCCCAGTTCCGTATACCACGAGGTCGAAGGCCGTGGGTTCGATGGTTGGGAATGGCGACAGCGAGTTCGCGACCTCGTCAGCCATGGCGGAAATGGAGAGAGAGAAAGAGCGTGCGAGCGAGTGCGGGTTTAGATCCGAATCTCAAACGGGTTATGGATCCGAATCCAGATCCGATTAAAATATTAGGAGCTTTTGCATATTTACCCCTGTATAATAGCCTAATTGCATAAAAAACTCTTACAATACACAAGTATCATTAATTCATTATACCAGTCATTGTATTAACATTTAATGATTGAGAATTCTACATTAAACCAAACTTTAATCAATTCATTGATCTTTAAATCAATCACATTATCATTCACAAACCACTTCTTAAGTACACGATCACCTTCTGTACATATTCAACAGTAGCAATGGAAAACTGACACAATTTGAAGCATTGGCTGCACTGGAACACCCACAATATACTGAAAAGAATGTAAAGAAAAGGCAAATTTTCTTCAATGTTATCCTTGATAAAAATTGTACAAGGATGCCTTCTGTTTGTCCAAATCTCTGTGCAGAAGATATCTGAATGTTGATTTGTGTGGTGACCATTCAATGCACTTCTCAATCCTTCCTTTGAGGCATCTTTGTATGATCTTCTGTTGTGATAATGGCACGCAGTTTATGATCATCTTTAACAACTCAGATAACTCTAGAGAAGCATCTTTTGCATAGTAATATAAAATCTTCGGCAGAATGATCTTGCTTTCCTTTTTGATCGACATGTTAGCTTGTATGAACTCGTCCTTTGCGAGCTCTAACTCTTGAAGTACATTCTTGGCTGTGTAAACACGAACCTATAAAAACGCAGATATGTGGAAGTTAGAGCTAGTTCAATTTAGCCTGTATTGTTTGTTAATTAAGTTTGTTTTTTGAAGGATCAAATCATACCGCAGGATCTGAATAAGCTCCCGATGATAGAGCGAAATGAGCAAGTGGCTCTGGGTGATTAAGGGTGTATGAGTGTTTGCCATTCCCTTTCTTGAAATTCATGGTTGGTGAGTACAATGCGCGTAGCCACTGCAGAAAAAGAAAGGCATATGCATGTTTATTTAACAAAGGTAAGTACAAAACTCTGTCAGGTATATCTAATAGAAACATACTAGTGCGGGACGATGAGATTGGCATCTCAAGATCGAGCTTTGAATTTCATAAGCATTAACTGAATGTCCACCTATATCATAAGCTGCCTGCCATACATTTAAAAAATTCATTCATGAAGATTCTTGTTTTTGGTGTTATTATGAAGATTTGGTATCAATTACCTTCAGGATTGAAAATGTATTTTTCATCAGATTCTGATGAAGCCCATATGCCAAAAAAGCCTGCAGAGTCTCACAAAACATGGTAATTTTAGTTCATCATGAGTACACACTGAAGTTCATGTTGGCTTAAATTATACATAAACAATTTGATCATACATGCATCACCAATGCATTGTGAATGTTTATCCAGAAGGCCAGCTGCTGCTCATGCTTCATCTTTCTCGGATTAACAACCTCAAGTTGTTTTATCAGCGATCTGAAGTGGAAAAAAATGTGTATCAAATATTCAGAATGAAATGTATAATTAACTCGTCGAAGTAACTAAACTACCTGAAGATGTTCAGCATCTTAGATGCATAATCAAATCTGCCTCCATCTACACTTATCTTAGGAACCTCTATCATATTAGTGTATGGGTTGAGCTTGTCTTTCAGTGATTCCATCTGAAGGGGGCTTGATATAGTATCACAGTTGAATCGAGGACTCCAATTATCACCAGGATCATGTGGAGAATAAGTGCTTGAAGTGGACAATGATGGAGTAGGCGAAACGGATAGCTCTGCTGGTTGCATTGGTGGATGATTTGTGAGTTTGCAGTAAATAGCAGCAATGCATCTCACAATCTCTTCGGAAAGTCTGCAAGCGAAGTTAGGTACATGGTCCATAAGAGAAGCTCCCATCTGATCTGCAAGGCTGCGACGGCTCAAAATGCTCTTCTTCACACCCTGCAATTTTCATTTGTTGAAGTAGAAGTTGTGAGAATCAGCTCTGAAATATGATAATTAAGCATGCTATTATTCCACATCCTATGCCAATTCTAAGAAAAAACAATCTGTGAGCATACATCATTAGGTTCTTCTCTCGGGAAAGGTTCATTAGTCATGTATGAGGCAGCCGTCATATCACAAGCAGAAATATTTTTGTTATCCATGAAATCGATAGCTCTAGTCTTCTGAATTTCCTTGATGGCATGCGAATGGCTTCTTCGACCAGCCTGTTGATTGGAATTAACTTCTCGAGTCTGTAGATATTCTGTGTGGAATTTAGACTTTTGCTGCATGGATTCCTCATGGCATTCTAAAGGAGACTTGGTGCCACAGTCAAGAACAGAAGCAGAGCTCACAAGGTATTGGTCAAATGTTGCTCGATACAAGGAGAGTAGGTATCGTTCCAAATTTACAACCTCCAATTCAAGAGCTGCAATCTCCTTCACTAGCTCTGAAGTAGGCTGAAGTCATAGAGTGTAAGGAGAGGCAAATGTTTAGTTAGATAACCGATTAAACTTTGATCGAATAAAACAAGGCAAGGACATCAAGGATACGAAATTGTTTATATAGCTTTATCCACACTAGAAAGCATGTAGATAAGGCAAGCAATGCACAAATTCAGCAGAATAGTATTTCACTCAAGTTCTTGAGAAATCAGTGAGACAGACATTGAAGAAATTAACAGAATCAGATATGACTTGCTAGTAATAAATATATGAGCTGATTGGCTTGCAAAAACAACTTATATATAGATCTATCACAAAGTTGAATAAAAGAGAAGATGGTAGAACCTTTGGAATGGGATTCTTAGGTGAATCGATTGAGTTGGTGGAGCTGCATCCTGATACCATCTCTTCGGTGAATGAGGAATTCCGGTCATGCAGTCTTCTCTCTAAGCAGACTTTCTGTATAAACAGATAACATGACAGAATCCAGCAAGGAAAGATTTTAGACATTTTGATGTTGCTCATAATACACATCTGATTTTATTTTGCATTAGCAGATAACCAGAGAGAGAGATTTATAGAGTTCTTACTGAATTATGGTGTGACAATCGAGGCGAAATATTCAACACATCTTGATGCAATCCTGAAACACTAACATCGACAAGGAATCAGAGTTAGAAAAAAGAAAAAGTCAGAATTGCATGTAGTATCTGGATAACAAAGGCTACATTGAATTTGCATCAATTCTATCAACAATGCACCTTCAACTGTTTTTGAGACAATTAAAAAGTAGACTATCAATACATAACAGATTCATTGAGATCCATCAGTCTCCTATTAATAGTTCATTTGAAGCCTACATGTGGAGGCATATGCTTTAATTCTATAAAAAAATAAAAACACAAACAGGTATCAACTACTCCTACTTTCGAAGATATTGAGTCCTTCAACATGTCAAATGCATACAGACAGGAAACATAAAAAGAAAATTAATAAGGATGACAATTACAGCAAAGCTTTTTTTTTTTAAGTTTGTTTACCTCCTTGAATGCCTCGGCCGAGGAGTAGAGGAGAACCGCGACGGACAAACAGACATTGCAGATATTCTTCCAATCTGAGAACAAAAACACAACTTAGAACTTGTAAACAAAATATGAAAATCTACTCAAAAGAGAGGAGAAGAACATCACCTAAGGAGTGGCCCAAGAGCCAAGGCAAAGAAAGAAGAGCTAATAAATTCTAAAGAGGGACCATGAAACAGTAACTGATTTAACATTTATAGAAGCATTCACAAGCTCCAAGACAACAAAATCTCTGTAAGAAACCATGACCCACAGTAAGTAGACCTCAAATTAGAAGATTAGGTAGAGAAGAAGCAGTGGTTATGATAATGCCAATGAGCACAGACCAAAGAGAGCAGGTGCTTGTGCTCAACCCCACACATTAATTATTCTTCTACAATGGAAGGAGACACATATCTTCCTCAGCATCTCTATAATATCAGATCTAGAACTGAAAACAATGAATGTGTGATAAAACTTGAATAATTTATGAATTGCATGGTGATGCAACCTGCCAACAAACCCATCACTTGTGGAATCTTCATATTATATATATAGTGTCACTAGATTTGGAAACGCATAACATATACTTTATCTCTTTCATCAAATGGTGACTGAGTATTGGAAGTAATGAATGTAATCCAACATTAGAAAACCATAAATGGAAACAGTAGTTTCATAAATGTGGATCATAAAACAAAAAAGATAGTTGTTCACTTGTTCAGGAAAAGAAATTAAAGTAGCACAATATCTTCCATGCATTAAAAGAGTTCAACTTCATACCAAGCATTTGGATTTAAATGTTTTCATGCTCAGTTGCACTCACACCAAACATAGGATGGTAGATCGAATATATTTTAACATATTACATGTTAATTGTTTATTAATTACTGCTTCTGTTGGGGGAAGTGGATAGCAGAAGTTCTCTTGCGGAGCAATGAAAGACATGTCGGTGCAGCTCTATAAGAAGATATTAAAGGCTACACTTGCAGACAAAGGATCCTTTACAGTTCTTTGTCCTTCTTTGGTGCTATGAATGACATGAGGACAGAGAAGGGAGGAGATAGAAAGGCCAAAGCTAGAGAATGATTTTTACTTTAACAAAGGAAAAGAACAGTTTTTATCAAAGGAAAAGAACAGTTGACTGATTTACTTTACTTGATAGTAATCTTTTGATTAACGAAGAAAATGGTGGGAGTGGTTGTGAAGCTGATGCAATGCGGAGTATCCTAAAGCATATATAGAAGCACAAGTTGACTGATTTTGTTTTGGATGAAATGAAACGGTTCTACAACACAAGATAATTAGGTGGTTGTTATGTTGGTTTAAAGATAATTAGGAATTTAAAGATTTGGTTACCAGATACCTTTGCTTGTATAGTAGTTGCATCACTTGATGTTTGATATATATATGTATAGAATATATAATAGACCTGCTACTGGTCCTCAATGATAATTTATATCTTCTCAGCTGGGGACCTCAAATAATAGATAATGGATTGATGATTTGTATCTTCTCAACTAGGGACCTCAAATAATAGATAATGGATTAGATTGGATTAAACACCATTGACAAAGAGTGCGGGTGATACATACTTCATCAGTCTGAGTGTAAATGAGAAAGATAAACATAGTCAAACGGAGTCTAGAGTTCACAAAAATGTCCTCATCGGAAGAAACGGGAGGCGACGAGACCCCAAAAGATCTCCGAGTGATAAATGCATCAAACAACTTAAGACCAAGCTTGAGACGAGCATTTGGAGTTATTCAGGTACTTGTAACCCAAAACGCTCACACCATTGAGTGAAATATATCTTATTATTACCAACTTTTACAAGGAAAGTTGGTTAACCTATTTTCTCTCACAAAGAGAAGTTGAGGGTTTGAAACCATAGGTGTGCTTTTAGTAACTTGTTTAGCTTCAGAAGCACGCATACTCACACTTGCTAATCTACACAAGAAGAATTGGAGGGGCACTAGGGTCCTCTGTTTCTTGTGTCAGAACGAGAATGAAACGGCCCTCATCTCTTGCTCACCTGTCAAGTGATGCGTAACATCTAAGAGAATTACGGGGTTTTGTTTGGGATTAGCAAGCCACACGTCCCGAATCTCCGGGGGCTTATCACCACCTTGCCCAACGTGGAAAAGCACCTAAAGCTAGGATGGGAACTCTTGATGTTGTCAGTCACATGGATCTTATGGGCAAAAGGAATATACGATGTTTTCAACATAAATGACATGTTTTTTAATAGCAAATTATTCGTGACATTGATTTTCTCCTACTCTTTTGATTTAATGTAGCACATCCGTCCAAGAAGCTCAAGCTTCAGGGGGTTCAAAGTTTGGTGAAAAGGATCCTGACGTTCACAATGAGCTCTCCTAACGGGACCAGGGACGAGGCCGGGGTAGATAGTTGACACACAGTATATTGGGAAGATATAGCAAACTACTTGTGCTTGTCTATGCTTGATGTCTTACTCCTTATAACCACAGTTGGTCTTGTATGATTGTATCTATACCTATTAATTATAATAAAACATTATTTATCAAAAAATTTATTACATTTATAAATAAAAAATGTAGTTTATTAGTTTTTATTAAATAAAATGTGATTTATCCATATTTATTTAATTTTTATTTTTTTAAAAAAAAAAGAACGAAGAACATTGATTTTATATATACCTGCCAGCTTCTGGTACGGTGTCTGTTCTCGTGAATGCACTTGCCTAGCTAAAAGTTAAGGGTTTTATTTTCTTTTATCAAATGTTCAATTGCATCCTTGCATGCATCGCTACTATTACATTACTTCTTCTCCATGGGCCATGAATAAGAATAAGATGTTTGGGCCTTGGGGCAATCTCTTCACTTATGGGCTTTGAACGTGATTGGCCCAAAAGCCTTTGAAAGAGACTTTTCTTTTCTTTTGAATATGGAATAATAAACTAATCACTGTTAAGAAATCTCATTTAATAAATAAGTGGATAAGCTATGATTCATTACAATAAAAAAAAGGGTAAACAACATAAATAGTCTCCTAACTATTAGTGGGTTTTTATTTTGGTCACTCATCTAAAAAAAAGTTACAATTCGGTCACTTAAGTTTAAAATTGTGGTTTTTTTGGTCACTCACGCTCACGGTGTTAACGGCGAGTTGACATGGCTGCTACGTGGCTTACCACGTGACATACCTTCTCGTTTATAACCCACGTGTACAACATAAATAGTCACCTAACTATTAGTGAGTTTCTATTTTAGTTACTCACCTAAAAAAAAGTTATGATTCAATCACTTAAGTTTAAGATGGTTTTTTTGGGTCACTTGCGCTCGCTGCGTTAACGGCGAGCTGACATAGCTCATCCAATTTGGAGGGGTTATATGTAAACAAATATTTTTATGAAAACAAAATTCTCACCAACTTGGACAATGTTCCCAGCAAATTACATGATTCTAAAAGACGAACTTAGCTAATGTTTTTTGTATAACATCCCTAGAACTAGCACCAGGACTCAAAATTCTCACTTTCAATTGCGACAAATACAAGAGTATTACAATATCAAATTGCAAAAGTTTTGTAATTTTGGAAACAAATGACATATAATTAGTTGGGAAAAAATTATCATTTTTGTACAAGTGTTCCAAATATGAATGTCTATTTTATGCAATTCTTGTATACTCTTTGTATGGATATTTGTAGAAGTGTTGCAGAGTGTTGCAGAATTTTTGTACAAGTTTTTATACAAGTATTGCAGAATTTTTGTACAAGTATTACAGAATTTTTTACATATAACCCCTCCAATTATTTTGTTTTCATTAAAATATTTTTTTCCATATAAACCCTCTAAATAGGATGAGCCATATCAGCTTGCCGTTAATACCGTGAGCGCGAGTGACCCAAAAAAAAATCTTAAACTTAAGTGATCGAATCGTAACTTTTTTTTAGGTGAATGACTAAAATAGAAACTCACTTATAGTTAAGTGATTATTTATGTAGTACACGTGGGTCATAAATGAGAAGGTATGCCACGTGGCAGCCATGTCAGCTCATTGTTAACACCGTGAGCGCGAGTGACCCAAAAACCCATAATCTTAAACTTAAGCGACTAAATTGTAACTTTTTTAGATGAGTGATCAAAATAAAAACTCATTAACAGTTAAGTAACTATTTATGTTGTTTACCCAAAAAAAATTACAAAGAACTAGGCCATTGGCTATATATATGGTCGTCCAAAAAGCATGGCCATCCTCTCAAACAATACTAATAATCTGATTTTATCAGATCATTCAACTATTTATTTCTCTTGATAGTTGTTTAATTCTTATATCTATATGTCTTTTGTTTGATTTGATCAGATCGATATATATCCATCATGTGGCATATATAGATGTTACATTATATATGAAATTTAATAGTATACCACATCCATGATTGTAATGTTAAACTAAAACTAGAAATGATCTTGATGCGGGATTTAGGGTTTGAGAGGAACACGAGATCACAGAAGAAGAAGAAGAGAAGATGAGAGAAACCAAGAGAAGAGAAGAGAGAGGATAACCAATTCCATTCAATTGTAAAACTGAAAACTAATTCAGTGTTCTGTTACAATATAAAGCTTTTGAAATGTAATCAAGGGTTGAGATTAGGTTTCTGAATCTCTCTGTGATGAACGGCGGATGATGGATGTGAGTAAGTAGCTGGGCCCACTCCAGGGCAATACCGGGCAAAATGAGGGATCGCCGTACTGGTCCAAGCTGTCTCAACGAACCCGGTGATCAATCGAATGCGTTTTGAATCAACCCATTTCATCGTCCCTGAGCTTTGGTTTTACTGTTCATTCTCACGAACCTTCTCGATTCTTCTTCTAATCTTCTTCAAATCTTTCATGGTTTTCACACAACAATACTCCCAGGCTCCCTTGTCCTCAAGGGAAGCACTGAAATCGATTTTGGATATCTTGACAATCTCCCATGTAGCATCGAGGGATTTGAGCCTTCCCAATGTATCAACCATTGGGTTGTATGGCTTCTATTGTCCTTCTTCATCATTCTTTTGTTGAGAGTGCGAGGGGCTTGACTATTGCAAACTTGAAGGTGAAGATAATGGAAGGTCTCGATGCTACTTGATTTTCTCGCTAGAGATTTTTTGAGTGATGGAGACATGGAAAGCCGGGATGAATTGAAGATGAGGGGGTAGTTCCAACTTGTAAGCCACCTCGCCTATTACACTTTCGGTATTTTGTAGGGACCATAGTATTTAGCTGCTAACTTTGGCCATTCTCTAGAGATTACTGAATTCTGGAGATTTGATTGTAGCTTCAAATAGACCATATCTCCTACTTCAAATGCTCTTTCAGTCTTGTGTTGATTAGCTTGTTTAACCATCCTTTGTTGAGCCTTGGAAAGTGGGTGTTTGAGGATTTGAATTCTTGCCTCTGTCTTCTTGCATTGTGCATCAACGAAGCTATTCTTTGTACCCTTTGGAAAATATGGAAGATGAATTGGTGGTTTTATCCCATACAATGCCTGGAAGGGTGTCATCTTGGTGGTGGTATGGTAAGAGGTATTATACCAAAACTCAGCCAATGACAACCAAGAACACCAGCTTCTGGGAAGATCTCCTGCCATGCATCTCAAATAATTACCCAAACACCTGTTTACTACCTCAGTTTGGCCATCAGTTTGAGGATGATAAGCTGTTGAGTGTTTGAGTGTAACTCCTTGTAATTTGAAAAATTCCTTCCAAAATGTACTTAAGAATACAGGATCTCTATCACTGATAATTGAATTTGGAAAGCCATGTAATTTGTAGATATTGTCTATATATAAAACGTACTCTCCCTTTGTGTAAGGATGTGACAAAGATATGAAATGTGCATACTTTGTTAATCTGTCCACCACCACCAAGATAACATCTTTTCCTTTGGATTTGGGAAGTCCTTCAATAAAATCCATTGTGACATCTGTAAAAATAGATATTGGAAGAGGTAGGGGTTGTAACAAACCAGGAGAGGCCACATTCTCCGTTTTGTATCTCTGACAGATTTCACATCGCTTGATGAATTCTTTCACTGCCTTCCATAATCCCTTCCAATATAATACTGCAGTCATCCTCTAATAAGTTGCTTGCATTCCTGAGTGTCCCCCCATGGCACTGCTGTGGAAAAAATGTAATAATTCCTTCTTCACAATTACGGATCGATCCACTACAATTTACCTTTCCTTAGTAATTGATTTTGAGTCCATGTAAATTTGTGACATTCCTGACCTTCCTGTAGAGCTTTGATAACCTCTTGGAGATGAGTATCCTTCAACCATGATTCTCTAATCTTGGTTATCAATTCAGTGGACACAGTTGAGATGGCATGTACTATTGGTTCAGGAATTCTTGATAAAGCACCTGCTGACATTTAACTCTTCCACGGTTTTGTATTGAATTTCATAATCAAAAGACATCAGTTTGGATAACCAAGTGTACTGACTTGGAGTAGTCATTTTTTGCTCTAATAGATATTTGAGTGGTTGGTGATCTGTTTTGATGATAAAGTGTCTCCCCATAAGGTATTGCTCCCACTTTTTAATTGCAAACAGAATAGCAAACATTTCTCTTTCATACACTGGAAGAGCTTGATGTTTAGGGGAGAGTATCTTGCTGATGAAGGCTAATGGGTGTCCATTTTGTAATAGGACAGCTCCAATACCCCAATTAGAAGCATCTGTCTCAACTACAAATTGTTGATTGAAATTGGGTAATGACAAAACTGGAGCTGTTGTGAGAGCATGTTTAACTTTATCAAAGGCTTCCTAAGCTGTTGAAGATCACTAAAATTTTTCTGATTTTTTGAGTAGAGAATTCAGAGGATGTGTGAGTAAGGCATAGTTCCTTATAAATCTTCTATAGTAGCCTGCAAGACCCAAAAACCCCCTTAATTGTTTGATTGTAGCTGGGATTGGCTAGTCCTTTACTGCTTGAATTTTTCCAGGATCAGTTGATACTCCTTCCTTGCTAATAATGTGGCCTAAGTATTCAACTGATTCTTGAGCAAAACTACATTTACTCAATTTAGCAAATAATGTGTGTTTGAGTAAAGTTTGTAAAACCACATCTAGATGTCTGGTGTGCTGCTGTAAATCTGGACTGTATATCAGAATATCATCAAAAAAGACCAGAACAAATTTCCTGAGGAAAGGTTTAAATATCTCATTCATAAGACTTTGGAAGGTTGATGTGGCATTGGTAAGGCCAAAGGGCATCACCTTGAATTCATAATGTCCCCTATGATTCCTGAATGCTGTTTTGTGTATGTCGGCCGATGCATTCTAATTTGATGGTAACCAGCCCTCAAATCTAATTTGGAAAAGATTGTAGCTCAATGAGTTCATCATCTAATGACTCTTCAATAGCGAGGGGATAGGAAATTTATCTTTAACAGTCATGTTATTAAGGCTCCTGTAATCAATGCACATTCTCCAAGAGTTGGCTTTCTTCTTTACTAGCACAATAGGAGATGAATAAGGAGATGTGTTATTTTGAATTACACCAACTTTGTCTACTTGAGTTCACATGTAACCGATCAATAATGTCTTTTTGTAATACTCCATACCTGTAAGGCCTGATGCAAACTGGTTCTGCTCCTTCCTTTAATGTGATTCTGTGATCATGGTATCTATGGGGAGGTAAACTCTTTGGCTCTTTGAAAACTTCAACATTCTTGAGGAGGATCCTTGCTATTTCTTCTGGTAATCCTTTGATTTTTGTACTCAGTTCATGTTGGTCAGGGGGTGGAGAAGTGTTGGAATTCATAATTGTAATTGTGAAGCATTGATTCAGGGATAATTGAGAGTCTTTGACCAACAATTTTTGCATCTTTTCCTCACAGATCCAATGTAAGGAGCTATCTGTTTCTCCTTTAAGAGAATATTCTTGATCTGCAAATTGGAACTTCATCTGCAATTGCTTGAAATTCAAGTTTATATCCCCCAATTCTGACAACCATTGGATACCTAGGACCATGTCAAAATTATCCAAGGGTAATAACAAGAAATCAGCCATAAATTTGTGACCTTGCATATTCCAAGAGAATTCACTGCATTTCTCTGTGCAAGAAAGTACATTGCCATTATCACAAACTTTCAATCACGAGGGATTTGGTTCCAGTTTACAACCAAGGTGTTTGGCAATATTTGAGTTCAAAAAATTGTGAGTGATCCTTGAATCTATCAAGATAAAAAAAAAATTTGTTCCTACAGAGCCTCTGATTCTCATGGTTTGGTAGCTGTAAATTCCAGTGAGTGCATGATAGGATAATTCAGAAATTGTAGATTTCTCAGATTTCTCATTCTTATTGATTTCTTCTATCAATTCCTCCTCATCACCTTCAACATCCTCCACAGATAGCATATAAACTTGCTTTCTTTTACATTTATGACCTGGTATGAATTTTTCATCACACCAAAAGCATAATTCTTTTCTCCTCCTTTCATCTATGTCTTTGCTAGACAATTTCTGAGGCTGATTATTAGTATTGTTGACAGCATTAGATAACCCAAACTTCCCTGTCTTGAATGAGCTAGATGTATTAATTGGGCCAGTAAATGATCTCACAACAGGTTTGTTGTTAGTCATCCCATAGGAATCATTTCTATTAGTTCTTGATTCCAATTTCTCCTTCTTAGACCATAGTAATTCCTGCGCCTTGGCTAATGCATATGCTGATTGTAAAGAAGTTGGATTAAACAATCTAACTGACATTTCAATTTCTTCTTTCAAACCCCCAAGGAAATGGCTTATAGCTTGAGATTCATCCAAATTAGCCTTACTCAATAGCATATCAAACTCATCTAAGTATTGTTGCAAGGAACCATGTTGTTTAAGTTTCTTGATTTCAGAAACTGGATCTGAGAACAATTGTTCTCCAAACCTATCAACTGCAGCCTTAACAAATTCATTCCAAGAAAGGATTCTCCCTTTTTCTTTGGTACTCAAAAGAGCTTTGAACCAATGTAAGGCCTTCCCTTCAAGATGAATAGATGCTATCTTGACCTTATTCAACTCTAAGGTATGATCAAGATCAAAAAATTGTTCTACTTTATACAACCATTCATTAATGCAAGAACCATCAAACTTTGGGAATTCTAGCTTAGTATGATGAGCAAACTGACCAGAATTCATGGGAGTACCCCCTAGAATGCCATCTCCTCTATTCAACACATGATTATGGGATTGCGATGCTACCTCATGAGTTTGGAGAGCAATTCCCCTGATCAGCTGTCTAAGCTCCTCCATTCCTTTGATGTGTTGATCCTTGAGTTCTTCAATTGCTTTACTAGTTCGATCTTCCATATCTTGCAGAGCCTTAGAATGGTTGTCATCATTATCTCTGATCAAACCTTCAAGATGGTACTCAAGATCTTTGAGATCTTGCTTCTTTGTAGTAGCCATTGCCAGGAAAGGGGTCTCTGATACCAATGATGCGGGATTTAGGGTTTGAGAGGAACATGAGATCACAGAAGAAGAAGAAGAAGAGAAGATGAGAGAAACGAAGAGAAGAGAAGAGAGAGGAAAACCAATTCCATTCAACTGTAAAACTGAAAACTAATTCAGTGTTTTGTTACAATATAAAGCTTTTGAAATGTAATCAACGGTTAACGGTTGAGATTAGGTTTCTGAATCTCTCTGTGATGAACGGCGGATGATGGATGTGAGTAAGTAGCTGGGCCCGCTCAGGGCAATTTGGGCAAATGAGGGATACGCGCTTGGCCTTACGGTCCAAACTGTCTCCAGCAATTTCAAATTGGGTATCGAACCGTTTTGAATCGCTTCTCGTACATTTATGCTGAGCTTTTGGTTTTTCTTGTTCATTCTCCTGAACCTTCTCTGATTCTTCTTCTAATCTTCTTCAAATCTTTCATGGTTTTTCACACAACAGATCTCCTTTGCTTACACAATATATTAACTCTCTTGGCATCCTTAATTTGCTTCCTCCTTGCCTAATTCACTTCAAATTTATTTACTGTTTCTTTTTTTTTACTAAGGCGACAAGCACCGTCTGAAGGACATCAAAGGACGTGTATAGGTTCGGCAGCGCACGTAGGCATAAATTCATTCACCTGACTCTCACCTTGCAAGAGTGGAAGTTTGATCCCGGGCCATCCACAGGAGAACCCCTCCTCGATCTTAACAAGAAACCCTTATACCAATAGGCCTTTTTCGTCGTTGGTTTTACTGCTTCTTATCCAAATTATCATGACTCAAAAAATAGTCAATTCTGGTAATAAATCTAGAGGTAAGGTGTACATTTGTCACCAAATATTGGTCAATTTTATACCAAATGTTCTGTGAAATTGTTCAAGTAATAAATTCCAACAGCTAAAAGATAGATTGCACAAAGGTCCAAAGATCTAAAATGGAGCATGAGTTGTTGGCCCAGTGAAATACCTAGAGAGGAAATTAACAGCTTCTTGGAAGATATATATATATATATCCCAATACTTCCCAAAAACAGCTAAACCATTTTTAAGCTACTTTAGGTGGTTGAATATATAGTATAATTATTGGCTAGCTAGATGTTGTATATCTCTCTCCTTCTCTAGCTCTGGCTAGCTTAACATTTTTTCTTCTATTTGTTTTGTACCCTCTCACCAAGATTCCATCCTTTTTTACATGATATATGATCCTATGATCCCAACAACCAGTGGTTAAATCATTGGCACCATTACATAATAAGCATGAACACCAGAGAATGTTAAATCTCTAGCTAGCTAGTTGGCCTTTGATTTGATATATTAATATATAATATAATGTCTAATATGTCTAATGTCTTCCACACAATGATAGAGATCTGGAGAAACTTTACAGCAAAGGGTGGTGTTTTTTCTTCAAACTCCTCAAGCACCAACCTTACTAGCTAACATCTTGGCTTTTCCATGACTAATTAATAGTTAACCAGTCTATTCAAGAACAGGCATGAAGCCATTGGTGTTAGGTTGCTGCACCCTTCATCAGTTCCATCCAGTGTTGGGTGTATTTCATGTCATGAAGCATGATAATAAGCTTCTTGATTTTTGTTTCTCAAGTGTCCATGCATGTTGTCTGCCTGCTATAAATGGCAAGAGATTTCATGCTTGTTTAAATTGTGTTCAGGCATGCATCTACCCTCACTATTAGTATATATACCACATGTTAAGTGATCTCATACATAACATAACAAGATGAAGCATATTCTATTCTTTACATAGTAATAGGGCTGTCAATCGAACAAGCTTTTCATGAGCAGCTCGAGATTGCTCAGTAAAAGCTCGAGTTCGGCTCAGAATTTCAAGCTTTTGAGCCGAGCTCGAGCTTTAATTTTGAGCTCGAAATCAATTTCGAGCCGAGCTCAAGCTGAGTCAAGCTCGATCGAGCTCAGCTCAAAAGGTCGAAATTTAATATTAATATATAATATAATATATGAATAAAATATTTAATATTTAGTATTAATATAATATATAATATAAAAAATTAATTTATAAATAAGTTTTTAATTTTGAGCTAAATCGAGCTGAGCTCAAGATTTTAAAATTATAATTAAGTTCTTAATTTCAAACTAATTAATCGAGCCAAGTTTGAGCTTTCGAAATTAAAATCGATCCAAACTTGAGAAAACTTATTTGAACTAATTTCGAACTAGCCAAGCTCGAACTCAAACTAGGTTCGAGTCAAATTTGAGCTGGACCCAGCTCGATCAAACTCGGCCCGTTTACAAACCTACATAGTAATAAACAAAACCAAAAGTATATGCTTGATGAAAGCTAGCCTTGAAACCATGAACAAAAAGCAAAGTATAGTATAGGGAAAAAGGAGAATAAGAACAAGAAGCCAGCTCTGTGAGCACCATGGAATGTCCATGAAGTAGTACTGTTAGGGTTGTTGTTTCTTCTGGTTCTGGTCGTCAAAGTATAAAAGAAGGCAACAGTGAGACTGTGGAGGTGTCAGGGAGATGAGCAGACAGGATTCCTGAAGAGATGATCTCTGACTCTAAGGTATCTTATCATGTCAGACTTGGGTCCTGGCTTTAGGGTTTGCACGGGACCCTCTCTCTCAGAGCTCGTGTGCATGTCCACTTCCTAAAGACACCAGATACCAGCACACCACTTGACTTGACCCATTAGTGGACAGGGAGATAAATATAGGAGATCGAGGTTGGGGACATGACTCTGGTCCCATGTTGAGCTGGAACTCACCACGCATTCTCTGGGTCACCAGTCAAACCATGCATGCTAACCTAGCTTCTCACCCTTAATTACATCACTTGATAACACATGAACGAGAATGTGGTGTTTGTCTAATTAATGGTTATTAACTTATACACATCCTCTCATGATTCAATTGGTAAGACATTAGCTCCTTTGGAATATATTTTGGTCTCTGATTTTGTGTTAATATAAAACTAATTAAATTATCAATACCAACGGCAATGAGACCTACTGGTAACCGGGTCTTTTGTTAAGAGGTGAGGTTCTCCTACAAATCATTCGGGATCGAACTCCTATTCTTGTAAAGTGAGAGTTAGGCATGATAATGTTCTCCAGAGATTGAGCTACCACATCCTTCTTTCGCGAGGCTTTTTGTCCACCAAAAAAAAAAAAAAAACATAATTGTCAAATCACACCAGACAAAAGGTTACAAGAATAAACTCAAGGAGGGACAATGGATGATATGATTGATAAAGACCACAAAAATTTCATTTTCTTTCATCTTGATTCCATTTCAATTTTTTTTATTGAAAGAGGCGTTGGGTACAACCTGGTCAATAACCACTGCTCATACTTCTTAGAAAAATGTCCTCATCTGCTGATTGAACTCGTGCTAAATTAGACGGTAAACCCTTAGTGGGGACCTGGATACTAATAATCGTTGGTCTTGATTCCATTTCATTGAAAGTGAGAATGAAATATTAAGGAAATTTGAAGAGCTTGCCATTGATTAATTAAACTCCCAAAATTAAACAGGATATAATACAACCTTTAAACATGCATTAAACTCCCACCACAATCACCACCATCATCATCTATCTACACCACTAATTGTGTACATTAAGTAACTAATTATATATTAATCCTTGAATTCTCAAGACCTCAACAAGAATATACTCAGCTCTTGGCCTGAGCTGCCCACCGGATTAATCATATGAAAAGATTCAGAGTCGTGCGATCCAACGACACGCTCAAAGCTGGCTCTCAAGTACATCAACTCGCCGTCGCCGCCGTCCGACTTCCCGGGGAGCACACCGGCGCCGACGGACACCTTCTGCATGAGTTTAAACACGGCGGCGTCGGCACCATTCATCTGGCGCTTAACAGCGAAGCCCACCCTCCGACCATTGCAGTACATGGTCCACACTGGCACGGAGAAGAGAGGGCTCGCCGGGGAGGAGCGGCGTGAGGCGGCGCTGCACTCGAGGGCAATGCGGAGGAGGCCGTGGCGCATTTCCCGGGCGAGTTGGGCGGTGGGGATGGCGAAGTCAAGGAGGAGGAGAGGGGAAGTCCTGGAGTCGTCGTGGAGGCAGAAGCTAACGCGGCCGCGGCGGTAGCCGAAGAAGGTGCCGGTGACGGTGGAGGAGGAGGAGGAGGAGGCGTAGACGGAGTCGGAGTCTTCGTCGGAAGAGACGGGGGAGGGTTGGAAGGCGCAGCATGCAGGCACCATGCACTCCACTAGTGACCGGAAAGATCGCCGGAAACGCACATCCTTGGTGCAGTCCACCGCCGTTGTTGTGTCTATGATGTGAATGGGGCCTCTTTGGCTTCCTAAGTCTATCATCCTCATCCTTGCTACAGAGAGAGAGATAGAGAGTAGTGGAGTTTAGGGTTAGGATGTAATAAGAAGGTGGGGAGGAGGGAAGGGGGGAGTTAAATAGAGAGGGACCAGAGGGTGTGGGAGAGGAGCAAGAAAATTAAAATGAAATAAAATTAGAATTTATATATTTATGTTATTAAACAAAATTTAGATTATAAAAGAACTGTTTAGAAAGAGAGAGAAGATGATGTTGCCAATGTATTTTTTTTATGTTTATTTTTATTGTGGCTGTTGAGCACAGAGAGGGATATTCAACTTTTATGTGTGAGTCAGAGTCAGGGTTGGTTTTATTAATGGAACAGTAGTTTATTCAATTAATTTACTAAAAATAATATATTGATAAAAAAAAAGAGCTAGCAGTCCAGTGCTACAAAGCTCCACATGCGTGGATCTGGTGAAAGGTCGGATCACTTGAGTCTATTATACACAGTCTTACCTTATTTTTTTTGCAAGAGGTTATTTTCACAATTCGAACTCATGACCTTCTGGTCATATGGTGACAACTTTACTGTTGCGCCAAGACTCCCTTTAAAAAATAATATATTAATAATTAAAATAAAAAAATAATATATAAAAAATAGAAAAACACATATAGCATTAGAAGATATATGAAAATAAAACAAAAGAAAACTCAGAGTTGATGGATTATCAACCTGTCTTGGTTTGGTTAATATATAGATAACTTGTAATTTATTTATTTTACTAAAAACTCTAATTTATATATATATATATATATATATATATATATATATATATATATATATATATGAAAGGAAAACCCTAAAGAAGAAAGGGTGGTGCGCATGGGCATGAGAGCAATATTTTGGTGGGTTTTTTTCTGGGCAACTTTTACTGCAACGTGATGAAGTGTGTCATGGTTAAGGAAAAAGAGGTTGGATCTGAATATATGGTGTGGATTCCAGCCTTCAAAAGTTCTTGTTGCTTTCCTGTCCTTATGTTGCTTGTGGTCATTTCAACTCTCAACAAACAACTTCATGATCAGTCTTGATCTCTAAATGAGATTATTACCAATATTGTACTGAAACCCTAGCTAGCTAGATATTGTTGTCTTGATATCATTAAGTAATGCCCATAGATGTTGAGTCATTTGAAGGTGTTGATGTATTGCTTGTAATGATGGATAACAAGCATGACTGCTATAAGCTCCTGCATGAGAAGACGAGCCAGTGGTCAATGAAATCCTTCAACCCTTCTTTTCCTTTTTAGCAACCAAACAAACTCTATGGCCATGCATAAGAAAAAAAAGTAGCTTTTGTGGTCCTTTCTTCTTCTATTGTTTCTGATTGTTCTTACTCTTGTGTTGCATCTTTGTATATATGGTTGTTTGTATATATATGAATGTATATATGTGTAGCAGCTAGCTAGCTGTGGTGGATGTAGCACATCCACAAACACTAACTAGAAATCACTCAAATTGAGGTATTAATTGTTGCAACCTATCATCTTCCATTTGCTGATTGTTGTGGTCCATCAAAGATAGAGATAGCAACAGAGAAGTTTGGCATGGTTCTCTTTTTAGTTTTACTAGATGGTCCATGGCCATTGATTGATAATTAACTCCACTAGATCACAACCCAGAGAGTGTTTCAAACTTCTCTCAATATTCTTAATGCTCTCAATCTGATGGAATTCTTTGTTTGCTTCCACTTGCTATGAAGAAGATGTGGTGCTTTAGTTAAACTATATATATATATGTGATCTAGTGCTCACTGAGATTTATCTTTCATTTGTCTTTTTTTTTTTTTTGGGAGAGATGAACATATCGGTCAGCGACCCTCTGTTAAGTTCCCACGGGCGTGCGCCCACCCGGGTTCGAATCCGGCGCGAGTTAAGCGGGATTAAAGGTTTACATGCCACGCGTGCGAGAACGGGGACTCGCCTCGAAAGGGTACTCAGTAGATCTTCGAACCCGGGTGGGTGTCGAAGAGCGCGACCGTTTTGCCGCTCGGCTAAGAAGCCTTTGGCATCTTTCATTTGTCTTTTCCCACTCATTTGATCAGAAAGGAATGGACTAGCTAGTTGTATAAGAGGATCAATCTCCTTCTTCATTTGTCTTTATAAAAGGAGTCCCACTTTTTGTGATGTCCCTCTAGTATTAGAAATACTGTTTCTTTGGTACAAGTTTATTGGTTGCAATCATGCCATGCTCCAATGGACATGAGCACAAGAGCATGAGGAAGCCCATTGATGGTCTTTTGCCATGCTCTTGTGCTTTATATATGTTCTCTGAGCATTAGATAATTAATCCATTGGCATCTTGTACATATGAAATTAATAACTAATGCTTAACTTTGTTCTAGTGCTTTAATCATGGACTCTTTCTTAGTGCTAAGTAAAGTAGCACTTTAATTTATCTCTCAAAATTCTTCGGTTTTTGGCATCTCTTTGTTAAGCCGTGAGCCTTAATTTGAAGATCTTAATGGGGTTCTTTAGAGTGATCACTATGGAAATATATAGTCAGAGTCCACTAATCAACTGTGTTTTTCTGTTCCTTAATTAAGAGAAAGCATGAATAGCTTTAGATTCATCAGTAATGGACTGGGGTTGGTTTTTCAGGGAAATGGAATCCCTGAGGACCACAATCCATATGGATGGAATTGTGGTAGGAGAGGAGTCACTCTAATCCTAAATTAATTAGATTAAAAAATCAAGAATGGGTGAAGTTTGTGTGGAATGAATATAGAACATTAATGCTCTAATTAGGTGCTAATTGCATCAATTCAGAAGGCAATTACGACTGGATTAATTCCTTTATAATGTGGAAACAAAGGGAAAAAGGTTATATATAGGACAAACAAAGGTACTGGCAGAAAGTTGAACAATGCTTCTATATAACATGAGAATCTATCATCATCCTAAATACATAAAGTTCGGTAACTGAAAACAAATCTAGTATGATCTAAGAAGGATCTAATTTTAGTAGTAATGGTTGGATGAAATATTTCGAATCTTGCTTTGAATATTATGACCTGAATCACATACCCGAGATGTCCGATCTGAATATTTTTATCTTTATATATATATACCCATACTATATATAATATACTTACATTTTCAAATCTAATGAAATAATTAAAAATATGATTTATCTACTTAAACTAAGGACACACCAAAGGACCATTAGTCTAGCGGTATTTCAGGTCCCGTGTATTAGGTAATTCGTTTGATTGAGTATATTATCAGGTTCGAGTCTCCACCCCGTAAATGAGAGGAGCAATTTAGGTAATTCATGAAAGACAAACTCCCAAATTCCAGACACATCTCAGACACGATAAATGAGTATCGCGAGGATGCTTGTCACCTAAAGACAGGCCTCATAACAAGCCCTCTGGGAAGGTTTTTATGGCCTATGTTAAAAAAAAACTAAGGATCGAGCATGTCAACCACTCCCCATAGAGTTCAATTAAACTAAGAAAATAACAATGCTTCTATTGGGATGAATTACAGAGATCTGAAGACGATTAGGTTCTGGTTCACATGAACCGACACTAAGAACAGAAGAATGTGTTAGGCATAGTTGTGTGATATTTAATTGTGGCAGAGGAAGAGAAGCTAATTAAGGCCCTATGTACAAGCCCAAAAAATTATGGATAAGAAAGAGAAATGATAGAGAGAAAATAGATTTTTATTTTTGGAGCAAATGTGGATCAATAATAACCATTCATTAAGATGAGGGGAGTTTATAGAGTTTGCAGAATTATAAAAATTCAAGACAATAAGAAACTGAAACATAAAAGAAAGATAACATATACACAATAGCAGAGATTTGACAGAGTTAGTCACATTTCTTCTCATGATCTCTATTCTTTTTTTTTTCTTCTTTTTGAAAAAGTGGATAAACCATATTTTATTTAATCATGATAATAGGTTTACATTGCTAGGTAGATCAGGATTAAAAATACATAGTTTGTGATTGTCCCTCCCGTCTGCCGACAATGCACCCGATCTTGTTCCTAGCTCAGGCTTGAACTGTGTCCTCCCCGGAGGAATCTCCATCTTCGCCACTCGCATGTCGATGTGAATTTCGAGCTTCGCTTCACTGCGCTCGGCCGCCAAATTTGGTCTTTTCGCCATAGGAGCTGCATCAAACCAAGAGATAATGAGAAAGATATCACTTAATAATTGTAAGAAAACGCCTGCTTATCCTTCCGAAGCACCGTCTATTTCTCTCTCCCCATATGCTCCAGGTGATTGCCATTGTGGCGATATCCCATCCTCCTCTTAGGGTATGGTCCACCCCGGAGGAGGTATCCCTGGTGCCCCATAGCCTCCGGAGATCCACTTCCCTAATTCGAGCCCCGAACAGTGACCTGAAGTGGGACTCACGTATGGGCATGAGACGAGTAAATGGTGGACCGTTTCATCCTCCATCCCGCACAAATTTGACTCACATTTGACTCACGTCAGATGTGATCTCTATTCTTTTTTTTATTTTTTTATTTTTTATTTTTTTGCATGTGGTCAACAACGACTATCCTTTTTTTTGTGATGGTGTATAAATCATATTTTTTTAATAATATAAGAGTTAGTTATAGCAACTCAACTAGAAAGTTAAAGTAAATGAGTGCCACTATCTTAGCTGAGTTGATGCTGACCCTCCTCAATCTGCTGTTGTGCCGTCCTCAAAAGCTTCGTCACACCCTTCGAACTGTGTCGGCGTGTCGTTGGCAAATTCGAGACTCCTCTTGACTAAATTATGCTTCGCCTCTAGCTTTGGTCTCTTGGACTGTGAAGTTGCATCCAACCAAAATAGTATGAGGAATGAGATATCACAAATAATTTTTAAGAAAACGTGTTATTTGTCTTGAAAACATCGTATATTTCATTCTCCCTATATACTCTAGATAATTGTCATCACAATGAGATTTCATCCCCTTTGTAGGGTTTTTGTACACCCATGGGGAGGAAGTTCGGGCGCTCCATAATTGTTGTAGCAGGCTATACGGCTCTGTTGTGATCCCAAAAATATTACAGAAATAGCGTCATATTTTTATCACATATGTGTAGAAAATGAGCAAGTGGGTTACTGTCCCGTCGTCCGTGTCACACAAGTAGCATTTCATACTCTCTCCTCACCACCGCAGTAGTGAGAAGAAAAAAAAAATACAATCAAACTTAATTATTGACAAGTGTGGACGAAGCAGTGGCTTGTGCACATTAATTTATTAAAAAAAATTGATAGTGTACATGTAAGATGAAGACATGAGAAGTCTTTTAAATATTACTTGGTCAATAAAAATATAAAACGAAAGATGAATGTTGGGAAGCATGTTTCTTCTTTTCATAAGTACTCAAGGCTTAATGAAAACAAATTAACTTTGTTTACAAGAGATTGATTTTTTTTAAAAAAAAAAATTGGATAAACCACATTTTATTTAATCATGATAATAGGTTTACATTACTGGATAGATCAGGATTAGAAATACAAGAGATTGATTCTTGTTTACATATTTTCCATTGCTTAAAGTATCCTCATCATGTACAATAACCTTCTGGTGCGTATGAATTCTAAAGTAAGTAGAGGAAAAGTCAAGTAAAACAAGATGCCAAAGTAGCTAATAAATGAAGGAAAAGGTATGTATTCATTGATTTCTTGTGTGAACTATAAGAGCAATTTGTGTTGAAAATTAAAACTGAACATGAGAAAATTAATGGTGCATGATTAGCCATGTTAAAGATGAAGTGGAGGACCTGAAAAGGGTGAGACAAAGTAATGTCAAACAAGGCCTTGGGACATGCATTCTAGTTTTCTTAGCCTCCAAGAATGTCATGGCAAAAGACAGAGAGGACACCTTGTCATTTCCATCCCTTCCTTAACCATCAGAAAAAGAAACAAACAAGCTAGATGACATGTTAAGTGATGTATGCTTGGCAAATTAAGCATGGAAGCATGCATGTTTATATATAAAATACTAATTGTTCCTTTTGTCTTCTCATGCTCACCAAAGCATGAATGGTTAAGAAGTTGGATATATGTCATGGCCTTCACCATCAGATGCCGTGCAAAGACGAAGAAGATGATGCTAAGACAACACACATGGTTGAAGAAGAGAAAGAAGTGAAGGAATATATTATATATGCATATATAGATATATATTGTCTACAACTCATGCTTCTCTACCTTTGGTTTCAACTTTGATCTTTGTTTACTAATAACTAGTGGATTGATGGATAAAAAAATGAGTAAATTTATCCCGAACAAAAGTAAAATGGGTTGTTATACATGTGGTTTAATTTGAAGTCTGTCGTCAATCTTTTGACAAAATTGCTCTACAACAGGTTGTCGGTTTTTCAACTTGATTTATATATAATTTGTCATAGTTCAAAAACGTGATAGTTTAGTAATAAAAAATAAAAAAAAAAGGGATAGAGATAGATCTAAGATCACATAGAGAGAAAGGTAATGTCTAAGGATCTACATATATAGATTAAATATTGAGTCCGATATTTTTGTTTTTGATAGAGTGACATGGAGACAAAAAATCCATATAGCCAACCTCATTTAGTATGAGATTAAGGCTTAGTTGTCGTCGTTGTATTCCTATAATTTATACATCAGGAGGGTCAATTTTGTCTTTTCTATGGTATTTATAGATCCATATATATATATATATATATATATTGGCAATATGAGCGATAAGCCCCTAAAAAGCCATGAGTGTGCATAATCCTTAGCAGAGGAGTCATGAGTAGTGGAGCCTATGTACACGTGTCTGCACGGGATACACCATGCACACAAACGCTGCTCAAGCTCCCCGAAAAATACCTTGAGTAGTGAATTGAACCAGCGCCATATTGGCGCAGAACTTTTACAGTGACCAATAGACCCTTTATATTCTTTTAGAGGTATAAAATTGTGGGAAGGATATAAGAGAGAATGTATTGTAATACAAATTGTTTAGAATACATAGTGGAGGTGGCCATTTGGAATAACATAGTGGAGGAGATGAATAGAAAGAGATAGATAGGGTTTTCAAAGGATTCCAGACGTCTCTCCTAGTTTGAAAGAAAGGTGCAACTCCGATGGATGTCCTTGTCCATGGGCTCAGCTTCTGTCCCCCCTGTCACCTGCTCCGATGTGATGTGATGTGCTCTCTCTCTCTCTCTCTCTCTCTCTCTCTCCTTCATTAATTTGTAACTCAGTACTTGACTCAGTTGGTGACAGTACTTTGAAGAAAGAGAAGAGAGCTATATATATATATATATATATATATATATATAATTATTGGGCATGCACCAAATGGATCAATAAGTTACAGAAGAGAAAATCATATATACACAAACTAATAACAAGCACAGGATCATCTAGCATTAGATTTACAAATCCAAATCAAACTAATGCACAAGGATATCTTATACCATATCTATGCTATACTGCAACTAAAAGAGTATTTACAGTAAAAAACCTAGCTAGCTAGCAGCTAGCTAATAGAATCCATGCATGCATGATAAGAAGAACGCATGGGTGGATATTCACAGGTCTAAACAACACACACCTGACCAATTTCACATTTTTGACATGTACCTATAGCTTCAAAGAAAGCTTTTCATTGGCATCTGTTCTTATTAGTATCTGTTCTTGATTTCTTCTATGCATCATCTACTTCATTGCATTGGATTCAGAATGGGGCTCTGTGAGGTATACCCTTACGACGAGATGTCCGGTGGTTGATCTTCGGAGGGGTCACCGGAGAAATGCTGCCCATATAGTTCCCGCTTTCATCCTCGGACCACCTCCAGCCATCCGATGAGCCTGCCGGAGTAATTGTGAAGGCCGAGGCCTTCAGAAGCTTTCTAGGAGTAAACGAGTCATCAGACTCGGATCCATGGATTGAGTCACGACTCAGTTTTGGCCGGAGAATGAAAGTCAACTCTGAGTCACCTCTCTCCATTCCTCCAAGCTGCAATACAAGAATGGCATTGCCAATTCATTGTAATTAAACATCAATAATAATCATGAGACAACAGCAACAACAAGATCATATCCATATTTTGTATAAAGATTAAATTCAACGAAATCAATTGATCACCTTGCAACCAAGAGAGCAGAACCTAAAAGAATCCAACAAGCTTCTACAACAAATCTCACAGGTGTTGGTGACTCCCTTCCCTGGCCTTGGCTGTGGCCTTTCGTTCAGAAACACAATCTTAGCGCTGTTGATGATGTACGTTTGCACACATGAAATGTCTATGAACTTTGACACCTCCGATACTCTAATCACATTATGATATGATGATCTCCTAATCTAAAAACAAACAAACAGATGATCAAACAAACATCCAACGGATTTAAGAAAGAAAAAAATAAATATAAATAAACCTGAACGAAATGGTGGTCTTTGTGATCAGAGAGACAGTAAGAACAAAGGGCAGTTCCCATGCAATCCAAGCAGTACATGTTACACTCGTTCTTGCTGGATTCTACATGGATTTCACAGGGTTTGAAGAAGCTTGTCTTCAGCAATGGTCTCAGCCATGGCGGCTCTAATTCCTCAAATCCCATTCTAATCATCGGACCCACCTGAGAAACCAAAGAAATTAAACCATCAGAATCAATGGAGAAAACCATCAACAAGGAAGAAGAACTCTAGATAGTACTCTATAGACTCTTTTCACTATACCATCACTTTCTTCTGCTTCGTCCTCACAAACCCAAAGTTTTTATGGATCTCAATCGCCAGCTCGTCCAGTTGGGGAGAAAACTCCAACCTGAAAACATTGAAACAGAGAACAAAACAATAACATCAAAATCAAACCTTTCTCATGACAAACAAGAACCAATCCGAGAAGCATGAAGGAATACCTCTGAATCGAATCAAACAAGAAGATTTTTTCCTTGGAAATCGATACAGAAATCCAGCAGTGGAGGAGGAAATGGGAACAGGGGAGAGAAACAGAGTGAATGGTGAAAAAGGAGAGCTTTTATATATATATAATAGAGTTCTGATATTATAAGGCGGTTTGCTTGGCATACGGTTCAATCAACGGTGGACAAACGATCCGGCCCCTCACTCAAGAAAAGACAGCCGTCGGATTGTGGACTCATATGCTGACAAAGACGGTCGCTATTAATGACCATTAATGGTTATATATTGTCTAATTCCACCATATTTAATAATTTTAAATATATATATATATTAACATATAAACATAATCATTAAGGAAACAGCAAGGAAACTTAACATTAACTTATCAATTCTTAAACAAAACAAGATTAGATCATCTCCTACTTTTATATATATGTATAAAAATACATGTATAAAATAACAATGACATGAACACATCAACCATATTGTAGTGTTTTAATGGCTTTAATTGATCATATCAAACCACATGGAAGTTATCGTTTGGTACAGTATATATATCATCCAAATTTGGACAAAACATACAGAAAAAATGAAAGAAATTGTATGCTTGTCAAATAAAAGAGGTTGGTCAACTAAGTAACATCCCGGAGATCTCTTTCAATCTATGGGATGGATGGCTTGCTTAATTGGACTTTTCAAAGGATGGCTATGAATCATGTAATAATCCACCCGAGAGGAAACATCTCCAACTCTTATCCAAGGAGTTCATCTTTTATTTAATGAAATGTAATTAACTTAATCAAGGAGTTCATCTGATATTTTCAAGAAAAAAAAATCCCAACTTCAACAAATAGGGTGATTCAGGCTTTTGATAACCGTCCGATTTGACGAAGACTTAGATCCACCGTTGATCCAGAGGGATGCCGCCTCGACATGGCGGCGCCGACTTAGAAGTCACGTCACACGTGTGAAGTGTTGGGAGGTAAGAAAGCGGCGTGCTTTGAGGGATAAGCTGACGTGTCTTCTAGCGGGAAGGTTGGATACGCTGCCGCCGCTTTCACATTTAATTTACTAAATTACCCCTTTGTGTTTTGCAAAAATCCGATTAAGGCCCCCAGATAGGTATCTCATTCATACATATAAAAACTCAAGTATTAATGTATTAGTGTAACTTGAAATATGAGAGAAATAAAGAAATTAAATCTATCTCTGGATAACATATGAGCTGAATTGTGTCCAAGTAAAATGTGTCTGTTTGAATCATCATCTTTCTAAAAATATAATGGGCATGCATCATCTGATAAGTTTGATTAGTGATAATAAAAATGAAAATATTTGAAAACCACTAAATCTTTGGTGGTGAGAGTTTTTGTATTTATATTCATAATATAATAATTGTATATAAATATTGATTATAAAATAAATAAAAAATAATTAATGATCTGTACTTGTAATTGAAGGTTGATTTATGTACATATAAAAGGCCTTAGATTAACGGAAAGGATCCTCAACACCCCACACAAACTAAGCGTCAAATTTGAAGAGACGTGGTAGTTTGGATCGGAAAAATTAAAAAAAGAGGCCTAGGCACATTTTTTGTGGAGATATTCACAACTTGTAAGTGAGAGGGCACATACTGTGTGCGAAGTTTGTCAACGATAACAAGTTCGCGTAGAAAGTGGTAGTCGAACTCAACATGCTTGCCCGTTTGTGAGAAATAGGGTTAGTTGGAGCTCAAAAGAATTGCACTTTTGTTGTCACATAATAAAAAAAGTCTATATGGTAGAGAAACTTTAAGGTCACAAAGGAGATGTGTGAACCAAAGAATTTCGACGTGTGAGAGCGCAAGAGCATGATACTCAAACTCATAGTTTGAACAAGAAACAATAGATTGCTTCTTGTCGTCACTCCAAGAAACCAAATTATCACCAAGGTAAATAGAATAACCAGAGGTAGAGCAACAGCTATCAGGACATCCTGCCCAGTCGATATTAGAGTAAGCAACTAAAGCACCAAAAGCAGCAGATGGATCAAAAGTGAGACCAAAATGCAGTGTGCCTTAACACAGCGAAGAATGCGTTTTACAACAAGAAAGTGGTCTTCAGTTGGAGAGTGTAGAAATTGACTAATAAAGTTTACAACATGATTAATGTCAGGTCACATGATATCTATAAAGAGTGGGATTCGAAAACAGAGGACCATCAGAAGAGAGGTGCTAAGAAACAACCATGGGAGTATAAGTAGCTTGTTGTCAAGTAATTGAATTCGCTTAAGAATGTGCCGTGCAGATTTCAGCTTACTGATAAAAACACCATCAAAGTGTAGCTTCAAGACCAAGAAAGTAACTGAGGGAACCCAAATCCTTAGCAACGAATTTAGAATAGAGCTTACAAGTAAAGCTATCAAGAAGAGATGAGTTGTTTCCTTATCAGACTACATGTGAAAGACAATGATTGATGTATTTGCACGATTGTAATAAAAACCAAGGTGAATGAGGAAAGAGTTGAATCGTTGAAACCTGACATGAGGAGCTTGCTCTACGCCATAATTAAAGTGCTTTCTTCAATTAACAAATTACATGATTAGGGAAGCTAGGGTCAATGTACCCAAGAGGGTTTTCCATATAGACATGTTCAGTAAGATGACCATTGAGAAATGCATTTTTGACATCAAGTTGGTAGAGAGGCCATTTGTTGGTCATAACAAGAGAAAGTACAACACAGACAATGGTAGCCTTGATGACATAGCTAAAAGTGTCAGTGTAGTCTAGACTAGATACCTGTGTATAGCCATTAGCAACAAGACAGGTTTTGAGATGCTCGATAGATCCATCAGGCAGTATTTGGTCTGAAACACCCATTTGGAACCCATAATGTTGGTGTGAACAGGTTGAGGGACCAAAATCCAGGTATGATTATTTTGTATAGCTTGAACTTCTTCATCCATGGCGGCTAGCCAAGTAGGATTTTTAGCAACATATTTTAATCCTTTAGGCTCAGTGGATTTAATGAGAACAGAGAAAATACCAGAGGATCCCAAGAGTGTAAGATTAGCCGGTGATGAGTTTTAAAAATACCAGCTTTGACTTGTGTGAGCAGAGGTTGAGAACCCATTGGAATAGCCAAAGGAGGAGCAGCGGTAGGTACTTTAGTCTGATGGTATTTGGGTTCCGTGCCCTCAACCCCGTCGCGGGTTTGAGGTGATGTGGGGGGATTTTCCTGAGGCGCTCCACGTGGGGCACTGCATTTGTTCAGCACTTGTTGCTAACTTGCTTTCCCGGGAGTCGATCCCGGGCCTATCCCCGTCCTTTGGTTCTTATCCAGCGACTGGCTAGCCAGTGGCTCTTAAGGTCAAACAAAAAAAAAAAAAGAAGCTAGGTTAGGAATTCATGAGTTTTGCAAAGAGGGACATGCAAGAGAATCATTGGTTTACAAAGACTCATCCATTAGTATGCGGGTTAGATTCTTATTGAGTAATGTAAATATTAATTACAAAATAAATGAAAAGAATTTATCTACGTCTATAATTATTGAGGATTGATTTATGTACAAATAAAAGGTCTTAGATCAAAACAAAGAATCCTCAACAGGATCCTTAACAAAAAGAAGCTTAGTTAACTAACTCATTACCACAACTCTTTGATGTCCCAAAAGACATTATATGCACCACCTCATGACCTGTCACCTTCCTCAACAACTACCTTTCCAAATTCCAATAATATATATGTCTGTATCATCGCATGAATTACATCAAACTAAAAAAAACAAAAAAAATGAAAGAAAAATAATATCATAAATCAGTTTAATATAAATATGGTGTTCATCTTAAAAACATCTTCAGATCTTCTCATAGCAACCGGATCACAACCCCATCCAAAGGTCTGCATTAACATGAATGATAGGGGAGTGGGCCAAGAGATCTTGCATCCGCAGAAAAACGTCAAATTTGGCTTGCAGTTGGGAACACCAAAAGTAGGTTGGCTCACATTTATTTGTCATTAATGCACATGAAGCAAACAGAAAAGAAATTTCATGGAAATTAACAAAGATGAATACCAAATGATATTTGATTGGCTAGTGGAATTTGAGAAATTACATGTAAAATTACTCCTGGCATGGTGTTTAATTTAAATTGGTTTCAAGTGTTTAAGTAAAAAAGTTACTTCTAGAAGAGTCAAGGTAGACCGTAGACCTAGCAAGTCAAAATCCTTGGTCAGAAGATGATTATTTTCATACAATTTATTTTTTTAAAATATAAATAAATCATTAAAATTATGTATTTTACATGATTTAAACTTTCAATCTCTCCCGTCTCCCGTAAAAGAGAATGATTAGTCAAATTTTTATGTAAAAATTGGTTGTCATATAATTTAAAATAAATAGTTTTTTTATTTATTTAAAATAATGAAAATAAATTTAGTTTTTCATGTTGGAGATTTTTATCTCTGCTTTTGACCTTATTGATTTGGTTATATATTTATTCATTGTATCAATGTATGTTTGGGTTAGGTAATCCAACTAAATGTTGTGCAAAGTTCTAAATCCAATAAATTAATCATTTATACATTTTCTTTCATTATCCTTTAATCAACTCAACATAAATTAGTTTTGTGTACTAAGACATTAAAACCAAAACAAGTGCATCATATAAAATCATAAGTTTACACATAGTGCACTAAAAACAGTGATATATATTTACATTTAAAAAAATACAAAAAACTAATTTCTAATTGCATTAAAGATGAAAATTAAGAGAAGACTAATTAATTCAAATTTTAAAAAACTGACACACAAAAAAAAAGAAGTCAGTGTGAAAACAAAAAAGACCAACAATATATATATATATATTTATATATATATTTTTTTATCATAAATCATAATCCATCATTCATCGCATAGAGACTTCTTCCGGTGTTGAAGCATGAGCCTCCTTGCTCCAGCACTGGGGAGTACCCGCCGCCGACGAGCCATAGTACGACGAGGTCACCATCGTGCTCGTCGACGTGGACCCCAAGTCATCAACCACAGCGGACGGCCATACAAACGCCGGCCTGAACGGCGGCATCTTCGGCGGCTCCACCGCCCCGTATATAATCTGCACCACTACCTCGGTCTTCGGCCGCTCCCCCGCCGCCGGATGGCTACACGCCATCCCAAGCAGCAACAGCCGCCGCGCCTCCTCTCCATCAAACTCTCCGGCGAGCCTCCTGTCCACGGCGTCAAGCAACCTCCCCTCTCGGTGCAGCTTCCACACCCAGTCCACCAAGAACTGGAACCCTGAGACGTCACAACGGGGCCGGCGCCCGCACACGGTCTCCAGCACGACAGCGCCGAAGGCGAACAGGTCGGACTCGCTCGTCGCCTTGCCGGTGTGGAAGCACTCCGGGGCGATGTATCCCATGGTGCCCGGCACGCCACCTAACTCAATCTCAGCGTAAGATGTTTTATCTGTTTCTAATGCTCGAGCGAGACCAAAGTCTCCTAAGCGAGCATTGAAGGCAGAGTCAAGCATGATGTTGGAAGCCTTGAGATCTCTGTGTACCACCCTTTGATCGTATTCGTTGTGGAGGTAGTGAAGGGCGGAGGCGACGCCGGTAATGATGGTGTAACGGCGGTCCCAGGGGAGTAAGGGGCGGTCGGCGCCGCCGAAGAGGTGGTGGTCTAGACTGCCATTGGGCATGTATTCGTATACTAGAAGGAGAAGTCCATTCTTGTGACACCATCCTGCAGTTAATTATTATGTTAATCCTTAATATTTCACCGTACGTAGTTTAGTCAGGGTTCATGTATATATGCATGCACGGGACAGAGGCGGCCACAGGCTCAGCCCATAACCGACAAATAAAACCCGCCATGTCAGTTGACACGGGATGTCGGACTGGCAACCCATAACCGGCCCGCATTGTAGTGAGTCCGATTACGGTTTAGGGTTCTCCTAATTAACTCGTGACCCGGCGGGTTATGATCTGGCTCACCGGTTCTAGGGTGGGCCAGGCCAGGTCCGGATCATCTGAAGGTGATCTGTAACCCGACGGACCCACCAGATCAACCTGGCCCAATAATGGGTATGTATTGTATGTTGGGCCGGTTTTTGGTCAATCCGAACCTATCAGATCGGGCCCGATAGGTCCGGTTAATCCGCCCGTGCCCCCCTCTAATCCAGCTAACATGATGGAGATTCCAGCCAAGAATTGAATTCTTTATTCTACTTGTTCAAAGGAATCAAAGACCTGAACTCTTCCTTGCATCATGTTTCACATGCTCCCAACAACCTCAATCATGGAACGGCTAGGTCACACCTTAAGAACAATCAACTTTAATTTTTGATAATTAGGTAGCCTTTAGTGTTAAGAATAGAGGTTTTAATGGTCACATCCATCCTATCTTCTTTCTTTTCTTTGAATAAATCCATCCTATCTTTTGACTTAAAGGAGTATCACCATCAAAAAAATGTCTGTATCTAAACTAGGAAAATATTAATAAACCATTTAATGAGAAGATCAAATAGCTAGGTAGAAAATAAGATGGATCGAATGTGTGATTAAATGGATGCAATGAAGATCGATCATTCATAAGTGATTGAATGAGGACGAGTAGTAGTTCTTACCCAGAAGCTTGACGAGACGCTTGTGTCTCAACCTGTTGATGATGGTGAGTTCATGCAAGAAGTCATCCTGGCACTTGGTTTTGTCCGACCTTGAGAACATCTTCACTGCCACCTCTGTGTTCTCCTCTGCAAGAACTCCCTTGTAAACTATCCCAAACCCTCCCTGACCCAACTTCAAATTCTCATCAAAGTTATTGGTCGCTTTCTTCAACTCCTTGAACTCAAACTCCTTCGGTGTCCCCGGCAAGCTCTTCAAAGTCCCGACCAGCACACTTGGATCATCCCCCACCTTCTTTCTCCTCATGTACAAGCTGATAATGAACCCAGTTAGAGCCAAGCCCGCCAAGGATCCAACAACGATCACCGCGATGTGCCATCCGAGGAGCCTCCGGCCTTTCTTCGGTTCGGGAAGTATCTCAATAGTGAGGTTCCATGCTAGCACGCAGTGGAGCTCATATCTGGTGCTGGTGGACGCCGAGAAACCAAAATAAGACCACTGAGAGACATACTGGCTGATATCTAACGGCTGGCTGAGCGCTGGCTTGCCAGGCTTTGCCACCCCCTCCAAGGCCATGAACACATCTATCCGGTGGCCGGCTCCATCATAATCTATCCAAACTGTATACTTGGTTGCATTCAGAGCAATCTCGATCCCTAATGGCTTCAACGACGTAGTAGCGTTGCTCTTGACGCTGTTGATGTCTAGACCGACATGGTTATCATCAGGATCGTATGCTAATTGTTTTACAGTATCAAACTCAATGGCTATGAATTTGTTTAAAGGGTTTCCATCGAGAGTCTCGTTGGTGAGGCCGAGGTAACCGCCATGGCTGGCCGGAGGAGGTTCATCAAGGGTTGGTAGAATGGCGAAGGCCAGACCTTCACCGTTAGGGGTGTTGACTATAGGATTGACGTTGAAGGTGAAGGAGGTGTTGAAGGAGGCTGCACGGTTGGTTGTGGAGTTGAGTGGCTGCCAGAGTTGGAAGGGAGTGTTGTAGATGACCCTGCCGGACTTGTTAACAAGATACGACTCAGGTGCGTTGCTGGAGTCCGGTGTGATCTGAAGAGCCCACTGGGTCACTTCAGCGTCATTTGAGAAGTTGAAATCAGGACCTGTGTTTGCCTTGGTGAAGTTGGCTAAGGAGAAGGTGAGATTCTCACACTTTGTGGTTGAGAGGGAGATGAAGAAGAGGATCATGAGAAGGTTGAGATAGAGCTTGTAATTTCTAAGTTTAATCATCTCAAGATCAAGAGTTTGTTTGCTTGAAGGGAATTAGAGATCCAGCAGCTAGAGAGGTGGAGGAGATGTGGAGAGGGAGTTGGAGATGTACTTTAGGGTATAATAATTTCTTTATATCAATTGGTGAGGGAGGAGTGGGTGTACATGAAATGGACAAACGGTGGACCCTTCCATCATCTTACTTGTTCTTTCATCCGTGGATCATGGGAAAAGAACAACTTGCTCATTCCCCGGCCCTTCTCGCAAGTATACAATGTAGTTTGAACCATGCATTAACCTCTCTCCTTAATAGACTGACTATCTTTTTTTTTTAATGAAAATTGATAATTTTGATTTAAGTCTTGAAATCTAGTTTTTTTTTTTTTTTATAACAAACTATATATACTCAATTTTCATTAACCACCAAATGATATAGGGAATTGAAGTGAGATATATTGATTTAATTGGTTGGATATTTAAAGGCAAGGGTAATACATATATGGAGCTCATGTTCATATCTTTTACATGTTTTTTTTATATTAATATAATTAAAAAAAAGGATAAACATGATGAGCAGAAGAAAAGACCATGACTAATATTAAAAGAAGTACCTAATTAAAGTCAAATTTGAATACTTGGTCAGAATAGGCTGGCCACATGTTAAAAGAAACAGCTTCGACAGCAATGTGCCTTGTGCTTTCTTTGGAAATACTTAATTCATTTTGGCATAGATTAATATATATATATATATATATATATATATATATATATATATATATTAGAGTGAAAATCGGTTTGGATCCCAATTTCACTCTAACCGTTGAATTTATTTGAAAGTCAGGACTTAGAACAGTAAGAAAATCAAAGAAAAAAACCAAACAACCAGGGAGAGAGGCATAGGTTTAACATGGAAACCCTTAAATTGGGGAAAAATCACGGGCCCTGATAGTGAGGGCTAAATCCACTAATCTTGCTTAATACAATGGGGGGAAGAAGAGGGGTTTGAGGAAAAAGGTGGAGGCGATGGTGATCACGATGGATGTCTACCGGGGAGGTTAATATGGTTTAATTTTTATATAATTTCCATTCATGATTTATCTACCAAAAGAATTTTCTCTTTTTAGATTACTGATCAGTTCAGTTCAAGACAAACAAATTTGATTTAAAATCACATAACTTATAATGTGCACATTTACTAAAATAAAAAAATAAAAAACATTGTTCTTTTCAATGTTCATTCCTTTCAAAATTTATAATTATATAAAACTAGTTATACAAATCAATTAATAATAATAAAAAAACCGAAGGCTTTACCAAATCTAACCCAAAACCCAATCTTGTGCGTCCATGCGTTTAATTTTATTTTAAGACTAAAAGGTAGAAGTGGCTTCTTAGAACTTTCATGCCCAAAACAATGAAGACTAAACAGTAAGGCCATATTTCTAAGAAAGCCACACAAACTTCATCAACATCCCTTCATTCCATTAATTCAAACTTTCCGTACTTGTTGTATGGGAGAGACAAAAGGAAATATAAGAATCAAAGTTAGAGATGGAGAAAGATGGAAAATAAAATGAGTCTATTGAGAGTAGGTGATTCAACTTCCATTGCATATGTAATTGAGGTGATTGTCTTGATGACATAAACATAGAAAAATATAATACATTGTCAAGTAACATAATTAAACCAAGCAATGAGAATCTGATGATGCATTGCATGGGCCCAAAAATCACTCTATTTGACTAGTAATTATTTGGACTTTTTGTATTATCTATATATATTTTTTTATCTATTACTATTATTTATGTGTATGAGAGAGAGCAAGATTATCATAATTCTAGATGTTGGAACTATATATGATTGTTTTTTTTTTTTTTTTTTGAAAAGATGGATAAATCATGTTTATTTAATGATAATATTTAGGGTTCGTTACATCACTCATTCAAAAAAATAAAAAACTTAAGTATATTATCATGTTAAACATAATTCCAACTATATATGATTATTGTAGTCATGGAGATATATATATGTTCTTGAAGAGTCAGAAGGACCGAAATTATAAATTGGCAATAAACAATCAAGAGTCTCTAATCCTCTTCTGACTTTAAGTTAATCGGTTGAATTCAACTTAATTCTAGAGAAGGACTTATTGACTTGCTAAAGATATATATGGTTAAACTAATTTGATTGATGGATATTTGTATGTAATTAATACATATATGTTTTATAGTTAATAAATCAAGACCTTTAAATTTTGTTTTTCCAAAGAGTTCATAGAAACAGTCTAAAGTCTTGTGTTTTCAACAAATTTTGATTTAGTTTGCAATGAATGATAATCTTAGAGGACAGCACATGCATTTTGGTTGCTTGATAAAGTTCTAAATGTGGTCATTATCTTCTTGAGCTGTTGGAATAGAATAAGAATCCTTTTCTTTCAAAATTTTAGGATTCGAGTCGCAAGGATGGAAAGGAATGGCTCAAAGCAAAAGCAAAGCATCTCTATTCATGCAATTACACCTACATATACCTCCATGTTCTTAGTGCACTATAATTTTCTTGTTAATTAAAACAAATGAACTCCTATATCACTAATCAATCTTTGCATGTATATAAGCATTCTGAATTCAAGAGAACTTGTAGCTTTTGTTTCTTAATTACTCAATGTTGAGGCATTATACTTTTCTTAATTACTTTTCGAAGGTCTTATTTGGCACTTCATGGGGAAATCAATATGGTCTTTATCACATGCAATGCTCCCAAAAGGCCATTGCAAAGACAAGTCCATTTATCATACCTCATTAGTGGAACTCTAGGATGGTCCTAACATCTCATTTTCATCTAGAATCTGAAACTCGATGGTCCACCAAACATATCAGTTTGCTTAATTATTTTTAGTTTTTTTTATTATGTCTTAATTTGCTAAATATAATTAACTTTCCATATCATATAAGTTCAAACAAATTCCTATAACATATGAGAGTGAATAATTAGAAGGGTCTAATAATTAGTTTAAGTTTTACTCAATAATTCAGAGTTCTCTAGTTCATATCTCACTGGCATCCAGCTCTAGCTATCTCATGAGCTAAGATCAAGCTCCCACTCTACTTTATCCAACCATAAATACTACTCTGAATGCTTTCTTTGCTTTCAGGCCATCCAAAAGATATAATCATAGAGTTGATCCCCAGAAAGGAGTAGCAGCATGAACAGTCTGACAGCTAAGAGATCAAAGAGCTTTCCCTCACTTAGAACTCCTCCAATGGAGGTCATGACAACAATGGCAAAGCCAAACCAAGGTGGCGAAATCTTCCATTTTAGCCACCCTCAACACCCTCTAGTTCCATTTAACTTGCCTTACCTCTTCACCTGTATCGGTTGCAAGGAGTATGGTGCAGGGATGAGGTTTAGGTGCCAAATTTGTGACTTTGAACTCCATGACTTCTGTGCTCTTGCTCCTCCATCTCTCATCGATCATCCATTCCACATGCAACACCAGCTTATTTTCTTCACAAAACCAGGTACGTACACACACACATATATATACTTAGGTACACATGCATTGTACTATCTTCACCAATTAAAACACATGATTTCTTTGAACATGCATGCAGGTGGTTTTCTGAGATCAAAATGTGACATATGTAGCAAGGCAACCAAAGGATATGCCTTCCATTGTACAATCTGTGGTTTTTCCATGCACCCATGTTGTGCTACTATGTATGGGGAGATGAATCTCCCAGTCCATGAGCATCCACTGATCAGTCTGTCACCAACTTTGAAATATTCCTCTAGTGGTGGAGGAGATTCAGGCCTGTTTTTCAGATGTCAAGTGTGCAACAGAAAGAGGTCTGGCCAGTTCTATGGCTGCATTATTTGTCAGTACTATGTTCATGCCATTTGCGCAAAGGACATGGTCAATGGGCTCTATGTGCATGGAATTAAGCCTCCAAAGAAACAAAACAAACTTGGGGCTGCAGCAAGGCTTGCCACCCATGCACTCTTTGGCATCATTGGGGGACTCATTGAAGGCATTGGAGAAGGCATTGGAGAAGCACTGATTGATAATATTGGAAGATCAACTAGGAGCCGTGTTATCAGACCCAGATAGACAATGGTTTTAATTACTTGCCATTATCCATATCTCTGATCTCTATCTTCATCTCTTTAATTGTTTGTATCCAAACTTCTAAATATATATGTTAATTTGATGTTGTGTGTGTTAAAAATCCAAGTTTGAACATATAATATATAATGTGTTCATTGCCAGTTGACCACAGTACTGGAGAATATTCATTATGGAGTCTCTTACTTTCCAGCATGTATATATATTTGGCATGAGAACTCCAACTTGCTCATTTTTGTAAGTGGTTATAGAAAAGAATCATGCATGCAATTGATCATCACCAGGTTTATGCTGTTCTTGTACCCTCAATTTAGTTTCTGTTAACTTGTCTATGAAATTAACAGTTAAAAGGTAAGAATTAGGAAATCAAGGACAAAGTGGTGCATGGAGGAATAATTAACTCGATCGGGTTTTAATTAAAAGGACATATATGGACTATTGGAACCAACACATTAATGAAAGCAAGGACAACAAGAAAGAATTGATTAAAGCTGAGATACATCCCATCCTCCCCTCAGAAGAAATAGATATTGATTTTATATATATCTGATATATATGAAAGCATGTGGGGTGGGGTTGAGCATCAAGATTCAGATGTTGGCACTGTCCTGGGAAATTTCCTTTTGTACAAGCTGCTGAAGAATGTACATACATGCATTATGCTAGTCCCTTGTTCTTCTTCACTATGGTAGATGCATATATGAGTGCATGTGAATGCCCACTTCTTCTTGCTCTTTTCCAATAAACTAATGTCTCCCATGCATTTAATTTCCTCATCCTTGGCCTCATTATCTGTTAGGAGTCCCCACTTGTTTTTTTATTGTTTACTTGGTTTGATTAACTGTGTGTTTTTGTTGTTAAAAATGGTGCCCATGTTGTGGACCGAGGAGGCAATGATATGAAAAAATATTCACTGGTTTGATCGAAGGTTTGTCTAATATATATTAGCTAGCTACAATCTGGTCATTCAACTTGTCATTTCCTCTTATTTTAATCAACAAGAACCATGGTCAATTATATATATATATATATATATATATATATATATATATATATATTCTTTTTATATATTTCTGTTAGTGCTAAAGCAAGTAAGTTGCATCATTTGACACATGGTGATGTGGCACAAGCTGACGTGGCAAGTTGACAAAGTCAAAGCATGCTGGAGGACTTCATAGAAAGCTTGAAGACTTCATGTAACCAGCCTTGGCAAGAAGCTATGATGGGAGTTGACCAAGTCAAGACAACAAGACATGGCTGACAAGTCAACGGCATTGAAGACATTCCACATGAGAAGAAGATATTTCGGGAGCTACAGTTGGAAGGTTGGCTATTAAGCTATCTTGGCAAGGAGTTATCATATGGAAGAAAACTAATGGGTTGCAAACTTGGTAGTTGCATGGATTGAAAGCTGACTTATTGATTGAAGATTCCATGCAAATGGATGCATGCTCAGCAGATTTGATTGAAGACTCCGTCAAAGGATGATTGATTGAAGATTGCATGCATGCTGATTGGAGATCTCATGCAAGTGGCAGCTGATTGATGATTAGGATTGGAGGCTAGATTTGACAACTAATATGTGATTGATGAGGTGATTGATTCATGCCAAATCATGGTCACATTTGGTGGTGACCAATAAGGAATGATAGGCCAAGTTGTGGTGAATCAAGACCAAGTTTGGAAAGAGATTGGTGGAGCCAATCTAATTAACAGCTCAACCTTGCATGATTGAAGATAAAGGTTGATTGAAGATCTCGCGCAATGGTGGGGTGCGATCGTGATATGCTGAGTACGTGACGGAGAGGTGGATCGGCTAGTTGCGTTGGTCGAGATCAGGTGGATCTGACGTAGTAGACTCAGAACTCAACCAGGAGGGTTGGAGGTGTGTCGAGGTCGAAGAGCAATGGTTGCTGTAGCCTTGGTCAGTTCGTCTTGCAGTCATGGTTACAACTAGATTGCAACAACAAAATGTGGAAGTTGTCCAATTTGGCAGTCGCAGAGATTTGGGAAATCAAAAAAATGTTAGCTGTCGTGTGAAGATAGGGAGGCGTCTATATAAGACTAGGACTCAGAGGATTGAGTTGCAATTCGTGTTGCAACTTATTTTACAACAGGAGGACAACCAAACCCGACAGAACTAACAATTTCCCTTCAACTACTCTTCATTCAAAATATTAAACTTCTATTTTTAAAAATTTTATAAAACCATAATGCATCAAACCAGAAGAACTATAGATAATTACTCTTGCAATTTAATTTATATGTATATATTGTAAATATTGATGTTTTATCTTCTTCTTTTTTTTTTAGTAGACAAAGGGATAAACCCCTCCACAGAGGGACGTCAAGGGGCATGGCCTTAGGTGACGAGTACCCTTGACCCCTCTCTTGCGCGTACAGATGTGGGGACTCAAACCTGAGAGCTTTGTGCTCGATCACTAAGTGAATTACTCAAACTGCTCCCTCTATTTACCGAGGTGGAGACTCGAATCTGAGAATATGCTCAATTTAATAAATTACTCAATGCACGGGATCCGAGATATCGCTAGACTAATGGTATTTTGGTTCAAACTAGTTTTTTCAACTTTTCTAGCATTCAAAGTCGAAGTTGATTACAAGTAGTATACTTTTACACAAATGAATAGTCACCGAACGTTGAACAAGTGCAACCTATATTTAGGTTAACTAGGACTGGTCAATAACTCAATATACAGTGTGGTCAATCTCAACATCGAGACGTGCCTAGGACGGCCTGTTGACTTATCTGCCTTACATTTTAGAATCAATTATTGATCATTTCTTCAACGTCTTCCTTCTTGTTTATTAGTTTTGAACTTTCTTAATCATATAGTACATCTAGTTTGGACATTACATCGATCATTAGTGATTTTACATCATCTTGTAGATTAGTGATCATTATTACCACCACTTTCTTAGTCATCTTTTGCGATTCTAAAAATTAAATGTCGAACTTGAAGACGACATTCTCCAAAAAGCCGAAACTGAAAAACGACACATAACTTGATGAAGAGGAGTTTAAAGATCACATATGACAAGCCGGTTCGAATAGCAGGAGGCGACAAAGCTTTCAAAAATGACACGACAGTGAACCAAATGGACCCAGGAGGAGTCTAAGGCTGTATTGCCATCCTCAATCAAAAGGCCGGCTCTAAATCTGAATTTTGTAACTTTATGCACTTTAGTTGAGTTTGTAATTTGATCTTAACTGTTATAACCAAGGTTGTCAGACCCGGCCCAGGGCATTGACCCGGCCAAACTCAGGGGTCAAAGGTCAAGGGTTCAAACGGGGTTCAACCGGGGATGAACCGGGTCAATAATAAAATATTAAAAAATAATTAATAATAATGAAATATGATATAAAATAAAATTATCATAATAAAAAATATGATTGATTAACAAAATTAAATATTTATATTTAGTCCGTGCTTAAAACAAACACATACTAAACAAAACCAAGGTTTTTGTTTTGTTTTTTAAGTTTTTCACTTTCATATTAAAAAAAAAAAAAATTACCCCGGGCCCGGTTCACTCGGCCGGGCCGGACCGGCCGGGTCCCGGTCCGACCGGCCGGGTCGGTGACGTGGCGCCGGGTCTCGGCACCCCCGGTTTTGGGGTCCAACTCGGCCCGGCCCACCCCCCGGGTCGCGGTTTTTTCGGTTGACCCGGTCGGGCCGGGCCGGGCCGGGTCTGACAACATGGGTTATAACTAATAAATAAATATGATTTATTTAATATATTAATACTTTAATTTTAGAAAACAAGTTAATAGTATAATCACGTCAAAAATAATTTAAAATAGTTATTCACATAAATGGAATATAACAACCAATGGTTGAGATTTATCTTGCCTAATCACCATCACCTCCACACGTGACACGTGGCCCACCGAAATCCACCACCGAACGCCACTCCAGTTATTTCCTCAAACAAGGAAGGCTAATATTGTCATTCTCGAAGGGCAAGGGTCAAAATGAAAAAATCCCAGACAAATCCACGTCTTGATGAGCGGGACCCACTGTGGGGCCCAGTGATGACGTACCGTACGGGTGATGGCACAGCATCGTTGGACTGCTCGGATTTCGAGATACGTTGCGCCGTGAGAAAAGCCGAAAAGGGCAAGCAAGGTGAGTCGTAACAGCTGTCACCTCGAGAACAGCAAGCACCAATGGTGTTATTGACACGTGTCCAAATTCCACCAGCCTTCCACCCTCCTATGTTTTCTGACACCTGGATTTGCTGTAAAGTTCTCGACAGTAAAAACAAAACTGATCTCATTCCATTTTTAGAAAAACTAAATAAATATAAAAAACAGATTATAAATAAATAAACTTATATATAAATACCAACAAATTTGAGGTTATTTGTTTGATCTCACTGAACCATAATATCAAGAGTGTCACTCCATCTCCATGTCCATTGAAGGCATGATTTGAGACCTCAACTTATAATTTATTCCAGCCATCTCTGCATTAGTACCATACACCAACATGAGGGTCCCTAATGGATTCCAAAAAGAACAAGTAGTTAGCAATCAAACTAAATCATTCTACTTATCATCATATGTAATATAGTAAACCGATCAAACTTAACGATGGTCCATGAAATCGATCAATCATTCGATTGTATGAAATATATTTATATATTAATTTGTTCGAACTCATTAGTACATGGTGGTGATTATGACACCCACATATACACAAAGTGGAACTGAAAAAGGGATGGTTCATTCAAGCTTGCTCAACCATGAAGGAATAGGAGAAGAATAGAAAGCAAGTTGACTAACAAACCATAGTGGGGTGTCTTTGAGCTTTCAAGATTCGTGTCGCCCATTACATGCACTCCCCTCACTATTGTGGTCCAATTCTATTTTGTTTTATTTATTTTATTGAATTTTTTTATTTTAAATTATTAAAATTATTGGTGTGTTTATTTATCTTAAGTAAATTTGTAATTTGTTTCTTCTTTTAATTTATTTTTATGTAATTTTTATATCTGCATTTATAACTTTGTTTTTACTAAAAAGGAAGTTGGTGGGATGAATTATACAATAATTAAGGAGTACTAAATTTAGTATTTTTATTGAAACAATTGAAGGCTAGTGAGAGAAAGCCCAAGAAGTTCTAGTTTAATTACAAGAATGCCACTCACTGAGACGAAGTAGTAAAGCGAGGGAGAGAACACAAGCAATGAAGAAGAAGAAGAAGACGAAGAAGAGCTTCTCTTTCTCGATTCTTACAATCTCCTCTCCTGCTCCTCCGAAGCGGAGATCTTGTTCGTGCTTAGCGGATCTATGTTGAATCTCTCGATCCGATAAGTTTCAGATCCGGTGGCTCTTGGATCCGAATCGGTGGTTCCCGACGGAGAAGCTTGTGGTTTTGTGTCTTTACTTGATTGATGTAGTGCTGGAGATCGAGTTTGTTGGAGCTTAGGGTTTGTACGATTTTCATTGTTTTTGATGCAGAGGATGGAGGTGAATCGCTAGATTTCGATGGAGGTTTGTTCTTCTTTTTTTTTTCCCTTTGTTGGAGTTTTCGGTATGAATTTTTGGTTGAAATTCCTTTTTTCTAATGTTTCTATTCTGATTTTGGCTTTGAAAACTGTTTTTTCTCTTCTTTTAAAATTAATTTTCTGTCTAATTAGGTTGTTTTCATCTGAAAATCGCAAAAAAGGAGGTTTTTTGACTGCAAAAGTTGGTGCTCAGAGGGATTTCAAGTGGGAAGTTGAGATCTTTGGGGGAAATCGGAAGGAAGGAGTGGTTTTAAGGAGATTTAGGGTTTGGTTCAGCGAGAGAAATGGAGGGAGAGGTCGGGGCGCAGGTAGCTCCGCCCATGTTCATCCACCAGCCGCTCGCTGGCTGCTTCCACGAGTCCCCCGTACCCAAAAAGCGCGACATGCCGTTTCAAAACCCTAGCTATCTTCACAACCAATTGCCTCCCGGTGCCCTGAATCCCAACGCCAACTGGAACCCCAGGATGTGGGAGTGGGACAGTGTGAGCTTTTCTGCAAAACCTTCAGAAACCCTCTCTCTTGGAAACACCAATCCTTCCCCGAAGGTCGGGCCCGAACTGGAGAAGAAGAAGAAAGTGGATGAGGGCTCCAGAGGCGCGGCCTTGAATAGAGTGACGGAGGGGGATGGGGAGAGCCTCACTTTGAAGCTCGGAGGTGGGGCTTACGCCGTGGAGGCGGCGCAGGTGGTGAGACCGAACAAGAGGGTGCGCTCTGGCTCGCCGGGTAGTGGTGGGAACTACCCAATGTGTCAGGTCGATGATTGCAAGGCTGATCTCTCTGGCGCCAAGGATTACCATCGCCGGCACAAGGTTTGCGAACTTCATAGCAAGACAAGTAAGGCTTTGGTTGGGAAACAGATGCAGAGGTTTTGTCAGCAGTGCAGCAGGTATAGCTGATTTCCTCTTGGTTCTATTCTAGTCTGACACCATCATTTATTGTCTATTGTTTTTCAATTTGAATCTAGGTGTAACTAGCTCAGCTCTTGTTTCTCTGATTGGACATGCTCTAGGTGTTTTTCTTTATTTGTGGTATTTGGAATTGATAAAAATCTTTTGTTTTCCCAAATGGGAAAAGATTCAAGATTTCTCTGAGGAGGTTTGTTGTTTGTTGGAATGGTTGGTTATCCTATCATTTACTGAAACATTGAGTATCTTTTAAATTGTTTGCCTTCCTTTGTTTTTTCTATTTCTACCATTTTCTCTTGCCTTTCCATGTAAAGGTGGGATCTTGAGTGCTTATGATTTTGGTTTCTTTTCTTTTCTTTTCTTTCTGGAATTAAGGTGGATATTTTATGTTCTGAATGGAGTTTTTGAATGGTTTTGGGTGTTTTGTGTTCAGATTTCACCCTCTATCTGAGTTTGATGAGGGCAAGAGGAGCTGCAGGCGAAGGCTTGCTGGCCATAATCGTCGAAGGAGGAAGACCCAACCGGAGGATGCTTCTTCGCGCATGTTGCTTCCTGGAAGCCTAGAGAATGGGACCAAAGGGAGCATGGATCTTGTGAATCTATTGACCATTTTGACAAGATTGCAAGGTCTTATAAATTGCATACAGCATAGAATCGTGTTGATGTTATGAATTCTCCCAGGGCCTTAATTCTTTTTCATGCTGCAATTTCAGGTACCAATGCAGATAAGCTTGCGAGTGTCTCTCCTCTGCCCGATAAGGACCAGCTTGTCCAAATTCTTGCTAAACTAAACTCATTACCTCATCCAAGCCCTGCAACAAAATTGCCTGTACCAGGAAGGTTTGATCTGAACGTTGCACAAGTTTCACAGCAAGTTCCTTCGGAACCACCACAAAGGAATGAGGGGATCCCAGCAGCTTCATCAACCATGGATTTGCTAGCAGTTCTCTCTACAGCATTAGCAGCATCTGCCCCTCATGCTCTTGCATCTCTATCTCAAGGGAGCAGCGTTGTTAGTGGTGACAATAAGGCTAAGATAAGGTGTGCAGATTCCTCAGCTGATGTCATTTCTCAGAAAAAGTTGTTGCAAATGTTTCCTCCTGTTGGGCAGGGGATAAGCAGCTGTGCTACTAAATCCACATTGGAGGCGTGCAAACCTCCGGCTCAAGAAGCACGTTCAAGCTTGACATTTCAACTATTCAACTCTGCTGAGGATGACAGTCCCCCAAAATTTGGATCTTCAAGGAAATATTTGTCTTCGGAGAGCAGTAACCCCATGGAAGAGAGATCTCCATCATCATCTCCTCCAGTGGCTCAAAAGCTTTTCCCCTTGCATTCGGCCACAGAAAGTATGAAACACAAGAGGATGGCAAGTTCCAGAGAGGACAACATGGCACTTGAAGCAAGCGTAAGCTATGGGTGGAGAACGCCTCTAGAACTTTTCAAAGAATCAGAAAGACAAGTTGAGAATGGTGCAGTTCGAAGCCATCTATATCACACAAGCTATACTTCCTCTTCTGGCTCAGACCATTCACCTTCTAGTTCAAACTCTGACGCTCAGGTAATGTATTATAATTTATGTCATTGGAATATTTAATTTAGCTTCTCTACTTTTTAATTTTTTTTGGACTAGCGATCATTTGAAATCATTATATTAATGAAGTTAGGTTATTATCTCACCTTGATAAAGATGACATTTTTGTACAGGATCGGACTGGCCGAATTATTTTCAAGCTTTTTGACAAGGACCCCGGTACTCTACCTGGCACATTACGCACTGAGGTGGGAAAGAAGCAGATTATTAAATTATGTAGTCAAGCTTAAATAGAAAGCCAGGCTTTAGTTCCTTAGCTGTTTAGGTTGCCATTTGTTATAAAAGTGTGTTGATCATTATTTTTATTTCAGATATTGAATTGGCTCTCTAGTAGTCCTTCAGAAATAGAGAGCTATATCCGACCTGGTTGTGTTGTCCTATCAGTTTATGCATCAATGCCTTCTGTTGCTTGGGATGAGGTAAGTTTGGTTTGTCTATTGTGTAGTTTTTTTTTTTTTTTTGTCTTTCCTCTTTTCGTTAAGGCAAATTTGTATATAATGTTGACTTGTAGCTTGAAGACAACCTTCATCAGAGAGTCAATTCCCTCATTCAATGCTCAGGCTCAGAGTTTTGGAGAAAAGGGAGGTTTTTGGTTCGCACTAGCAGGCAGCTTGTGTCACATAAGGATGGTATGCTTTCATCTAGATGGACATTTCTACCTTGATGCCATATTTTGAATTGCAGATCTACATATTCAAGATGGTGCTTTTATTATTATTGTTTGTTGACTTCTCTTTTTAGGTAAGATTCGGTTGTGTAAATCTTGGAAAACATGGAGCGCTCCTGAACTCATCTCTGTGTCACCTGTTGCCATCGTGAGTGGGCAGGAAACTTCCCTTGTGCTGAGAGGTCAAAACTTGACAGTTCCTGGTACCAAGTGAGTAGGGAACTCGAGGCAGATTACCACTTTACTGAATGCTGACATTTCATTTTTGTTTTATTAGTGATTCTTAATATGTAAACATGCAGAATACATTGCACATATATGGGGGGCTACATATCAAAAGAAGTGCTGGGTTCAGCTTATCCAGGCACCATATATGATGATTCCAGCTTGGAGAGCTTCAGTTTCCCTGGAGGATCACCCAATTCCTTTGGTCGCTGTTTTATTGAGGTGATCTTATTATCTATCTGGTTGATGCACACTGATAAATATTACAAGATATTTACAGATGTCTTGTGGTTTTCAGTTCCTAATATTTGATGGTTACACCTTGTCATCAAGGTCATTTGATTTTTGCGTTTCATGTTTAGGTGGAGAATGGTTTCAAAGGGAATAGCTTTCCTTTAATCATCGCTGATGCTGCCATTTGTCAAGAGTTGAGAGCTCTAGAATCTGAGATCAAGGATCATAGAGGAATGGTTGATCTGATTCAAGAGGACCAGGTCCAGGATTATGGACGACCAAGATCACAGGAAGATGTCTTGCACTTTCTGAATGAACTTGGCTGGTTGTTTCAAAGAACAAACAGGCCTTCTGGGCCTTCATTTGAGGGTTTCTCTAGCGGACGGTTCAAGTTCCTGTTAACATTTTCAGTTGAAAGAGATTGGGTTGCTCTTATGAGAAAGATTCTTGACATACTTGTGGAAAGAAGCTCCAAAAGCCAGAGCTTAATTCAAGAATCACTTGACATGTTATCAGAAGTTCAGCTCTTGAACAGAGCAGTTAAGAGGAAATGCAGGAGAATGGTCGATTTACTGCTGCATTACTCTGTTACAGGCGGGATTGATGCTTCTAAGTTATACCTTTTCCTTCCGAATGTGACATGTTCTGGCGGATTGACTCCATTACATCTAGCTGCATGTACACAGGACTCAGATGACATTGTTGATGCTCTAACTAATGACCCACAACAGGTGAACTGATTTCTATCTCAAAGATTATCACAGTTCTCTTTATTATGCAATCCTAAGTAAACAATCACTTACTGGTTCCTTAACATCTAGTAGCATGTTGAAACTGTGACACTACTTTGATTTCAGCAATCATTTCGTAGACCTATTTCAAAGTGATGATTTGCAGTTCTCATTTAATTCTATGACAATGATTTGATCAGTTCTATTTTGGAATTTATTCAGATTGGTTTGAACTGCTGGAATTCAATTCAAGATGATAATGGCCAATCTCCATGTAGCTATGCATCAATGAGAAACTTCCATTCCTATAATTCACTGGTGGCAAGGAAGCTTGCAGACCGGAAGAATGGCCAAGTATCAATAACTGTTCGAGCTGAAGATATGTCTTCACACAAGCCATGTACAACTGGAGAGGCCAACAAATGCATTACCAGACCTTTATATTCAAAATCCTGCGCTCAATGTGCCTCAATTGATGTCACACGAATCAGGCCAACATCCCGATCACGAGGTCTGCTCCAGCGCCCTTACGTGCATTCCATGCTTGCAATCGCTGCAGTTTGTGTCTGTGTCTGCCTGTTCTTCCGAGGTTCACCCGATCTTGGCTGCGTTGTCCCGTTCAAGTGGGAGAATCTGGATTTTGGCCCGAGATAACCTTGTTGCATGGCCAAACTACAACTAATGAAGCAATTGATTCACCTCAGGAGCAATATATGCATAGTTTTGGGATTGAAATTTGAATGGAATGGAGGTCCACATCTGTTTACTAATGTTGCATGTTCTTCATATCTGTTCGCTATAGCTTATATGTAAGCTTGTTTTGTCTTGTTTTTTCTTTTCTTGATTGACATTTTGTTGTTTGATCCACTTAGAGAGAGAGAGAAAGGGATAGAAAGGGTACAGGAGCATGTCAAGCAGATAGCTTTATGTGTATGTCACTGACGGTGATGAGACTCTACTAAAAGTTCTATTGTTTTCCAATTCTTTTGTTCATGTTTCCAAGTATAAAACGAAGCTATTCATTCATTATTTTTATCATAAAATTACAAGTGTCTTCATCCATGTTATTTTATTTTAGAGTAATGATATTTATCAGACAAAATTTTTCGAATTGCTTTATCTAATTTAATCTTGTTAGCTGGATTATCAAATTTAATTATTGAGATTAAAAATCTAAGTTAGATTGGGGAAACAATTCAGAATTTAGGAAAATTTGTTGGATGAATATCATTATTCTTTATGTTATGTTATGGAACTTTTTATGTGTTTGTGCTCATTGCCCGATGCTTTAAGTTATGTTATGTTGTAGAACTTTTGTGGGTCTTGTGCTCATTGCCCGATGCTTTAGATGATGAGCAGGTTAACAGAAAGAGGAACAAGGTCCAAGGAACCGGTTCACTGAAAAGAGATAGAGATGGAGATGACATCATAAGAGGTTGAGGTGGTGGACCCCATCTTTGTAACTATGCCACATGTGAGAAATGGGACCCACCATTGGGGATAAGATCGACAAATTACTATATATCAATTTTCTCATTTATGATGGCAATAAATGGAAATCTCTATAAATACTTAAAAGAAAAATTAATAAAAAAATTGGAAGATTTACATGAGTAAGAGCCATGTCTTGAAGCTGCTAAGACTTCGGCAAATGCACCGAAATTGATTTGTTTTAATCATTATTGGAGGTTGATTTATCTTTCTACTAAAAGAACTCTCAATATTCCAAAACCCAGTGAAAAAATGTTCCAATAAATTCTCTTTAATTATGGCCAAAATCCTGTCAGAAATCAGAATGAAAATAATACAAAGCACAAGTTCAGTTAGAATCTCTCCCAGATTGCAGTAACAAGACAACCACAAATCAGACTGAAAACAAATAAATAGGTAAGCCAACATAGATTAAGAATGATATATCACAGACTCACCAATTATAGTAACCTTGTCGACAGATATAAATGAAATGAGAATATTATTACTGCTATCAAGTATCTTCACAACACCAAATATAGAACTAGTTTGAATCAAATGATGAATGGTATTAATGTCCTTCCAACATCCAAACACATGAAGGGAAAAGAAAAAGAAAAACCTCAAACCAAAGAAAACCTGTCCAAACTCCAAAGTATAAAGAGAAACCTTTGATTCCGACCTGTTGGTAATAGCTCATTTGAAAATATAAATAAATATATATATATATATAAATATAAATATGTTGGCAATGCTAGTAATCTATATAACTATCACTAATTGCTGAAGAACCTATGTTTGTTTCGCTGGGTTGGAAGAGGGTAGGTACTTGTATGTGAAAAACATGAGTACCACTGCAGCAATGCCAAGTCCCCATTGAATCCAAGTGTTCATCTTTCTTCTGCTCCTGTTGCGCAGAGGCAAGGGAAGTGGTTCGATTTTATTGTATTTCTTGGTCAATGGTGGAGGACGTGAAGGCTTCCTCGAAGTTGTTGTGACCTTGACCTCCTGTTCATTAGCAGTTTCTGGTACAGTGCTCTTCATAGGAGCAGAATCACCTTCAACATTGTCATCTGCTGTTTCAGCAGCCACAGCTTTATTCTTCTTTGCCTCCTTTTTTGCTCTCTTCTGCAATAATTTCCGACTGTTTTAGGTTTCGAACTAAGGTGATTAACTAATATGGTTTGAGTGATTCATCTCCCCTGAAAAATAAACAGAGATTACCTTTTCTTTGAGCTCTGCTTCCTTTTGTGCTTTGAGTTCAGCTCTGGCTTGGGCCTTCTCAGCCTGTCTTCTCTTTCTCTCTTCCGCCTCCTTGGCTTTGGCCTTTTGCTCCTGCCTAAGGCGTTCCTTCAACTCAGCTTCAAGCTTTGCCTTTCTGACCTCCTCTTCTTTTCTGGCCATCTCTGCTTCTTTTCTAGCCAGATCCTCCGCCTGTCTCATCATTTCCTCTTCCTCCTTAGTTCGCTTAATCTCACTCTTGGTATCTTCAATCCCCACATTGTTCAAAACATTAATTGTGTTTTCTTCAGATGTAACCTTGGTAGTCTTTCTCAAAGAAGCTGATTGAGTTCTTTGTGACAATTTAGAGGTTGGTGAAGAATCCTTCTTTTCCGTTCTAGTGATTGCACTTACTTTTTCTCCTTTCAAAGCCAAAGCAGGCCCGGACATCTTAGTATCATTTGATGAAAGCACTGATACATTGCCTGGCCCCATGACTTCAACGCTGGGCAGCACAGGTGCCTGCTCACCTGGGGCAAGTGATCTTCCATCCAATGTCTTAAGTCTTCTCAATGTACTTCTCACATTAGATTCAACATATTGTTTACGGAATTTATCATCTGTGTTCCACAACTTCATCACCTTCTCTACCTACAAGACACATGACAAGAACATCAGCCCAGGTGAAATGCCACACCTTTTCCAAAATATATAGCGCAAATTTACCTGGTTATTGCAATGGCAACTTATCCTCTCATCTCCAGAAGCTAAATAAGTCCCAGCAGTCGCTTTGTCAGCAAGATATTCGCGATAATGCTTGTTCTGCAAATATAGCCATTATTTAAATTGTGATTAAGAGTTTACAACAACACAATTTCAGGACCATGTTTTCATCACATGCAACCAAGCACTATGTTGCAGCTGAAATTAGTGCTAAAGGTCAGTTAATAGGTGCAACAAAGAAAATAGGTTTTCATAATTGACTGCCAAAATGTATGGCTGCAGAATTATGCTGCGGTGCTGAAGGAAATTTCAGTGACATAGCAATTGAAGAAAGAGCAAAACAAAGTGATCTATTCCAGCATGGTCATGAACAGGTGTACTGAGAAAAGATGAAACACAACTTTTACAGATTAAATATTTGAGAGAAGTTATAAATTAGGAAACTGCAATTCTTGAAGGCTTATAGCTATTAAACCAAATATTTAAATCAGATTCTAATACTGGCCGATCTAAGATGTGACCGATTCAAAGTCAAAGAATGGCACAGACTTGACAGTTGACATTAATCAATGGAAGGCAACTAGTTATAACGCATCATTATTTGTCAAATTACCATCCAAGTCCCAGTTTCATCATTTTCATTTATCAGAAACTATAAAGAAGAATGTGCATGGAACATCTACCTCCACAGCTTGAGTAAATTCACAGCCCCTGAAGGCCAAAGACAAGCAACTAACTTGTTCAGGGCCATTAATTCTCATTATATCTGAGCAAAACAAGTCACTTTACGATTTGCAAGTGAATCAAGTTTGAATTGAGCCAAATTCAAGTCTAATAATTCCTCCTCAGTTAGAACCCAGGTAATGACTGGGAACTTCAAGACAAAATAGAACAAGATTAGGATTAATTGAGTCAGGCCGTTGATAGGCCTACCAACTACATTCTTGAACATCCAAACAGATGGTGTCAGTAAAATATTCATAAAGTAATCTTTTTTTCCTACAACCAAAGGCCTTTCCACATATAGCATCCTAACCAATCTAAATCTAAAAATTCATGTTCTAGGCCAGATTTACAAGTACGTGTGACAGTAATGAATTGCCCATAATCAATAAATCAGTTGAACAAACAATCTAAATTACAATCTCGAAATGCTTAACAATGATTCATGTATGACAAGCTATAGCCTATGATGATTGAATACTCAAATTCTATACATAATCAATGAAAAGAAAACTATATGAAGCTGGTTGTACTATTTTGGTCCACCAGCACGCAGCACGACCAAAATATTGTCTTGTTATTATAACCCCTAAACTCCACTATGCAGGACATCAGGACAACAAGATATAAGGAATTATAGCAAATGAAACAAAAACTAGCCAGAGAAGTGTGGCCGATTGAGCTTTTCTTAATTGGCTTTACAATAGCTATTGAAAGTTTAAGATACAACATTAAAGGAAGATCATACAAAGTAAAGGATATACGGTAATTCCAAGATTGATGACAAAGTACCTCATTGCTGAGCTTCATCTCCAACTGAAATGCAGCTTGTCGACGATCATCAACATGTTTCTGATTTTTTAGTAGATCATCAAGACACTTCCGTTCTTTATCAAATTTCTCCACAGCAGCAATCCTCTTTTTTGATGCTTGATTCAGGTCAAACTTTAGTGGCTCCAACTCCTTCCTCAAAAGCTACAAAGAGATAAATACAGTAATAGATTAAACCATATGAACAGATGAAAGAATATGATCAAACACAAGGTGGAATATATACCTTTAAGGTACCCACAATCTGGTCTTTTTGGTCAAGAGCCTCAATCTGTCTCTCACGAGCCATACTAGAAGAAAGCTTTTCTCGATGTTCTTTCAGTTTCTTAATATCAACCATTAATTGCTTTTCCTGCTGCAAGGGTATAGTTTCATGCTGCAGCATATGTTCCATGCTTCGTATCTGCAACCATTATACTGATAGTCATCAGGTAAGGCAATAAACATATCCAAATAGCTTTATATGAGGTTGTGCATGAGCTTTGACCTGATCATCAATGTTATCAAGCATGTTAGCATTCTTTAAGCTCTCAATCTTCAACTGAACAGCTTCCACTTCTTTATGCTTCGCATTTAGAATGTGGCGCGCAGCTGTTTCTACTTTTCTTGCCTCCTCCAGCAAATCACGACATTTGTTAAGAGTTTCCTGATGCATTGACCAATAATAATAAAATCACACAGAATAATTAATGCAAGAATGCAGAGAATTACACACAATTCTTACCCTTTGCTCACGAATCTCATTGCTTATTTTGCTCCTAGATATTGTCAACTCAGCACGTTGAGCCTGTGCATGCTTTATCTGTGCTGCTAGCTCGGAATCATGGTACCAGGTAATTTTGGCCAGCCAATATGTTTGCTGTTTCACTACTTGCCCGTCTGTCTTCTCAGTCTCTTTGGCAGTCACAGGTTCATTGGAATTGAGTTTATCATCATTAACCTTGCTCATAGAAAGCTCCACTTCATCAGAACTACCAACAAGTTCATCAGTGATGCCAGAAAGGGCAGGCTCATCAGTGTCAGTGCATGTGCTGACCTCAGAACCATTGCCAGCTACTTGATCCTCTTGTTTTTCATCAATCAACAATGCAGCATGACCATTTTCATAAGCTCCTGGCCCAGCTTCTGTCTTCAATTCTCTTGCAACCCCATTCTCGCCCAAGTGCTCATCACTTTCAACTTCATCAACTCCATTCTCACTTGATGCTTGATCTGTCTGTGGCTGATCAGCTAGAGCGCCATTCTCACCCAAGGCATCACTGTTTTGAACAGGGTCATTAACATTGCCGTTCTTCCCCAAGGTTTCATCTTGTTGAACCTGATCAACTTTGTCATCATTCTCGTCAAAGTCATCATTTCTCTGAGGTGGTTTGGCCACATCTGTTGATAGAACCTCCTCAGGCTTAACAACAATGGATTTAGATGCCATGTTCTGTGAGATCAAAGCCTCAGGCAGTTCCCTCTCTTCAACTTTAACTGCTTCAGCAGCAGCTTCAACTAAGCTAGTCTCTAATTCTGACTCTACACGATCATCGTTATGAGCCTTGCTCTCATCAACTAATATATCGTGCTCTTTCATCAATTCTACTTCTTCACTAGCTGTTTCTGTAACAACATTCTCAGACTCTGGTTCCTCTCTGACCATGAGCTGCATGCTTTCCGATACTTCTTCACTACCTGGCCCTACAAACACATTCTCAGAATCTTGTGCCTCCTTTACCTTAAGCTCAGGGCTGTCTGTCACTTCTTCACTGCCCTTCTCTGCAACCACATCCTCCTTGAGCTCTGCTACCTCTTTGATCACAAACTCAGGTCTTGCTGATACGTCATCACTGCCAGTTTCCACAATCACACTCTTGGACTCTGGCGTATCTTCAACCATAAGCTTCAGACTCACTGATACCTCTTCAGAGTCTGTCTCTGCAATAGCATTCTCAGATATCAGCAACTCTTCGACCATAAGCTGAGGTTTCTCTCCCACTTCTTCATTGATATTCTCTGCCACCACATCCTTGGACCCCAGTGCTTCTTCAATCACAACCTCATGGCTTCCTGATACTTGTTCACTTCCCATCCCTGCAGCCATGTCATCCTTCTTCTGTGGCTCTTCTGGCTCTTCAATCACAAGCTCACAACTTTCTGATACTTGTTCACCTCCACTCTCTGAAATCACATCCTTGGATTCAGGTGCCTCTTCAATCACAAGCTCATGGTTTTTTGAAACTTCACTGCTGCTTTCTTCAACTACATTCTCGGACTCTGGCGCTTCTTCGAGCACAAGCTCATGGTTTTCTGATACTTCTTCAGCACCCTTCCCTGCAGCCACATCCTCAGATTCCAGACCCTTTTCAACCATATTTCCAGGCTCCTTTGTATCTTCAACTACAACTTCAGGGCTTTCTCCAATTTCTGCACCGTCCTTCTCCTCAACCATACTCTGGGACTCCATTGAATCTTCAATCACAGGCTCTGGGTTTTCTTCTACTTCTTCTCTGGCAATCTCCGCAACCACATTTGGATTCTCCATGGCCTCTTCTCCCAATTTCCCATCATCGCTCTTCACCTCCACAACAATCTCATTACCCTCCTCCAATTTCAAATCAAGTCCCTTCTCCTTATTATCTTCCAATGCAGCCCGCTCCTCGATCTCTCGAACGATCTCCACAGGTTCTTTTTCGTCATCAACCTTGTGTTCGGCCTCCGCGGAGACGGAAACCTCGGGTTCCGCCTCACGTTCAGACCTCTCACCAGCATTCACTCCTTCCTCGACAACCGATCCCGATTCGACAGGATCACGGCTCTCCTCAGCCACGATCAAGGCTCCGGCCTTATCAGATCCCAAATCGACGTGCAAATCCCCGTTCTCCTTCACTTGAGCATTGCCACAAACACCATCAATCCCCACCGCCTTCTCTCCCAGATCTCGCCCCTCCCCATTCACCGACTCCAAGATCGGACTTTGATCCGCCCCCTGGATCGCTTCGAGATCTACCTCTCCTCCAGCGGCGAAGGAACTGGACTCCTCCGGAGGGCTCTCTGGCTTCAAAGCATTGATCTCCGCGTCTGCCGTCATTGCTGCCGAGAATATGGAGCAACAGGGCAAGCACCCACAGATCGAAGAGAGGATCGAGGACGGCGCCGGCGGAGGTGCCCTTCCGTCGAGCTTCAACGTTGTCGCCGGCGGATCTGGATCCCTCCGCGGCGACTCCGGTCTCCCGATCGGATCTGCCAACCCGCCCCTAGAGATCTCACGGATTCCGAGTGAAACGAGAGAAGCAGAGAGGACAAGAAGACGCTCTTCTTAGTTTGTAACACATGCCAATATTTATTCTTATTTTTCTTGTTATAATTTTTCTTTTAAAATTTAAAAGTGAAGTATATCTTCAATTTTTGGTATTTATTTAATTCTTTAACGATAAATTTGGAAAATAATTATTCTGGATTTATTTGAATTTATTTCTCTTTTTCCTCTTTCTTTTAGGAGTGGTACAGATAAAGAAGACCCAATTTTTCTTTTTTATGGGATTTAGATTTACTCAAAATAGTGTTCTCAAAATTAGTGGGTGGAATTAGTCTCTAATTTCTTAAATTAGATGGATAGGTGTGGGGCAACAAGTCAGGACAATTTTGATAAATAAATAATAAGTAAATAATAATTTTTTTAAAGAAAATTTCATTTAATAATAACAATAAATACAATATGATCCCTTGATTCTTGCACTGATTACTTCATCAAAAAAAAATTATATATATTTGAAACTAATTTTAAAAGTTGGTAGATCATTAGCCAATAAGAAATTAATTAAATGTAGATATAATTGTTTTAGTTTTAGATAAGATGGTGGATCCCATGCCATCATCCTTTAAAGTGGAATTTTATATATTAACATAGTCTTTTTGCCTAGATAATTAGTCAAATCTTAATTGCCTATATATTACCCAACCTATAGATAGATATCTTCAAGCCTTGAAATTCTCAATATATTAACCAAATAGATTTCTTTACAACTTAATCTTAATCATTTAGAAACTATCTAAAACAAGTCTACTAATAGAGAATTTTAAGATGATCTAATAATCAAGGTTTACTGTGGCTCTTGAAAGTAGATTATAGGCTTGAATAGTGTGCTTGTGGTCCTATTGATCATGCTCTCTTTTTCACTATGGACCTCTTCTTCTTCCTAGTTTGCACGCTTGTTCTCCACCATGTAGGTTTAAAATTAAAGCTTGCACGCGTGTTACATGCTTTCTATGTGAAGCAGAAGATGAGACAGTCCCATATATATCTTCTCCTCAGTTGCCCCCAAACCGTCAAGATTTGGGAGCATTATGGGAGAATGTATGGCATATGCACACCCCTTGCCACTATTTAGAATATCGGCGACCTCATTGCCACCTCATCCAAGGTTTACTAAAACTCTAAAGAAAGGTTGGGAGATCATGACTATAATCATCTTATGGACTTTGTTGGGAGAAAAGAATATGTGATGTTTCCAAGACAAACGACGTGATTTCTGACGGCTTATTTGTGACATTAATTTTTTTCTATTATTTTGGTTTGATGTAGCGCATTCGTCGAAGAAGCTGAAACTAACTATATGAGGCCCAAAACCTGATAAAAAGAAGCCACTTCTCATTTAACACTCCCTAGAGATCCAAGGACTCCAAGAGAGGGATAGAGATTGTAATGGCGGAAGATACAAAGCGTCCCTGTTTATGCACAATGTCCTTGTAATCATAGGAATGTTTGTATCGCAATACTTTAACTACTATCATAAATAAATGTGATTTATTTATCTTTTCCAAAAAACTTAATAATAATAAATAAAACTAGTAGCCTTGTTACCATATCATATATAGGAGCATTACGGGAGAATGTATGGCATATGCACACTCCTTGCCACGCACCACTCAGAATATCAGTGATCTCATTACCATCTCATCCAAGATTATCAAGACTCTCAGGAAATGTTGGAAGTTCACGACAATAACCGTCTTATAGACCTTATGGAGAGAAAAAAATCTGTAATGTTTCTAAAATAAATGACGCATTTTCTGACAACTTAATTATTTATGACATTAACATTTTTCTACTATCTTAATTTGATGTAGTGCATCCATTGAAGAAACGGAGATTAGCTATAGGAGGTCCAAAACCTAGTAAAAAGAATTACGCTTGCACTTCTCGTTGAGATTCCAATGGGTGAAGATGCATAGCGTCCTTGTCTATGCACAATAATGTTCTTGTAATAATATGAATGTTTGTATCACAATATATATTTTACCTACTATCATAAATAAATATAATTTATTTATTTTCTTATCTTTCAAAATAATAAATAAAGCTTGTATATATATGCAATCAAGTAGCACACAACATTTTGAAGTTTGTTTGATTGGATCCAACTATGCAAAGAGTGTAAACAATTAGAGTCAAAAGCTTCAATCAGTTGGGATGTCACCACCACCAACAATATACCTGTCCCTTTACATACTATTCTCATCAACATATATATTAAAAGGATTGTCCGGAAGAAATGGAGAAAGTTGGGCTCCCATTCATGTATTCATCTCCCTTTTCTTGCCGTGATGCCAAACATGAAGTTTCCTTTGATTTTTCTTGCACGTTGATGGTGCCTTGATCCTTGTTTTGCATGATTGATATATAGTTGTCTTCTTATCAATTTAGCTTTGGACACATCAGCTCCTTGAATCCTCTCAACTAATGGATGAGTTTGGCTTGTGCCTTCTAACTTTAGTTGGAAACTTGGAAACTTGGAAACTTGGAAATCCTTCTTTAATTAATGTCCACATCTATATAAGTTAATAGTGTTTTAATTAATTTCTTTGACTATGATATACATTAATTTGTAGATTGTTCATTAACAACAAGAAACACCTAACATGTACACCAAAGAATAATTGATAGGTAATGAACTTTCTTGGCATGCAAAAGCAATTAGGGGACCATTCTCATTATCTTCTTCTTTAATTTTCTTCTTATAAACAACATGTTCCTGTTCTAAAAAACAGTCTTGGTTGCCAAATATGAACAAAAGATGGCAGTCATCAATCCACAACCACAATACATGACTTGTGATCTGTCTTCTATCAGTGTCGGGGTCGGCCAACAGATTGGATGAAGGAAACCATGCATGCTCTCTACGTGCATGCGTGGTCCAACTCTATTGGACCAAAACCAAGTTAATACTGTTATCTAAAAATAGTGGTGTCAAACGGGTCGTGTTGGCCATAGGCTAGCCGGATCTGGCATGGCCTAGACTCTATAGTGCTAGGCTGTGCTAAACGGCCTGAATCCCGTGCCCTTGGCATGTGTCGGCACAGCCCGTGGCTCGTCTCATGTCATGCCAGCCCAAGTATATATGACTATGTAGAGGATCCCTCGCATGTCTCTCTCTCTCTCTCCCTTATTTCTCTTTCAACCTCTCTCCGAAGATTGAAGCTCTTTCTTGATCTCTTTCAAGCTTTCTTTTTTATTTTTCAATGGAACTGATTGTGGTCGAAAATCTCAACGGCCTGGGTAGAATACGGTTGGGATCTGGATTTTTCAAGACAATAGGTATGTAGAATCTGACCGGAATCTAGAATCCTTAAGACATGAGGGATGGTTTTTGAGAATTTTTTTTTTAATCAAAATTTTTTTTTTATGATTTTTTATTTTTTATAAGATTTTTATTTAAAAAACAAAATTAAAATTTTAATGAAATGAGCCCTTACAAACTGGGTCGTACCTCATATTGGGCTGACCCTCAGAAATTGATGGACCATGCCAATCCGACGAGAAAAACTTGCGTGGAGCCGGCTCCACCTATCTTTAGGTGGAGCCGGCTCCATTTTACTATTTGCATAACGTTTTATGGGCCGAAGATTATCAAAAAAAAGCAATTTAGTATGTCTATTTTCATATAATTTGGTGGCCAGATTTGGTAACGTGAAATTAAAAAAAAATGGGAGGATCAAACGGTCATCAAATTATATGAAAATGAATATACTAGCTTGTTTTTTTATGATCTATCCATCCATATAGTTAGAAATACTTAAAACATATAAAATAGAGCCTGTTCCACCTAAAGATAGGTGGAGCCGGCTGCATGCAAGTTTTTTCCCAATCCGACATAAGAAGGTGGCAGGCTATACAGGCATTGGCCTGTGCTAGTTTGACAACTCTATCTGAAAATCAGGGTGCGACGTAGACTGCCTCTCATTCTCACGTCATCTCATTCATCTGCATGTTTTGTTCTTAATTATACTAATTACCAACCAGGTTTTAATTAAGTCATTATATGTCTGCATGTTTACATGTGTATATCTTGTTAATTGTTCTTTTACTGTTTGAGAGATGCAAGGAAAGGAAACAAGCATGAAGAGAGATGAGATCTTGATCAATAGAATATGATGAAAAGTTTATGATTTTTATACTTGAGGGAAACCAAAAAAATAAAACAAGTTATTTATGGGTGATCAGGTGAGGTGGTTGAGAGGATATGGTTTTGTTTTGGCTATCAAACAAATGAGACAGTCAGAATGATGGATGCAGAGATGTGTTGGTTTAGAGATCAATGCCATTTGAATGCATGCATGCTTCTTATTTAAGAAATGGAAGCTGTTGGCCATGTGATAAAACTGATCAGAACATGGTAAGGGAATACAACCATTTTATTCTTTGTTTTTTTTTGTGTTTTTTTTTCGACTAAGGTGACAAACACCCCCTCAAAGACATCAAAGATGTGTACATGTTCGGTAATGTAGGAGCACAGACGCTCGACAGAGATTTGTTCACCTGATCCTCACTTTGCAAGAACATCTTTAAAAAAAATAAATATTCAATTTTTTAAAAATAAATATTCAATTTAAAAAAAAAATAAATATTCAATTTTTTAAAAATAAATATTCAATTTACTATAAAACAAAATACAAGCTTATCATCTAATTAACTATAAGAACATCTTTAAACATTTTAAAGTTGTAGGATTTTTAAATTTACATATGCATTTCTATAAATAAATTTAATATTTTTTTTATTTGTAAAATACTATAATTCCTTTTTTTTAATATCAAAAATCTATTTTTTATGAATTTAATTAGAAAATTAAAGATGATTTTATAAAAATAAAATTGTATTTTTATGAATATATTTAAGATAAATTTCACAATGTTGATTAAAAAATTTAAAGTTTATCACTGTTTTATTCAAATTTTTCATGATTTTTTTTATGTTCACCAATTTAATCATTTAAATAATATAAAATGTTTTTTTAAATTTAAAATATATGAAAAATATTAATTAAATATTAAATTTATTTTTTATTTCTAAAAAATATTGATGTGGTTTGAGGGTTTAAGACAGTAGAAATTTATCTATAAATCATTCAAGTAATAAAATAATAAGGTTGATTTTGTTTTATTTTCTTTAATATTATAAAATATTGATATTTATTTTCAAATTCAGGAAGAAAATAGTTTGAATTTTTTTAATTAAAACTAAATTTATAAAATTTGTCATCAATTTTATTTGATGAACATGATCTTTTTATTATATAACACATTGTTTTATTTTATTTTATTTTTTTGGAAAGATGGATAAACCATATTTATTAATTACGCATAAAGGTTGCCTCATTGTAACTTGTAAGTTACATAGTTGTGAACAATGGTACAATGACTGATGAAGCAATATGGAGGTGCAGGCGATCTTAGGTGGCCCCTTAGTCCTAATGGAGTGGCCCCTTGCTCCTAATGGGAGTGCTCAAGTTGTGCCTTCTTTATCTTCTGAGGGTCTGTTTGGATTAATTTTTTTTGAGCCCAGAAGCGTTTTTTTATTAGTTAAGTGCTTCTAGACTCAAAAAAAATCTATTTGTATTAGCTTTTAAAAAAAATAGAAGCTTCAAAAAAAGCTCAAACACTGTTTTTTTCAGAAGCTAGTTATGTTGTGGTTTGAAAAAAAACAATTTTGGAGAAGCAGTTTTGAAAAAAAACGTATTTTTATAAGTTAAGCACTTTTTTTGGAAATCAATCCAAACAGACCCTAAGCCTGTATCTGACCTTTATTCCCTGCTAAGCTAAAGAAATATTGTTTTATACTTATTAACATAAACTATTATTTTATTCGAAGGTGGAAATTTTAACTAGAGTGACAACATTAATTGAAAAGCAAATAAAATTATTATTCATATAAATATATAATAATAATACATTAAACTTATTATTTTATTATAAATTAAATTCACAGAAAAATAACGAAGGTAACGGCGGTTTGTGAAGGATCCATCAGGCTAATCGGATCCAGTGTCGCTGTGTCGGATCCGAATCCGGGATCAATCGTCGTCGCAAAGCTGGCACTCGTCGGAGAGCGGGTTCTCTTTGCAGAAGCCCTCGAGAGGGTCATGGCCGGAGGCAACGCGGCGGTGGAGGAGAGCCTTGGCGCGGCTCAACTCCTCTACCTCGTCCCAAGCGACGTGGCACGCGGCGGAGTCCTTCCCCTCATCCCCTTCGCAAACCTGCATGGCCTCAGCCACCTTCTGCGCTATCATCTCCGCCAGCTTCTCCTCCCTCGCCACCGTCCCCTTGTATCTCCTTCCCGACGCCGCCACTGCCGTGATCGCGCCGAAGGATCTCTTCCGGAACGAGGCTACATGCGGAGGAGTGTGCTCTCGGGATCTCGACCGGTGGAGAGAAGATGGAAAAGGCGAGTAAGAGATTCGAGAAACAGAGGACGAGATCGACGCCATTGGCGAGGAGACGGGACGAAACCCTAGCTCTATTATCTTTGATTTAATTTCACTACTAATCAATCCTCGATGAGTGCTTGGACTCTTTCTTCTACACGTGGCATACATCAATTGGACCAACTAGGTGGGTCCCTTCAGAGGTTCTCGTTTAACATATAAACCCTTTGAAGATATAGTTATTATTATTATTATTATTATTATTATTATTATTATTTAATTCAGTAACTTCTGAGAAGAATCACAGAGACTCAATGACATCGTACAAAACACAATTATAATGAGTATGAGAATATCCAGTAAGAAAGCTCAGAAGGATTCTTAGACAGGAGTTAGATCTTCAACTGATGTGCCACTCTCCATGGATTTCAGGTCCAACTCCTGGTCAGAATCTATTACATCCTCAAAGTCATAATAGGGATTCACCTGCACAACAATCTCAGTTGTTACTGATCGTGGTCGAAATGTATATATGTATGTATGTGTGTATGTATACCTGAGGTCTTGGTTTTACAGCTTCGAAAGAGTGGAACATCGGAGTAGCATAATCAGGCGGAGACAACACAATGTAAGCACCTTGATTGTTGTAGCGATCTTCGCTAGCCTAAGAAGATAAAACTGTGATTTACAAGACCGTTGTATGAACAAACCGTGAGGAATTTCGATTATAGGGTTCAGAGAAAGAACAAAACCTGAAATTGTGGGTAGTCAGGAGCACTGAAAAGGGTAATCAGCTTTCCTGATTCAACCACATGATCAATAGTATAACCTTGCTGCATTCCTGTAAGATCTTGTCGTTTATCCCTTGCATCAGGACCCTCATGTGACCTGATGATGAACTACAGCTCAAGCAAAATATTTCTTAAAAGTTAGCACCCTTGAGTACAGAAGCAATTTAGTATACATGAGATGTGAAGATATTATATTTAGTATACATGATACGACTTGATCGGTTAGTATACATGATCCGCGAAGATAGTAGTTAGGAAGCAATTTTTTTCTATTTACCAAAAATAGCATGTAATAAAAAGAATTAGCAAAATTGACCTTAAATTGGTTCTTCTTGAGGAACTCTTCGGTGCAGTCAGGTCCCCATAACAAGCCGATACCTCTCTCATTGTTTGGAGAAAGGCCTGGGATTAAGGAGGGGTCAGACCATAGCACATCACCGGGTATCAGGTTCATTCCCTCCCATGGAGGGTCAAGCACTGTTCGTCGAGCTTTGGATAACTCTTCCAAGCTACCAAGCCTTAAAGAGTTTGACTCCGTGACTGAGATTGGCTTGCGCCCTTTCTTACGTTTTGACCTCTTTGATGGCGTGACAACAGCACCTCGAAAAACCCCACCGTGAGCAGTATATACCTTACCTGCTATTATAGATGCCAATGGAAGACCTTCAAAACATCTTAAAAACTTTCGGTAAACTGGTTTCCCTTGTTCACCATATTTTTCCATTACCTCTTTCTCAAAACCATAAACTGATGTACAGTATTTGGATTCGTGATTTCCACGAAGAAGGTATACTTGTTCAGGTAAAAAAACCTGCAATCCAAGATAGATATATATTAGTGGATAGAAAATACTGTCATCTAACTCAACATAAAATTTTACAGAAAGAGACTTATATTGTAATAAATGAGTATTAAGGAATTAGAGCATTAAGGCAATAACCACGCAAATAAGAAATTCATGACATCATTCATCTGTGACAATAACTATAATTGTTTATAGAAGATATTAAGCAATCTAGAAATACGACAAATGATCCATAATTTATTTCCCTACACATTTTGTCGTTTATTTATGTAGTCATTCATTTATTTCCACCACATCCATGTTACCCATAAGCATTCAATGTACAAATAATTTGTCGTGTCATACAGAAGATCATGCTTCATTTCAGTATTGTACATATTCCTAGAAAGGGTTCTCTCCCGAGCCATGCATAAAGGCAATCCATGCATAGTCTACTTGTGGATGGCCTCCATTAAAGATACAATACTTCAATTGGTGTGAAGCTGCGATGCAATGGTAGTTACTCTTTCCTTTAACATGGGGCTAAGTCACTCCCTATCATCAGCCAAACCCATTACAGGTGGAAATAATGTGGTTGGTGCTTTGGGTCAACTACAAGTGGAAGTCTCATTTCTTCAAGTATCTAAACTTTCCCCTTATCAGCAAGCCATCCAACTTAGTGTAGCCAACACAGTTAGCCAAGGTTCATGAATAGGTTTTCGACCAAGACTACTGCAATTGGAAAGCTCATCAAAAATATATAAAAAAAAACTGAACATTCTCCCTTTATAGACCACCTAACAATGAGTAGTAGCCACAGTAATGTCCTGAGATCATGAATAGGTTTCCTATAATGGGCCACCCACCTAGATGACCACAGAGCAATGATAGAGAATACAATTCCCATAACCTTAAGTTTTTTCTCAGAGATATTGTATATCCATTGAATTATTAGACACCTCAACAGAAGATAATCTACTGTCTCCTTAGAGTTTTCACCACCCAATAATCTCATATAGGCACTTGAAAAACTCATCAAGATCCAGCAGTTGTGGAACTTTGAGAACTATCCCTTGTTATACAAATTGATTTACGGTCAAGAAACATGATCTAAAGGAAAGTAAATAATAAAAGATACAAAAACTTCAAGCATATTGTTTACAGCTCCAAGCAAACTTAGTTGTGCCATTAGCAGTAACTGAGATAAAGAGGACTTAATAGCTTCATCAAAGCCATTCGTAGAGTAAAATATGGTTGCTAAAATCTATGGAATTCATCACCGAAAAGAATAACTAGCTCTGTTCTAACTTCTAAGTGGCAATGTGAAAAGTATTATCCAATTGAAGGGTACAACAAGCACAATGAATGGAAGACAAATATTCAGTAATAAAAGATGATTTTGAAAGAAAAAAAATCGCCAATGAATTAAAGAAGCTAACCAACACAAGCTCAGTTTCTAGTTAAAGAAAAATGAACCTCCTCCCTTCAACAACACACCCATTTTCTGAACATGAGAAATCTCTGACATACATAGAAGAAAGTGGAACAGGAGTTAAAACTGAAAAGATGGGGATATCACCTAGTAAAAAAGAAAACACCTACACTATCAACTTCAAACAGAATCAATAAAAACACAATCTTTGTGAATTCCTATAGAACACAAAAACTCACTTCCAATTCTCCAATTCCATTGATCACTTAAACACAGCATACAATCAGAATAAAAGAGAGATTGAAGGAGAAACTAAAACAAGAAAAATCAAACCTTCCAGGCCAACAAGATGAGGAATGTCTCAACTCCCCAAGCACCCCGATCCACATAATCTCCATTAAACACAAACAATCTTTTCTCCGATGGGAATCCAGCATCCCGTAGCAAGAAGAGGACATCATGTAGCTGGCCATGCACATCACCAACAACAATTACGCTGGTTTCATCCCCTTGAGGATCAACTCTAACACAATTCGGCTCCTTGTGGAGGATGTTGGAAGCCGTGAGCACAAGGCGGAGGAGGACAGGGACAGGGACAACGGAGGGGAACTCGGAGGGGGGCAGCTTCCAGGAAGCCCACTCAAGGGCCGCGGTGAGGGATTGGATCCAATCGAGGGTGAGGGAATCATCCGGAGGCCATGAAAGGGGGATCTGAGGGGGCGGATTGGCATCCATGGAGGCCAAAGATGAGACCTTTTGCCTTCAGGAGTTCAAAAGATGGGATCTTTTTTGGAGAACAAGCAGGGAAGATGATGGTCATCTCTCCATTGATCGAACGATGGAGGAGGTGCTGCTGCTGGCCATTGGATTGTTTTGGGCGGATTAGGTCAGGCCGTATAATGAAGTTATTTATTATTTTTTTTAAAAAAAAATTCGAATTGTAGATAAAAGTTTAAAAAAAATGCATGGAATTATCAATTATTATGGAAAAATATATACATGTTTTCTATTACTTTTTCTGCTGAAAAATTGCAGCATTTACTGCAACACTGAATTGAATATTGGACAAACTCGAATTAATCATTCTTTAATTGTTTTCCTCAAATAAGATGATTACCATTAATTTAATTAGCATGTCATGCAGGTTGTATTATAAAAATGAATCAAAATCTCTTAAAAAAACCAAACTTTGATACACTTCATTGGCTGCTCCACCACAAAGAAGAATATGTTCAAAATAGAATCAGAGAGCTAGGTTCATACATACATATATCTTCTAGAATCTATTAAAATGGATGATATATAGGAAGAATCAAAACAAAGGTCTCAAGACAAGCAACCTATACATTGAGATTATCACTAAATCAGTACTATGTTCTTACCAAAGAAGGGGTGGCAGGTGAAATACTGCAAAGAAATCAGCTTAGAGTTAAGACCAAGTCACCCATAATTCAGTTCACCTGTTCCATGAGCACAATAACATGATTGTTTGTTTATTATGGAATGTTTAGACTTTATCCCTTGATGTCATGTTGCTGCAGTTATCATTAAATCTCTGTTCATTGTCTCCTGACCCTTTACCAGATTTCTTTTCCACAAGAAAGTTCCATCCTACCTTCTTCTAGGTTCCTTCACCCATAATTCTAAGCTATATTATCACAACACTGAGTCCCTCACTGATCATCAATGGCTAACTTGAGATACAGCAGACTCGGCCGGAGATGGCGGAGGATAAGAGGTTTCCGCTTGCAGCTGCATTCTAGTCGGTACGCCATTCACCGCCGCCTTCATGTTAAACTCTTGAGCTTCCTCCATCGCTTGACAGGTTGTTTGAAGCCACTGAAGGGAGGCTACCGGAGAAGCTTGAGTCGACGTGGCCTGGTAATCTGCGAACAAGATTTGTTCTATGCTGAAGCCATTGCTGATTGCTTGGAGTTCATCAAAAGATCATCCCTACCTGTGGATGATGGCTCAACTGCTACTCACCAACATTGAATTGCTAATGCTTTGTACTTTCCATTTCATCTCTTTACATGGTTTCAAATGCAGTAATAGAAAGATGAGGTTTCTGATGAGTATGAACAAGCCAAGATTAATGGTGGGAAGTGTTTGTCTGTCAAAAATGTGTTCCGTAATTCATGCATCTACTTCCAAAGTGAAGTCATAAATGAAGGCTTTGGCAGAACAGGAATTCATGCATCTGTTGATCTTAGTATTTCTTTTGACCAGAAAATGAGGAAAAGTTCAAAGTTAAAACCCTAACCCTAAAAGAAAAGTAATGAACCATCACTACATATTCATGTGTACCCTTCCTAATTTCTTCATTCATCCAATGGGTTTTGCCATCAATATTGACACTGCTTAACTAAGTGAGACTATGGAATAAAGCAATATGACAATGCTGATTGCAAGATGTAGGTATATATTCAGTCTACAACAGGAAAACACCACCCAATAAGAATTGAATATTTGCACATACTATAGTCAAATAAAACCAAAGAATCAAATCAATAGTGTCAGTTCACAGCTGAATTATCATAATCTGATTGAAATAAACTGAAATGCCCATAGGTGATAGTTAATTCATAAATGATCTCCGCTGCTAAGTTTTGAGTACCTTCAATATATCAGCATAACAACCTACTGTTCTTAGTATTCATTCCTCTCTTGGATGAATACTAATCAAAATCCAAGAACTCCATTGTCACCAACTCAATAACTTTCTGTTTTTGCCCAGTAATAATAAGTTTCATGAGAATTCAGTGAAAGAACATGTTCCGTCAGTCCTCCAAAAACAATACTGTTTAGAATTTCAGCGGCGTTGTCAGAGAACCCTAGCTTCAATGTAGCATTCTTTTGTATATATAAATCAAAAACAGGTAAATGATCAAGTAACATTAAATATTCTGAATTTTTTCCCACATATTGAAGATAGTAAGTACAAGATGAATAACAGTTGCTATGAATAGTTCATGCATGTGATGATACAGATCAGCTTGCTTTATACAGAGGACAATATCTTTTACAAACATGAAAACAGATGGAAGTGCCGAACATTTTCACAGTCATATCACATCATTTTGTTATACCAAACAAAAGATCTTTGCCAAAATCACACAACACACATATAGTTGTATAAATTTCTTTACAAATAATTGATCACAAATTCAACTTTTCTGAATGTTTACCATGCAGGAAGCAATAGTTCACAGGGTGATCCAATACCCAAACTACAGATTGAATGAATGCTTAACAAATTTTTGAGCCAAACGCATATTTGCAAAGAAGGTGATGGTCAGATCGATCAGAAGACACGGCAGAAAAGATAGCTACATAAGATGCCTCAAGATGAAGAATGTAAGATATTTATGCATGTAAGATAGAGTTTCTCACATATTTATCATGAGCCAAATTTGCAAACATTGACATTTAAAACATCATTTAGACACTGTTAATGAACGTTAAGCATGTTCATGAAGCAGAATTAATGGATTACACAAACACAATGCTAATAAAAATTATCAAACAAAAAAGGTTCTAGAGTTATAATGGACATGCATTCGAGTTGGTGGAAAAAGAAAGAGTTTCCCTCTTTTCTGTTCTTTCTAGAAACAGTACTTTGAGAGGAAAAGAACACTGCTCAAGATAAAAAAAAAACAAAAGAAAAAAAAAGAAAAAAAAGAAAGAAAGAAAGAACATGAAAGCAGGTGCTAAGAATCCTGTCTGCTCTGCAACATCTTATGGTCAGTCTCCTCTCCATGCTCAGTAAATCACAAGGCTCCCAACCTTGCTTTCTTAACCATGGTTAGCAAGTAAAAGGCTTGTTGCACAGAACTGGTCAGACCTGCAGTTACACCTCTTTTCCTCACTAGACTCAATCCCTATCAAATCAATGAATGCTAGGGTTTGAGAGTGGAGAAAAATGCAGGCTTTAGAAAAACTCCACTGCCATAACTAGTACTTCTCTCTGAGCTTGTCTATCAGTTACTCAAGCAAAGCAACAGAAAAACACCAACGAGACAACAACATGCAAACAGTCGTAATTCATAGAAAAAGAAAAAAATTCAAAAACAAATAAACAGCGGAGAATCTTTCCTACATGTATACAGTTTAGATGGGTTTTAGTTGCAACAGAGAAAAAACTCCTAGAGATGAGAGCCTGTGCATTTACTGACCTTCCATTGCATCCAAGCTTTTTCTCTTTGATACCATGTATCTTCTTCCTTTGACTTTCAGTTTCTTGATGGATGAACCACTGGACTTGAATCTCTTGTAATGAGGAATCACAAGAGCTTGAAATGAATCAAAATGGCGGCCGAGGTCCACCCCATCCAAAGGCATCGCCTGGGAACGGATAAGCTCCCACATTGCCACCTAAGCTGTAGAAAGGGCCGCCGCCCCCACTGGCACCACCCTCGCCGCTGGTGATCACTGACGATTGGGACGCAGCCTGCTGCTGCTGCGCTGGCGGCTCATGAGCGTCTTCTTCGCCTTCAAACGGTAGCCGCTCGTAAACAGCATTGGCAAAGGACGCCGCCATTAGAACCACTGGCCCCGCCGCCACCAGCGGCGCCACCACGCTGCCGCCCACCACCTGCCCCTGCCCGCCGGCAAGAAACACTGTCAGACCTCCCGCCCCTGGCGGCGCAGGCGGCGGGAGGACAGTCCCGGTCAGAGATAGTATCTCGAACCGGCCTCGCAACGTGGCAACGACGCTCCCCGGAGGCGAGGCTCCGGGCTGGCGCAACGCGACATTCACAACGGCGCCGCCGCCAGACAGCACACAGACGCCACGACCGCGCCGCCGTGCGTACTCCGACAAGCTCTCTATTACATCCGCGCCGGTGGACACTTCGAGGACGTGGGAGCGGAGCGAGCTGGGGCTGTCACGGGTGACGATGATGGGGGGTTTGGCCTTGTTCTTAGAGCCCGGTGGCCGGCCGCGAGGGCGGCGGGTTTGCGCTGCGGAGGAAGAGGGCTCGTCAGCTCCGGCGCCAGCTTCCGTTTTCTGCGCCTTGTCGGATGGGCTGTTGGGTTGGTCCGGATGCGGTGGTGGATGGAGGGGATGGATGTAACGAGATGCACCGGAGGTAGAGCTCGGGTCTCCTCCGGCGGCCATCGCCGGAGCATCGGCTCTTTCCCACCACTTGCTCGCCAGCTTCTCCTCTTTTCTCTTCTCCTCCTCCTTCAACGCAAAGATGAGATCTTTTTCACTCTTCTTCTCTTCTTCTCTCCTTCTGAGTACTTTGAAAGCAATAAAATCAAACTAAAATAGAAGGTTGAGCTTGGATGATCCTTCCTATAACTTCCTTCTTTGAATCTAGCCGCGGTCTCTGAACAAGATGAAACCTTTCCCTTTTTTCTCTCTTCTTTGAGTTCTAACAGTTGATTCCTTGCTTCCTATGATGAAAGAAAAACATGAACTCAAACCAAAATGAACTCTTTTTCTCTCCTCCACTGATTACACTCCATGAAAGCTTGAGTGTTTCAGCTCAATCTCTCCAAACACAAGCAATAATAAACTCAGGATCTTGCGGTGCAAATCTTTATACTAATTTCAGCAAAGAGAAACCAAACCACGAAGTAGAGAAAGAGAAAGAGAGAGAGAGAGAGCTCATGAAGGAGAAGACTAGAGACCGAGAGAAAGAAGAAGGCGTTCTTCAACAGGAGAGAAGAAGGGCGGTGGAAAGCGTGCAGGTGTATTAAAAGCAGAAGCAACGGAAGCATAAGCAATATAAAACTTTAAAAATAAAAAAAAAATTAAAAAAAAACGGCTATCTATTCTAAATTAATATGCAAAGAAAAGCTACATGTTCTTGACCAACCCTTTGGAGCTCATTCGTTCATCCCTTATTAAAATAATATAATAAAAACAAAGAAAGAAGAAATTAAAAACTCTATTGTGACTCGTTCTCGGAATTAGAATACAAGAAGCTAAATATTATATATAATTGTAAGTCCATATATATATATATATATATATATATATATATATATATATATAGAATTAAAATGATCAACATCTCTGTTACTGCTTTTCAAGTTCATGGAATTTTTCAGTGTCAATGGCTCATGGCCAATTGAGATGTTGATGAGCTCATGATGTTTAAGTAGAGCCCACAATTGGCTCAAAAGATAAGACCCACCCATAACACTCATTTGTCTTTAGACTTCATTTTCTCTCATCTTTTCATAGTTTTTCCAAATCAAGCCCTCAATTTCTCCATGCATCATAATAGAGGACACAAGCATTGAAAATGGGACCATGTTCCATATATCATGTATATCCATACCCAATTTCAAACAACTTATCATTCCTCCATGCATGTGAATCTTTGGATCTTTAGGAACATATGCATATGGTGACATTATATATCTCTCCCTCTTTGGCTTATATATATATAGATACACACACTCAAAATAAAAAGGGAAAAAGAAAACTAAAAAGAAAAAAACAGGAATGGGTATGGCTTCAAAGCATGGAGGCCAGCAAACCGATCACGTGTCGTCAGCGAGTCAAAGGCCCCGTTGCGCTGTCGGACACGTGGATGCAAAGCATCGGGACTCGGTCAACATTATTTCGGTTATGGACGGCCGAGATCTCCGGGCTATTGTTCCCATACAAAACCCGTACTGGATCCGCTGCAATGTACTGAACAGCAAACAGAAACCACATCCGCCACGTGTCCCTGCCTTGTCATAATTTAAAGCTTAATTCAATATTAATATTTCGGAATATATGGAATATTTTGATTGCACTGTCAATCTTTTTATTTATTTATTATTATTTTATTAAATTATTTTGAGCATATTTGTGCTTGAAGCTTCTTAAATTAAAGGTTTGATACTGTAAAAGATTAAAAGAACAACTGCTGAATAGAAAATCAACCATGATTAATTAAATCAAAAGAATTAGACCTCCAAACTTTGAAATGGTTGGACCACTCTAATGCAAGTGATTAGCATTAGAGTTGACAAAGCTACTGCCTTAATTCCCTAAAGAATAATTAACCAAAAGCATAGAAACGAATTGTGATTAATTTATAAAAAGCAAGTCGGCACATTGCCTCATCATCCTCATCAATCGACCGCTGGTTTGCACTTTATCACCTAATTCTTAATTATCAAGATAACAAGGAAGATTAGTATAGTAATAAAATAGTGTTGCAAGGACAAGGGATCATTGCTTTAAACTAACAAAATCATGCTACCAAAGAGCTAATCAGTATTATAAGATGAGCTATTATGAAAGTATAGGCCTTTAAACACCATAAGATTCATATGGCAATCTAAGCAAACTCACACTAAGTAGTACATATGATGAAAAAGATATCAATACAAAGTGCTCTAGTAGTTAAATAGTACATCCAAGCAAGAGAGCAAAAGTTCATTGAGCCTCAAGGGTTCAAGGCTGAAAATGTTCAATTGTGATGAAAATCAAACATGGATGGACAGAATAAAAGAAGCCACACAAACATGCTGTGAGATGATGAGGTATATGGAAGGCAAGCCATCAATTTTAGATGGAATACCAAGTATATGGTGGGTTCCCTTAACCAAGCCACTGCCGATGAGCTCATTCTTAAAAAAATACGCAGAATTTCTGAGTTTTCGTGGGGGATTAGATCCAATAACCGGGGGTCTGTGGTTGAGGGATATAGCACACCATCAATGATCTTATATCAAATACGTGATTGCTGCAAGCTCAAAGCTAATTAAGTAGCACTATATGTTCTTCAATCTGTACAAAACTGAAGAAACTGCAGTAAAAACACATTGGTTCCAGTAAATCAGTTATCGGACTTCTTGGTTTCATTTCTCTTCCCATATATCAAACCAGTTTCCTGATTGAAAATTTGCAATAGCACAGATTAGAAAAGAGAAAAATTCATTATCAGAAATTGAGTCAATTTAATGAAATCAGAAAGCACCTGAGGATCTGGAATGGGCTTTCTTTTCTCAATGTATCTGTAAGGATCAGAAGCAGCAGCCATAGCTGCCTTCTCCTGTGGTACAATATACATAAGATGGGCTGCTAGAAAAGATTATTAATAGAAAAAAAATAACAAAAAGAAACAGCCATCAGGTCTAATAATTTGCAAAAGTACAATATAAAACCTGAAATCATGTCCAAAGTCAATCACGGCAACATAAATCACTTGATATAACAAAAAGGGGATTGGATTGTCTGCTTATAAATTCTAAAAGACATAGAATTAGATTCTTGCACTAATAGGTCAAACATTGTAGTGACTTCTTTGTTCTGGAGATACTTATATTCCAAGCTGAAGTATAGGTTGGGCAGATAGCGATTCTAGTCTGGCCATGCTCAAAGATTTTCAAACACTGTAGTGACTTCTTTGAATCAACACTTTACTCTCAGAAATAACCTTCCAATTCTTATTTTTCATACTTACATAGAGAAATGACAATCTACAACAATGGGATCAAATGAAAAACAGCACAGCCTCACAAAGCCCCTGCTCCACATTCCATTAACCACAAGGAATCAGCTGACAATCAGAAGAGATCCAAAGTTCCTAACTTTATCAATCAAAAAGTCAAAAAACATGAAAAACAGATCAACTGAGTGCCAATTAGGTCAACAACATTGCAAGCAAAATTATGCATAGCGACATGAAGGTCAGTTTTAAATTTTTCTCAATCAAGGAATCAGCTTTCCATTAAAAACAGGCATTTCCTACAGCAAAGCGATCTAAAATTCTAATTGGGCAAAATCCAGCAAGAGTAGAAAAAAACCTCTTGCTCCCGCTTGAGCTCTTGTGCAGGCTTGACCCAGAGGAAGTAAGCCAGAGTCCCCGCCACCGCCCACGACGCAAGATTTGCCCTTCCCCTCAGCCCACCCAGAGCGTTCCCCACGAACGACCTCACGTTTCCCAACGTCCTCCTCCAGCTACTGCTCGCCATTCAATCCTCCCAAATACCACTAGCTAGGGTTTCTTTGCTAGCTAGGGTTTCGCGGAGGATTTTCCTGAGCTTTAGCGGGCTTTAAACGGGTCGGATTGTTTTAAACACAACGGTGCAAGACCCGCATCCGAATTCAACAAGGCCTACGTAAATAATCCAATTTTTCCCCCCAAATTGTGGATCAAAAATTGGATAGAAAAATGCTAAACTTTGTACATAAATTCCCAAAATTCAGTAGGGATTAAATATAAAACCAAAAAAAAAAAAAGCAAGACGATTGTTCTTAACGGGCATTAGCTATCAATTCCGACAAACGGGTCGTGGTGGGCGTTAAGATCCGATAAGAGGACCTGGTCAACCTTAGCCAACCATGCAGAACCATTGATTAGAAGAAGGCCAAGTATAGAGAGAGAGAGAGGAGGAGGAGGAGGAGGAGACGATGGTATTCAATGGAGGAAAGGCCTCCTTCCTCCTTGTAATACTCGCCACGGCAATGCTATCGGCGGCAAGACCGGCCGAAGCCGGGCTCTTTAGCCTCTTCCGGTCAGTCACAGAGTACCTCTACGGTGATACTTGCTTCTCCAAACAATACGCATTATGCAGGAGTGCAATGAAGTCAGACGTATTCATCTGCACCTACAGTGCCCTCCAATTGTGTGATGTCTGGCTTGAAGGCTGGGAAACAACAGATGACGATAGTAAGCAATCATTTTTACGTCTCTGCATGTCGTTCATCATGTTTTGATGTATTTTCTAAATTTCTGTGATTTGTATGTGATTGCAGAAAAAGTAGACCCAGTGAATTATGATTGGTAGCACGGAGGATCAATGCAGGTGGTGATGGTGGTTGTCTTCTTGTAATTTTTATTCACATCTTCATCTCCAATTTGAGTGCTTTATTGATCATTTGAAAAGTAAACATCTTGTATGATTTGTTCTTCCAATGTCTATTAATAAACACAAGAATCTGAGAGCACTAGAATGAGGTAGTCTCTCTTCCCTGTAACTCATGGCCAGAGTTTGATCTCTTTAAACAACAGAACATCTTTGTTAACGAACACAGGAGACAGAGTTTACAAATGTACAACAGAAGGCCGAGAATTCATACAAATTGTCAACTTGTCTGATAAATAAACAGAAAACAGGAAACTCTGATCACATGGTTAGTAGAAGAGAGCATTGTTGAAGTTGTAATCTGTCAGGAATTTTACCCCCTTCACCTTCAGTCTCCACTATACATACACTATACATATTCAGACTGTCATTCACTGGATTTTTTTTAGTTCTTATTATATCTTTGAAGCAGAAGACAAATTTTTCCAGCCACATCAGGATAAGTCTCAGTCTCCTTTGGAACAAGCTTTGTTTTCATCTCCTTTGTTTGCTCTATTATACATCATATGGCTTTTAACAAGTTGGCCAGCAGCAAGTGCTGACATAAGGGAAAGCTCTCCGGCTAATACCGCACCAGCAACAATTGTGGCCAGGAGCCTGGCATTTGCCCCGGGGGATTCCATGTTTGCACCCTTCACTCCAAGAAGATCCAAGCATGCTGACTGGGAGGCCAGCTGAGTCCCACCCCCGATGGTACCAACCTATGCCGATTCAACACGTGTCAAAGACTCAAAATAAGATACTGATAATCAGAAAGAACAAAGTTTGCCAGCATAGGATTAGGCATCCCATAAAGATGATTAATAATTTCAGCAACTTTTGCATTATTCTAAGAGCCATTATCAAGAAAAAAGGAAGATTTTCTATCAGAACAAGTGGGGTCATAGTCTGATAACCGATGATACTGTGTTGTTATAGTCCTACACATGAATGGATAATAGATCATAAAGAAAATTGATTCTGAGATTTCAGAATTACCTCAATGGATGGCATTGTGACAGAGATGTGCAGATCCTTTCCATCATTCACAGCTTCCATCATGGTTATGCAATGAGAACTCTCAACATTCTGAGCAGGATCTTGCCCCGTGGCAATGAATATTGCGGACACAATGTTGCTAGCATGAGCATTAAATCCTCCAAGAGCTCCAGCAACAGCTGACCCAGCAAGGTTTTTAATGGTATTCAGCTGCACAAGGTCTGAGACTCTGGTTTTAAGGACCTTTTGCACAACCTCTTCCTTGATGATTGCCTCACAGACCACTGATTTACCCCTCCCTTCAATCCAATTAACAGCAGCTGGCTTCTTATCTGAACAGAAATTGCCTGCTTAAGTCAAAGTAACATATCAGAGTTCAGTGAGCACAATAAATAAGTAATTAACGGTCAAGATATGAACCACCTCCCTATACGACAAGATTGGAAAAAAATGATATCTAAAGCCGACAAAACCCACACCACATAAGCACAAATCAACAATTGGGCATAACTCTTCTCCATAGAAAAAACCAAGATTCCATATATGAGGGTGACAAAGATGAAATGGACAACAAGAGGACAACAAAATAAAGAGAAGCAAGCAACAGAATGCTTTTGTCTGATTAATGGTTTCTAGTAACTAGGAACAACTGTGAAAGGTGCCAATCAGAGAAACTCTGGACTCACCCATTAGAGAAAAGATGCACTAATACAGTTGCAGAAAAAAAGAGCATGCATGTCAACTTCAGAAACTCATGATCACAAGCGGTGATAGAACAAATATGTCAACAGCAAGTCATCCATGATATGGACATGAGAGTCTAATGCCAGATTAAGGTACAGCATTAGTGTCTTAATCAGGAATAACTGAAAAGAAAACTGAAAACTATGATTAGACAGAGACTAAATCTAACCAGATATGCTGATTACGTCCATGTCTGGGAAGTCACTTTGAAGGTAATCCAAGACATTCTGCACTCCCTTAGAGACCATGTTCATCCCCATGGCATCTCCAGTGCTGCAGCTGAATCTCATGTAGAGGTTTTTTCCTGCCAAGGAGCAATGGATCCCTTGGAGCCTTGCGAACCTGCTGGACCTGTAGGAATTGGAGTAGAAAAGAAGGAAATTGTTTCAAAGAACATCAATGGATTGAAAACATTATGAATTTGAAGCTTGGGATTACACAAAATGGATTCTTTTTTTTTATTTTTAAAAGAAGGAATGCCAACACATCATGCATGACCCCTGAAGGAATATAAAAAGAGAGAGATGGTTAAGCGCAAGACAAGCCAAAAACTCTGCAAGAAAACAAAACACACAAAGAGCTCAGCCAGCAACCACAGGGAGTGATATCCCACACGTAAAGACCATCTTTAACACCATAAATCAAAGAAAAATATCATTTTTTTTCCAAAGAAATAAAAGCTAAATAACACGAAGGACCAAATCAAACAATAATACTAGCCTGCAAAAATTAGAAAAGAGGACGATCTAAAATCGATTCTTATAACCACCACAATGAACTCATGAACTGATTGAAAACGCCAACATTTAACTAAATTACCAGATAATTATTGGAAGAAAACAATCTAAAAAGTAAAAAGACCAACAGTAACACAAAACAATTTAAGAACAAATAAAAAATCACCCAAACAACGGAAACAGGTACAGGATCAAGAAAAGAGAAATCAAAAGCGTGATTTTTACCCACCAAACAACAAACAAACACCACAAATCACCCTAAAAAGAAAGAAAATGATAAAAAGGTTCTCAGAGGAATTAAAACGAGTACCTGTTGAACACTATGGCGAGGGTCTCGAAATTCGCCTGCGCCTCCAAGAAGAACTTCAACTCCGCAGCCCTCTTCGCAGAGGCGAACCTCACCACCGGCGCTCTCGTCATCCTATCCCTCAAGACCACACTTGCCGCCCCTCCCGACTCGCTAATAGCCTTGCACCCACGATTAGTACTCGCCACCAAGCATCCCTCAGTCGTCGCCATTGGCACATAGTACTTCATCCCATCAAGCACGAGCGGACCAGCGATCCCCACCGGCAGGGTCACGAACCCTATCGGCATCTCGCAGCACTGCCCTAGAATGGACTCATAATCAAACCCATCGATGGGGAGCCCTTCAATATGTCGTCCGGTCATACGCTTCAGAGCCTCACGACGAACCCCCGCTGCGCGGCGGCAGTCGCCAAGCTTGGATTCGAGAATGTAGGACGGAGTCAAGCCTGAGGAAACAGATTCGATGATCTCCTCGTCGGATTCATGGGACAAAGGTTCGATCTTTTTCTCCAAGGGATCGATCTTAGGGCAAAAAGAAGGGATCTTTTCGGCAGGGGTTTCATCCGGAGAGGAAAAAGATTGGATCTTTTTGGCGGAGGAGGAGACGGAGACGTCGTCCGGGGAGGGGAAGAGGAATGGCTGGACGAAAGGGATGCCGAAGAAGTTGAGGAGGTAGGTGAGGGAGGAGACGAAGGATATCACGGCGGCAAGTTCGGGGAGATCGACGGCGTGGAGCGGCGCTCCGGAGATGATCTTGGAACGCCACCGCCGCATGAGGAACGCCAAGGAGGCGACGAAGAGGACGACGAAGACATGGTTGGTGAGGCGAATGGGGAGGGGGAACGCGTCGGAGGCCTGGGGGGAGGTGGGCAGCCGGTAGGCTGGTGCGGCGGGGGGAGGACGGAGAGGGAGGCGGCGACGACGGGCTTCCATGACGGGGCGTTTCCTACGTTTTGCTCCGCCGGAATGGAAGCGTTTCCACCGCCGTTTCCGTCTCCGTGGAGAATGGATAACATGGGGTTGTGACGAGTATTTATAGATGGAGATTGCCATGGTGTGGTCACGCAAGTGAACATTTGGTATCCTCACCACCAACCTAATCAGTTATTTCCTTTTTCATTGCCTTCCCTTTGGTAAATTAGATTTATTTAATTTTTTTTTATATTTTTTTATTTGGGCCCTAAAGACTCTGTATAATGATTAGAGGAATAAACTCACTCCACCGTTTTTTACCCCTCACAATGTGCGGAAGTAAATTCCACTCGAGTTGCTGATATCATTTAAGGGGTCGGTCACTCGATCCAACACATGGGATTCGAGATACCACTAAATTGAGCGCCTTTTGGTATATAAAAAAAAAAACTGAAAACATGGCTAAAAAAATCAATTATTTACAATTGAGTTTGGAAATATTTAAAATGTTTTCATAATAAATCATGATTTGTAGTCCTGCTTTAGGCTTTAGTATTTCTTAAGTTAATTAATTTATTAGTTAATTAACTAAAAGTCTCTGTGTCAAAATTGTCATGGGATCCTTGGGGGTGTTTGTTTATTATTTAGTGTTATGTGTGTATTTGACTTTAAGGTCCCTGGAAACAGTGCCAGAGACTTATAAATAATTTCCTCTTAATTTATCTATATTGAAAAAAAAACAATTGAAATAGCTATCCAAACAAACACTTCAATTTAATTTTAATCAATTGTTTTCATGATACATAATTATTTATTAATAAAATATTGATCGTTCTTGCATGAATAGTTTTGATGATTGGCCTTCTTTGTTAATAAAATAGTACTTAATTCCTTAGTTAAATAACTAATTTTATGTTTTAAAAGATATTGGAGATATTTTTATTTTATAAACAAACAAATAGACAAAAATGAAAACAAAAATTACTGATGATAAACTCACGTTTCCCTTTCGCAGGACTCCCACTCGGTGGAGGTACGCTTACCGGTGGGACCGATTAAGGGGGGAAAAGAATGCCTGATCGGGATATGATAAGATGATATCAGGGCCGTTGGATTCTAATCAGACGGTCCAAAGTTCTCAATCAGAGCTTTCTATTTATAGGCAGATTTGGGCACCATTCGTGTGACCAAGATTAACTCGGACATGCAATCAGTAATTGCGTACACTGAATCTTCACTGTATGCTTTTCTCACTAAGTTGGTCTGCATGCATGGATTAGATTGGATAAGATTAGGATTTTTCTTTGTTTTTTCTTCTTTTTATTTGATAATATCAATTATCAAGAACATTTCAAGTGTGACTTAATCAGATAATCCAAACACGACATTCTTTTTCTTTATCTAAAAAAATTATTCCATCTGACGTGATCGGGGGATGGCAACATGAACTAAATGGAACTTACTCCCAAATATAAAGAATAATGTGTCTTCACAAATTATTTGTCGTATGTTGTATATTCTTTGAATACGAATGGTTTTGATGGAACATGGTGTTTGCAAGATGACACTTTTAAGAACATATGATCTCTCACTTCAAATTTCAATTTTCTTCTATTATCTGCATAACTCTTCTGTCTGCTCTAAACAACTATGAATCGATAAACTATATATCATATATGTACCACTACTCTTCATTTTCACCTTTTTTAATTTCAATTATAATCAAATTATTATTAATCAATGTCCATCAAAGTTTTGAAGAAGTGTGTGGATTTTTGCACTCTCAATGCCAAATTTTGGAAACAAATGGCAATTTACTTGATTTACTTCTTGGATAAATTTGGTATCTAATTAAGTATATTAATTTCTAAGATAATCTTCAATTAAATCTAGTTATTCTGTTGAGCTTTTTTTTTTTCTGAAATAACTTTTTAGTGAATTCAGATGATGGCATTGGAGAAATCAAGCTGTAGGCTACTCTACCACAACAATGAGTTGCTGAAACTTTCCAAGCTCCTGTACAACAAGAATCCCATCCATTGACTTTGAAGCAAATTGCAAGATGCTTGTTCTTTCAACTGTCTCTCTCTATCTTTCAAGAATTCATTGTGAGTTCTCTCACACACTTCAACCAGAGACTGCATTAGCTTCATCTTCACTTCAGCTTTCAAAGATGCAAACATGGATGATGAGTTCTCTCTCTCTCAAGTTCTTGAGGGTGACCACTTTGTATTTTTCCTTCAAAACAAGCAGCAATATATAACACCTTATTTCTTTTTTCATTTGATGTAACACATTGGCAATTGAACTCCCATCACTACTCCATCTGACATGATTAAGTGAAGGTCCCTTTCTGCATCTCTGGACAAAGTCCAACCACTTTATGCCATGCATGCTTCTTCATGAAACCATTACTCCAGACATTGATGCCCACTCTCTCTCTCTCTCTCTCTCTGTCCATCTCTGAGGCCAAATTGGTTGTCTTTATGTCATAGCATGGATTCTCACTTCTTGTCTGCATATTCTGCTGGCACTAGTCATTGCCAACTTGGGTGGCTCTGCTGACAAACAACACTTTTTTGCAATTTTCGAAAAAAAAATAATAATTAAAATATTCAAAAGAGTCAATCATGTTTTTATACATGCATATGTTGATCGATAATTCGAGTTTCATTGTGTGATCAAGTCTGTCTGAAACTTGAGTATCTACTCAGTCAGCGTAAAGGTGTGCATTATTATTTCTAACTGTCTGATTCTATACATTCTCTAAGAACTTGCAGAACTTGCCTAATGACTGGCCACAAGAGCCTGAGTTTTTCTGATCACGTGGGAACTATACTGTGTAACCGAACATAACAGGCAATTGAATGAAGAACATTGTCTTGAATATTTGATGAGTAAACTGCAAGGTATTAATTTATTTCCATCTAATAGCAATGTATTCATAAGGCATTTTGTTTTTTTTTTGGTATTCAGAAATGCAAAACAAAACACAACATTGGATTGGAGAGAAATGGACTCTGGTTGAAAATACACACTATGATGTGAGATTCAATCATAGAACAAACTCTCAGGTGGAGATCAGCATGACCAACTCTAGATTTGTACTTCTCAAAGAGCTCTTGAATGTCCACAACAATCTGTTTATGAATTTCATTAATGGGTCAAGCATTTACCTGCCCTTGGAAATTTTTCTCACATATCATCAATTCATGGATCTAAACTCTAATTCAGTTCAGCATAGCATATACTGCGTCCAACAGCCAAAATTCTAATCTAAATTTAGAAACAACAAGCATTTCTCGATGTGAGAATGTTATAACAAAGATAGGATTATTACCTGCCCAAAGCAGAGAACATGAATTATCAGCCCACCCATCTCCATTGCTATGCATACAAATCCCTTTCGTGATGTAAGAAAAGCAACCTGTAAATTATGTTACAGCTCATTCATTCTTACAAGCCTAGAAGCAAATTTCATGCAGGCTGTGTGAGAGAAAGACATGAAAAGGAATGCAGACCAAGAGTACAAGAGAATCAGAGTGCTATATATAGCTGACAATTCAAAATTAGAGATGCATGTATCATGATGAAAGTTAATTTCTAAAGCTCACTTCATGTGCCAAATTTGGGAAACATATGCTTTCACCAAAAGTTGAACCCATAATGAGTAGGAAATGATAACTTTTCAGTAAAACTGATTGAAACTGCATTATCAAGTAAAACAAATAAAAGACATCATCATCCTGATTAAAACCCACAGCCAAAATGAGGAAAAGTATACCTCAGAGTCTCAATCCATATAAAGCATTTCCCACACACCGCCTGGCACAATGATGCAACTATAACCAGCAGTTAAATAACTGCAGAAATTTTCTCTTGTTGCAGGGATATGTCCCAGTCATGTCCATATCTGCCTAAATAATGGTATGCAGAAAACCTGTCCACATTATTATTAGAAATAAATATCAAGTTAAAGAGAAAAGAGTTTAAAATTGAATCACATCCAGTTTTAATTAAGAAAAAGATTTTACTACACTGATGGAGAGGAACTTGATCTTTGACAGTAGCATGAAACCAGTGGGATCTGTGAGAGCTCAGGCACCAATTGGCATCACAGATGACGTTGATAACCAAAAACTGTACACCAAGCACTCTACCAATCACTTAAGAGGATAAAAACCAAGAAAAATCAACATAATAACATGAGTCTATCCATCCACCACTCTGTACAAAAGACAAAACACTAAAATAGTGTCCCCAAATAGACAATCACTCTGGAGTCTGGAGTCACTCCAAAAACCAAATTTTTTTATTTTTTATTTTTATATAAAAGTGGATAAACAATTAAAAGATAATTAAATATGAATGGCTGACTACACAAATAAATTGTCCTCAAAGGCCTCCTTATCTGGGGGCTGCAAGTTTGTAATGATCCTCTCGGTTGAAAGCTAAGCTCTTCTTTACGGGGGCCTATACCATCACTAATTTGAGTCATTTTGTCGCATGAGCTGTATTAAATCAAGAGAGTAAAAGTAAATCAATGTCACGAAGCAGATTAGAAAAAACACATTTTTGGTACCTCTCAAGCTATGAAGCCAAAGGTTCCATGTAATCGCATCATTGATGATATATTATCTCATTCGGATGGTTGAAGGAGTGGGCCCCAAAGATATTGGATTGAGTGGAGCATGCTTGCAACCCAAAAGAGGCTTTGCTGCTGGAGCTCAGCCTTGCCAGGATGGTTTGATCCGCCAGACCTGAGTCATCGGCGGCTGTTTTTTTTTTAAAAAAAAATCCGAAACGATCATATTTGTAGTATTAAAAACAATGGGAAACGATGCCTTACATACCATAGGCCTTGTTCTGATCAAAGGCCAGTAAAACCTCTGCAGTCACAGGGAAATATCCAACAGCGAACTTGCAAATAAACCTAAAATCTCATCCATCAAAATCCAAGCTTCTTCTTAGATCTTGCAAGTAATTTAACAGGAAAAAAAACACAGTAAAATACTCATAAACTACCAATCTTTGGAATTCTACACAACCATATTCCCCAGTATATTGAAAAAAGGGCGCATAAAAATCCCACCTTGATACCATCATCGCTCAAAGGAATCACCATAAGAAACAGCTGTAATGCGAAAACTCTGCAAGATAAGAGAACACAAATGAGAGACGAGAGAGGAGGAAGAGGAGGAGCTCCGCAAGGATGAGGGTCACGTTGAAGTGTACAAGCCGGAGCCACAGCACCAGCGCCGCAGTCATCGGAATCAGGGAATGCTCCGTTCCCTTGAACACCGCCGGCCAACCCTGTCGCCGGCCCCATCGGGCATCAGAGAGAATGGATGGATGTGGAACGATGGGAACGATGGAGGAATTCTTTACTTTTTTCTTATAAGCCCCTTATTTTGTTGCCGTTCGCTTTTCAAAAATTGCACTAGGAATTTTTCAAGTAAACCCCTGATGTACCAATATTTATATCATACCTTGCTGGATATAAATGCAGTGTAAAAAAATGAGATTAAAAACCATACAACCAACATTTGCAAGCAGCAAACGTTAAATAAATAAATAAATAAATAACACAAGCATTTGCTGCAATTTTTCCAACTAAAAGTCTAAGAAGCACATGAAAGAAATGAAATTGTTGATTTGAAGCCTTCCAATTTGATCAGCATTTCATCCAAACAAAACACAACAGTGACAAGTGAAACAGAAGCAAAAATATAATGCTTATAATTAACCATTGAAGAAAAAAGAGAATGTTTTACCCACTGAGATACAAGTAAATGATATCTCTCCAGTCAAATACCTGCTTAATTGATGGAACATATCACAATACAAGTCACATTGTCAAAGATCAATTTATTTCCACCAAGGAGTATTGAGCCATCAAAGCTCTCATTTTACCTTAAACACCACTTGATTGAGGAGCAGTATTTGATCCAAAACTCTCCCTCCACTTAAAAGAAAGTGAGAACAGGTGCTGAAACTCAGTTATCAATGAAGTTTTTTATGTTTTTCAACCAAGTTAAATACTCTCTGTCTTCCTTCTGAATCATGTAATCATGCAAGTAACCATGGAGTGAAGAAGTAATTCCTCTCTCTTCGAGGTACTTGTAGAAAGCCTTCTGTAAGTTCTCATCCAAATCCCTGCAACCATTTTTAAACGTAAATATCTCATAAGAAATATTAATTTTGGTTTTCATCAGGATAAAATTATATGACATTTGTGTTCTAAAGAAAATAAAATTATCTGATTTATCTTCCATGATTTGATTGGCAATAAACAGATTTTCTTTTCCATTATGATTTCAATAATCTCCAAAAACCTCAACTTTCTATCTGACTATACCTAGAATTTCCTGCTTCCCTAGTTACACCAATATTCACATTTTAAGAATATAAGTCTCAATGCACTATTTAATGCTTAATAATCCTTAACTAGAAGCAGGAACTATTGTCTTTAACTAAGCCACAATGAATTGCAGTCACTTCAAGATTTAGGTGCAAATTGGAAGCATTAAACTATATTAGACAAATCAGGGACTGTATGGAATATACTTACGAAAACTCAGGCCCTTCGTAAGCATTTCCCTCATCAGAAGAACCGTCATCTCTCTTCATCAACATGCTCTCAATATGAAGTCTATCAGCTGCCAGTTCACAGCAAAATTCCAGGGATCGTCCCTCTCCCTTGTCAATCTTAGCAATTAAAGATATTTTTGGCATGGAAGAACCACCATCCTCACGATCGTCATCACCGTCATCCTCATCTTCCTCATTCATATCATCCACATCATCTAGCTCCATAAAAACACTAACTTGGATTCCCTCACCAGCAAATTTTCGTACAAGGGTAATTGCTTGGTCACCAGGATTATCAACAACTTGAAAAGGAAACCCATCTGGTAGTTCATCCTGTAATAAGATATGAAAACATTCAACTAACATGTTTTGGACTACAATTATAAAAAATAACTGTTACCAACATCTTGAAGCTACACTTAAAACCACAAAGGATCGAAGTGAAGCTCACACTAATAAATAGAGAAATAAGCACATACTAATAAAGTAAAAATTATGACATGAATATCACCCATACTAACATAGTATCAAGGCCGAGTTCCATAATTAAGATCATCTCAGTCACATTCTTCAAGAAAATTATATCACAAACCTTTGATGAAAACTCATCAAAATCTATTTTTAACTTAAAAAAAAAACACTAGCATTTAAGACAGAGAGATTCATTTGAAAAAAAAAAAAACAGTACTCTCTAATGCTTGATTATCACAGTAATTCCATGGCCAAAAGAAGCAACTTTGAACACCAGACTAATATATTAGATTCCCTAGTAGCATCCAAGCACATCTAGTATGATAACCAAACATGGCAAATAAATTGGCACCTCACAGAGAATTGAACACTAAAAAACTACATAGCAATCCAAAAAGGTTCAACTTTTACAGTAAAAAAGGCATAAGACACATCCCAAAATCCAAAAAATAGACAACAAATGGAAATGTTAGGCTTCAATGAGTTTTCACCTGCTGAACAACAGATTCCTGCTGGGCGCAATCAATCTCCGAGTCAAGAACCTTACTGAGATTCTCTTCCGCGCTAAGCTTCGGCTTCGCCTTTGCAGAGGCGAATCTCAAGGATGACAGGGAGTGCGGCCTCTCTAAAGCTTGAGACACCGCACGGCTCCGAACAAAAGAGGAGGGTTGCGAAGCGGCGAGAGAGGAGTAGAAGAGAGGGTGGTGATGGCGGAGAAGAGTGGGTGGATTGGAGACGGAATGACGGAGGATTCGGCGGAGAAGGAGAGCGGTCGTGGAGCGAACCATCTTTGCGGCCGCGAGAGCTTCCTTGCTAGGGTTTTGGGGGTTTATGGGAAGAATGTTTCACCTGGGCATATCTATTTATTATTTTAAATTTATAATTTTCAAAATCAAGAATATGATCTTTTATTATAAGATATTACTTTTTATCTTAAATAAAAGTGAATTACCTATAAATATAAAATTTATAAATTTTATAATCAGATTTTTTTTAAGATATTAAATTTCTTACAAATATTTTTTAAACTAATTAATTAATTAATTAATTAATTTTCTTTTTATTTTAATAAAAATATTTTAATTCACCACTAAAACCTTGTTTCATTTATAGCTTAGTATTCCACTAAAAGGTTTGATTTTCGTTCAATATGTGTAATCAGAACAAGTGATTGCCGAGATTCACGCCGGAGCATCCACTTTCAATTTTAAAGAAAGGGTCCGAAAGAGTTCAGAAAGAGTGACTGAGTTGGCTAAAACGGGTACCCAGTGCTGTCCTCCAGAGTGATGAATTGGCTATATGATTTTATAATATATGATACAGTTACTTTTTCGTTTGTTTTTACTTCCTTCAGATGATATAATTTTTTAGTTTTTGATAAATGTTTCCCTTCCCGTGATTTCGAATTTTATTATGCTAAATCATGACGATCAGTCATCTAAACAGGGCCTTAGTTTCTATCCCAAAACTATCTCAAATAATCTTTCAAACATTATTATTATTATTATTATCATCCAAAAATAGAATGTTCCCTCTAAAACCAATGACCAAAACCATTTAAATTTTAATAAAAAAATGGATGACAGCAAAAGAAATCAAACAAGGAGAGCCCATTATAATTTAAACATGAACAACATTTTATCAGCTTCTAAAGAGTATCTCAATCAGCAATCTATTGTAAATTTTATATTTTGACAATCTCTGATTCACAACAAATGCGATAGTTTAATCAAAGCCAAATATTTATTGAATATTTCATTGATTAAGACCTCTGTCTTATTGTCTAACTCATCACACATTCATCAAATCAACAAACTTTGACGGGTAACAACTTCAGCATCAAAAATGAAGTTTGCCAGATGAACTCTCAAGCACTACTACGGAGAAACTTATGGATGCTAAGATTCTCAGTTTCCAAGTTAAAGCTCACCAAATAAAGAAACAGATGACAAAACCCAACTGGTGAATCCTCAGAAAATGGTAGTGAGTCAATCAACCTCAGAGAGTTGACTGACCGACGAATGTAGATGAAGATGACATCACAGTAAGGACATCAGTGACAGAAGACATGGCGCTTAGTGCCGCTTTCAGGATCTCCTGAGAGCATCCAGGCTTCACAATGCTTCTCACCTGCAAAGTAGATGAAGTGCAAGTATGAGAACAACATAAATTGATCTAAGAAACATTGATGAACTCATTCATAATTCCATGGAAAATTTGAACAAAAGCGGGAGAAAGAGGACCTTATCAAGGTATTCCTGCAGCAATTTTATTCGACCCATGTAATCTTGATCTTCAGCACACAGAGTAAGAGCCTTAGCATCAGCACCTGGTCCCTCGAATTGAAGTGGACCGGGGTTTCTGTAAATGTCATCCATCAAAAATTTTGAAGCATTGTTTCTGAACAACCTGGGTCACAAAGCAAACAAAATTAGTTCAAAATTCAAAAGCATTTGATCAATTAACTTCATAATGAACAGTTGAAGAAGACATTACTCGTATGCTTTTCCTTTCAAGTCAATACTAGCAAAATGCACAGCAGGTTTGCCAATAGTCGTAGCTGAAGGACCACGAGACCATCGTTTCACAGTCATCATTGACTAAAAACAACCAAGCATACAATTAGCAGACTATTAAGCAAGATGAATATTATAGTCAGAACAGAAGTACAGAATATTAATCTCACCGTGATAGGAGCAGCACCGCAACGCCACTTATTGACAGGATTTTTCAAGTTTGTTGCAGTTGCCATGTAACCATTCAAACCGGCTGCCAGTATATGGTAGCAGATATGTCCAAGAACCTAGGAACCGGGGTGTTTATTTCACTTAAAAAAAGGGAATAAAAACGATCCGAGAAAGAGCAATTCCCTAATAGGAACTTACGTAAGCATAGTCACAATCAAATTTTGATGGTAAAGATCCTCGAGCTTGATAGCCAAAGAAATGGCAGATAGCATTAAATTTCTTTCCTTTGTATGTGCCTTCTTTCTGAAACAAAACAGAGAGTAGGTGTCAAGCATCTTTTAGATTTGAAGGATGAGGCATAAATTTCATGAAATGCGATAGAGAAAGACAGCTTTAAGTAAAGAAGACAAAAGTGGAATGAACTTACCAACCGCTTGCTCATTTCAGTCTCTACCAACTGGGCTAGAAGTTTCTCAGTCTCAATCTGTACAGGACAAAATGCATCAAATGGTAAACAAATAGATCAAAAATAAGAAGAAAAAAGAGAAAGAAAAATGTGAGTTTCTAATGAACAAAATTGCATGGCAGACTTACCTGGGATAGCTGAGCAGAGTCATCAGATTCTGGATGAAGAAGCAACTGCATCATGGAAGATATATTTAAAGGGAAGCAAAACAGGAAACTACTAATAACAAATGCTTGTCAGGTATGATGTTGGCCATCATGGAAAAATGGAAACCTGCTTCCTGATAAATGGTGGTAAGAACTCAAACAATGCAGATGCCCAAGGTGAAAGATGAGCAGATATATTCTCAATAGAAACACCTCGACCATGGAGCCCATGAATTTCCTACAACAATCAGGACATAACAGCATCAATCAATTGCAATAGGTAATATTATATCAACTGCACTGCTTGTCTTGTTCTTCAAATGAAACTTATATACTTATATATATATATATATATATACAGATACCTGGAGGAGAGCATACAGTTCAGGAATACTTTCAACAAGCCCCTCAGGGATGAGGATAACACCATGATTCTTGTCTGCATCAAACATTCAGATTAAGACCTCATGAAAAACTTGTAAAACAAGAGGCATCGTAAGATTTCAACCTTGCTCAGCCCTAGCTTGGACTGCATCACAGATTTGTTTTGTGATGTCAAAAAGGGTGAGTTTTGATGCAGCAACCTCCTCCCCAAGGATAACCTGAAATCATGTCCCGTCAGCTGAGGACAAAGACAGAAATCCCTTGGTAGCTAGTCAATCTCTATTTATAAAGGTAAAGCAAAAGAAATAACACAGTTTAAGTAAAAAGGAAGTCAGAACAAAGATTGGAATTCAAACCATATTTGGATGTGACTGGAGAGTGCACTCCAAAGCCACATGAGATGCCTTGCGACCCATCAGGCGAATAAAATAGTAGTACTGCAAAGGAAACATAATTATTGAGAAAATTACCTACCATATAGGACATTCAAATATGAGTCACTAACCAGAAATTTGTATAAACACTGAAATAAATGTCACATTTTATCATTTTCTCACGCATGCTAGTGTAGGTAACACATAAAATAAGCAGTCTTAACAGATTTTCATGTCACATCAATTCTCAATCTGATTAATTAATTAAACCAGCTATTTTTTTAAACAAAAACCAAATAAATTGAATTAGTAACTCTGCATTACCTTTTCCGCGGATAGAGCATCTGTGCAGACATTACTAATGAGTTGCGAATTAACCTGAAAAACAAAACATCGACAAGTTCATGATAATACTATAGAGTCAAGTAAAACATCACCCAATAAATCAATATACTAAAGGATAGCACAAAAACAGGAAGGGGATATCTCGACATACAACAATAATACATATTTTCTGTTACAAAACCCTTGTGAGATAGAAAATGAATGCTCAATGCTTTGAGACAAGATAATTATGTATTAATCTAGTAAATTTTGAAGGAGGAAAAATCTGAAATGGTTCAGACAAAACGCGCAAAACAAATAAAAAAGGGTTCATAAATAAAACGGGTGATCATTTTTGCCTTAACCATATGGTACCTTGAAAAGATAAAAAGTACCTTGCAAATTGTATCAAAACCAACATTTGTTTCAACAAACTGATTCCTAAGATCACCATAAAAGGTGACAGGAACACCAACCACCTGTACCAATATTTCAGTATAAGGTTAGATGAAGTAGCCAAGGCAAACAAACATCACACAAACACAGGGAAGTTATTATTTTATCTCATTCATCTAAGTCTAATAGCATATTGTGAGTTGCATGGCTCCTATTTTCATAGAGGATTAAAAAATAAAAAATAAACATTTATGAAGGGTACAAACACAAATAAATCAATGGATATTCTCATCATATTAATTGAATCTACTGCATGCATGGTTCAGACAAAGTATGAAAATAAAAAATTAAAAAAAAAGGCATTATTCTGGATGCAATTCATCTGTACAGAATGATCCATAGAATTTGCCATTTACCTTTGTGGAACATTTAGACTCGGCAAAAGTCTCAGCAAGTTGTGCAGCATCTGTGTTGGATGTGATTCCTAAACATATGGTGAAAGAGAAGAAAAAACATTAACATGAAATGTACATCATGAGAATAGCAAACATTTTAGATATATAAGTCAACTATAGAACCTCCAAGGATGACAAGGCCATCCAACTTCAAGTTTTGGCATGCAGACATTGCAGCATTTACTTGCTCGGTTGTTCTAATCTGATCTTGTGTTCGGCCAAGCAAATCATAGCCACCTACAAAAGCACAACTCATACACATCAGGAGCAAAGAGTACATTGGTTGTCAACGAAAATGGAAAATCAGGGAAAAGATCCAAGGGACCTTGATTTTTATATGTGGAAAGAACCTCATCAGTGATTTCCAGAGTTTTTTGAGCAAATAAACCGTCAGTGCCACCTGCAACCAAAATTGAATTCTTCATTAATAGTCGGCACACAGTAGAGCAAACAATGGCTGGTGTGACAAACAACTGAGGCCAAAAATAACACTCAATAAACAAAGAAAACATCTTACCGAGAAAGCCAAGCAGAGTGCTGTTAGGATTGTGAGACTTAATAGCTGCATGAAGACCCCAAATGACATTATGCCCTCCTGGAGATTGCCTCCCACAAAATACAACACCCACCCTGCCATAACCCATAAGAAATAAATAAGTTAACTGGAATTATACTTCATGGCATAAGGCCTACTTGAAGAAAGAATCTAAGACCCAACATAAGTATCATGAGTCAAAGAACATGTTACAAGGAGAATAATTACAAAGAGAGTCATAATTTAGTAGAAAGATTCAGATACTTTAACTAAAAAAACCAAAATATCTAAATGACACTTGTCTTCACTTATGATTATAAAAGAAATAAGTAAAAGGGTAGCCTTGAAAATGCAACCTATAGATGATTTTGATTCATCAAGGCAAATAGACAAATGACAATAATGGAACAAAAGTTTTCAGGAAACGATATATATATATATATTGAGTAATTGATGTATCAAATTCAGAATAATGCCCGAAATGCACCTGACAGAAGGATGCTCTGTTATAATTTGAGCATCAGGAACCTTGGCTGTTGCTCTCAAAAAATGAGCCAAAGGCTGGCCATAAGTGTGCGGAAAAGCCCGACTGATCACATGCGCACCAGCTGGATCAGCAGGGGTTGTTGCGTCACCAAACTCTACTCTAACAGTTGTTCCCTTTACAAGATTGAAAAAGAAAACTTAAATTTAGAAGAAAGGTACAGATGTACTTCAACAACATTGAAGAACCATAGAGCAATGGTGAATAACAGAAATGAATTTATCTGAGTGAATAGCAACCATAACAAAGAATTCTTGACACATTCCATATACATTTCAAAATTATCAAATTTACATGAAACAAACCGGTCTTTATCATTCACTAGCTACATAAATAAGATCATAAATTATTTACACAGTAACATGAAAGTTTCAGATAACCAATCCTTCTCTCACCATTGCTAAAAGTTTTTTTTTTTTTTTCAACTTAAGTGTGTTAAAAAAGGAACCTTAGAGTATTAATGTAGGGAACTCTCAATGTGTTTCTCACTTAAATAACCAATCTCATATTCTAATACATAAATCTAATATTCCACTATTTGTTTGTACAGTAAGTGTGTGCATAACCAGTTTACCAAACTCACTAAATCATTACACAACAAAAGGCCATCCATAATTAACTAGATTTTCAACACAAATGCCAGGCAAAGTTAACCAAGAAGCCCATATAATCAAAAGCTAGTTCCTTTTTTTCTCCATAATAGCCTGAAGATTTCTAGAATTGCTCATTATTTTTTTTTATATATAAAAAAAACCCCTCCGAACCTCAAAATGCGTAGAAGCGTAGAACACGAATTAAACTGATCAAAGCACCAAAAAAAAAAAGATAAATCATATTAACATCACGAGAAATACTTTCCTTACAAATTTGGATGAATTACTCTCAAAGTTCAAACATAAATATGTCAATCTACAACCACAACCACCACGCATCAAATATATGAAATTCAATAACATCAGATGGATCCAGGAGACACAAGTTCGCTTCTTTTTCCATTCAAACGGCCAGTAAAACCCCCAAATAATAAAAAATAACAGTGAAACAATCTGAAAAAACACGATCTAACAGTCAAACGGCAACAGGAAGCACTGATCCAACCACACAACCAAAAAAAAGGAAAAAGATATCGTTTTGGAGCAGGGGAAGCAATGATAATGTAGGAACATAAACCTGAAGGCAAGGAGGGAGCTCAGGCTGGTAGAGAGAGCGTTGCTTTTGGAGATCCGAGAGCTCTTTCGCCACGCCGTAATCCGAATCCATCTCTCTGGAGATCTCTCTTTCGCTTTCTCAGAGACTTGCTTCTTATGAGGGTCTCCGCCGCAGCGAAATGACGGTATATATACCGGTGGGTAGGGCGATGCTTACAACCAAACCCACCCACCTGTTCTTCTCGGCACTACTCACTAGAAACGCCCTCCGAGTTGGAATTATTAACCAGAAAACCATTGCTGCGAATATTCGATTTGATCCGTATCCGAGAGAAGATTAGTTTGGATCTAGACTTCCATGTTGGGTTGGATCATCATAGTCCCAATTTCGGGAAGAAAAAAAAATCATCCAAAAATTTCATTTTTTTATCGTTTTCTTCAAAATAAGATATGATTTTAATATGGATATTTTGTTGAATGTGACATTTTAATCATGGTTTAAATTTACTACAAGGCAAATGATTGTTTGGATTTTGTCAAAGTTTGAATCTTTTCTCTATCCAGTGTGGATATTTGGTCAAAGTTTGAATTTTTATCCAGTGTAGATCATTGTGCTGATGTTTGAATCTTTTATCTAACAATGTCATGGGATGGGATGATTTCTGGAGAATGTTGTGCTTTTTACCTTTGAATGACTTGTCTCTTTTACCACGGAGATGGGCAGTGTGCATATCCTGTGAAAGATTGGATTTTTATCCAGCCTAAATGATTTTTGTGCTGGAGTTGGAGCATTCAATGTTTGTTGATTGTCTCGCTAAGATCTAACAATGATGTTTTAGGGTTGATGGAACGAAATATCTTGTGTTGCCACTTGCCAGCTTCTATTCATCTCAATGCCTTGAATTCCATGCCTCTTTCGCCACAGGGATGAGCAGTTGCCGCAAAGCATTTAGGTGAGTTCATTGCGTCGAGATTTTGGTATTGAAATATTTTGAAGTCTTGTTGTGTTTTCGAATAACCTGAAAGTTTAGAGCTTGTGTTGATTTGCTGATGCTATCTGAACTATACTTTCTGTTTGGTCTTCAAGGAGTAGCTCACCAGCAAATCAACAATTGTTGGCAAAATGGAGATACTTGGATGGAGATGAATGGGGAGTAATAATCACTAAGCCAGGTTGGTGATGATGAAGGGAACTTCAAATGCTTACCTTAGCAAATCTGTTTGAAAATCTGGCATCCCTGTGCAGGTTGATGTTCTCAGAGTTATCAGTGAGCCCTCTGGTTGCTATATTTGCCTTGGGTGGTGAGATATTTAATGTCTCAATCTTTAATGGTGATGACCTCTGTTTTTCTCCCTTGGTGATGGGATTTAATGGTTTAATTCTGGATTATTTGGTGAATGAATTCAAGAGGTATGAGAACATTGGTCTCTTCCTTCTATTACAGCTGATGCTTCTAGCACCAAGCATTTCAATGTTGCAGCAATTCGTTCAAAGTTCGAGTCTTTGGTAAATATCTGACTGAGAGAACTTGCATTATATGCACACATTGCGTTAGAAATGCAGGCATCACTTAACAAAAAGTTGAAATTTTCTGATTTCTCTTGTACAATATGGTTGTTGTCTTAGAAACTGACTTTTACCAAGTTAAGCATTGTGAGTCTTGGGAGGAAGACTCACAATGCTTAACTCGGTAATATCTACAATCCCAATCCACTGAATGTCAGCCTTCCGTCTCCCAGAGTGGGTCATAAAGAAGATTGATGGAATCAGGAAGAACTTCCTCTGGAAAGGGGTAGATAAGGAGGGACACAGCTATCACCTAGTAAACTGGGACAGAATATGCAGACCTAAGGAAAATGGGGGATGGGGCATCCTAAACCTCAGAACCTTCAATGGGGCACTACTGGGGAAGTGGTGGTGGCGGATACTTACCGGACGTGCAGGTATCTGTCAAAGGATTTTCAAGGATGCATATGCTAGGAGGGGAGAACTCAATCCCTACAAGACGGCCCCCGGAAGAGCGTCCCCCTTCTGGAAAGCTTTATCTCGAGAAAAACCCACGGTTTTGGCTAATATCCGGGTGATACCAGGATCTGGCAAGACCATCAATTTCTGGAGGGACAATTGGTGGCTCGAAACCTCATTGATGAACGATTACCCCGGGATGTATAATCTAGCTATATCTGAACACTTAACCCTCCAGAAGGCCAAAATTAGAATCCAAAGAGGACAGCCACTTCTCAAGCCTGGACCCCTCTCGTCTCCCGAAGTAGAGACCCTAAACCTCTTATCACAGGCACTAGAAAACATCCTTTTAAGGCAAGAGGTTGCGGATATCAGAGAATGGAAACTAACTACCACTAGAGCATTCACAGTCAAATCACTCTATCAATTCAGTGACGTGACCGAGAAGTTTACCTCAAACCTCGCTTTTGAAGCAACCATGCCCGTTGAAGGCAAAACTTTTTGCATGGGTAGAGAGAATAGGATTCTCACCCCGATAATTTACATAAGAGAAATCGAGAGGCGACCGTACTACATGTTACCTATGCAAACATCAAGGCGAATCGGTACAACACTTACTCATATCCCCGCCATATGTGAGACAAATACGGGACATTTTGAGAACCTATTCGAGCCGTAACGGGAGAGGAAGAACTAAAGGCTCTATGGGGTACAAAAATACTCCCTCGAGTAATGGACAATGCCCTACAAGAGGGTGGAACATCACCGCCACGGCTTATCACTGAGTATATGGGGAAAGAAATAGACGCGGTGTTTCCGGGATAAACAACGTGTTTATGTAAGAACCATTCGCGATATCTCTTTCCTCATCATTTCTTGGTTTGATGCGTACTCCACCGCTAAACGACTCAAAACCGGAGGCGACCGAATCCGTCAAAAGAAACCTGGAATTCACATCAGCTATACCAGACCGGCAAAGCGAGGACGGGAACACCCCTGGGGCAGAGCAAATCCAAGCTTGAAGAAGGCAGACAATAGACTAAACCGCTTGTTGAAGGAGGAGAGGGCTTAGTTTTGCAATCTTTTGTTCCTACCTTTAATCAAGCAATGTACTGAAACTTTATCTTACTAAATAAAACTGTGGTTTATCCACTTCATCAAAAAAAAAAAAAAAAAGACCACAAATTTAAAAGCCTTTGAAGGCCAGTGCTATTGGTCTTATCATTCTTGTTCTTGTAGCATGCTATTGCATTCATATTGACTTGTAGTTATTGTTATCAGACTAGATTCTGTTTTTCCTGCTCAATATTAGTTTAAATCTTATCTTCGCACATGGTAATGTTATATAATCTGCCTATCAATTGCTTTTATCACCCTAGTTCATCTGTGAATACATTTGTTATTTTTGACTATTTTAATTTGATAAATTCTTGGCTGACATGAAAGGTTGAAATGGAAAATCAATAGAGTATGTAGATTATACTGGCATGTGAAGTGAAGAAGAAAGAAGTCTAGAGATTTGTTCACATCGGTGTTAAAAGGTTTTTTATTAATGTATGCAGAAGAGTGAACCATATCCATGTTATATTTGCAAATTCTGTTAATTCAGATTGATAGAATTTGCAGGATTTAGAGCTTTTATTATCCAGCAATGGTGCTACTATATTATGGCAAAACAAATTGCTAACTGATTTAAAAGAAGTTTTTGCTTTCTTAGCTTTTAGAGCAAGCGGTTATTATGAGAAACCATATGTTACTGAATAACCGATAAAATGTTGGTTTTTTCCTTTTCCACTATTCTTTTCTTTTTGCTGCTATCCTAGCATGTTCATCTTCTTTTGTTTGTCATCAGGTTGCACCCATATTGCATCATGAACCATGTTTCTTTTTTCATCATTTCCTTTTGTAGGTGCTATGTTTTTCCCTTCTTTTCGAATCTAAATTTCTAAACACTTCGTGACTTTATTTTTTTCAAGTGTTAGTCTATACTTCTTGTTGGAACCTGAAACCTCTCAAAGTGATAGCTCTTTTTCTGGATCTACTTTTTGTTTAAATACATAGGGAATGTATTTGTAATTTGAAAATTGTTATAGCTCGTAGAAAGACTATAGGTGTTCATAGTTGGAATAAACTCAACATCTTTCATATTAGGACAATTACCTATTCCTTAGAATAGAAAACTATCTTCTATATTTGTCCTCCTCTATATTTTAATTGTAATCAATCTTCGTGATTTAGTATCCTAATTTCTCTAGGGCATCTTCTATACTTAAATGATTGTCAATCTTCTTGATTTAGTTTCCTAATCTCTCTAGCACATATTGTGTATAAATATACTTATTTGTAAGCAATAAAATACAATATTACAATTCTATTGATCCTCTTTCATTTCCAACCTTAATTTTGCTTCCCTTGTATGCAGAACTATCAAATTGTATATTTTATATTAGTGTGTATAAATGGAAACTTTAATTGAAGAAAATCTAAAATCATTTGCTATTAATAGTTCCCGATCAGCCTGTTTTTATTTTCTTTTAACTTCATAGACAATAGTATTATGACAGAGCTTGCTTGGTCACTCAACCTCCCACTAGAAGCTTATATTGTCTGAGATTCTGCAGAAAAATGTGCACTTTCATAGTATATGTTCAGGAAAGCTATTTTCACAAAAGAAAGAATGTATTGCATCATTAAATCATGAAGGTTTCCTCTTTCTACAGTACCTCGGTGTTTTAACTTTTTTCTGATAATTAGAATGACGTTTCGAAACTTGAGATTTCTGAAGCAATGAAACCTCAGAAATTCAAAACAAATCTTCTTTATTGGTGCAAACACTATGCGTAAACATTGGAATTGAAAGGTTGATTTCTATGAACCAACCATATGATGATCCTCACTTCACCAGTAGCTATCACAACAGTTCACAGCACATAATTAAAGTGTTTGTCTCTTGTTCCATTGGCAATGCACTCAAAACTCTTTGGTTTTCATCCGTGAAGAAAGTGCTGCACAGATCACAGAGAAGATTCCTTCAAGGTTTTATTCATTAGCAGGACCACTATGTTCCAATTTTTCTTATAAGTTGATGTGAGACTTTATGATTGGATCTGCTTACTATGCTGCAGAAATTAACAATTAATCATGTAGCTAATCCTTGTCTTTATTTGAGATCGATCATGATTGGTTGAAGTGGAAGATGGATGTATTGCTTGCATTGCACATCATCCCCACATGCAAGAGACATGCAAGACAGAGCTTGCCAGTTTCTTTATCTCTCAGAAAACCAACTGTTACTATCATTAGTGTCACCACCACTGAACTGGTATAAAACGGTTTGGTTTTGCAGGCATCCATAGACACAAACCAAAGGAAGAACTTCAAGGAGGCAATGAGCGACTTGTTAGAAAGACCTCATTGGCATTGTTTACTCTTCCTCAACTCTGCCGTCATTCTTCTCATATGTCTCACTGCCTGCATTCCAGTTGTGGACTCCATCACCAACACTAACACTAGCAATCTTGGTAATGGAACACAAGTTGCCTTGCCTTCTAGCATTGCCAACCGAAAAATATTTGGTGGCGGTGGTGGTGGTGGAGGTGGTTGGTGTTATGGTTGGGGATGGGGTGGAGGGGGTGGGGGTGGGGGTGGCGGAGGAGGTGGTGGTGGTGGTGGTGGGGGTGGAGGGGGAGGAGGAGGAGGTGGTGGTGGTGGTGGTGGTGGTGGTTGGTGTTGGGGATGCAATGGAGGTGGAAGAAGGAAACATCACAGGCATGGTGGAAGAATGCGGTCTCATGGTGGCAAGCCGAGTTACAGCAGCAGTTTCTACAGAGTCGGGGAATACGCTCTGTGCAAGAAAAGAGGCCGGTGCCGGGGAATGTGGCTGCTCTGCCCCCTCCATTGTGAAGGTCCTTGTTTCTATGACTGTGAGGCCAACTGCAGAGCTCACTGCAGATTCTAATTAATTTCACAGTACTCTGAATTTTCTGGATGTCTGTTGTATTGCTGGTGACCTGATTGTGCTAATCATCTGAGATATTTTAGTTTAACTGTTTCTGTAGTTGATTGAGGATGTGCTTCCACATTAGTGAATGCAATTTGGTGTTGATGATTGCCGTGATCATGCTGCAGTTTCAGACTATTCTAACATTTTTTTTAAATTGTAAACCGAAATTAAAGAATACACATCTGTTATTCTAATTTCCAATGTTTTATTTGTGTATGTGAATGCTGTGGATAAAATTTTGAGATTTTAGAAATACATAGAATTGAAAACTGATCACAAGGCAAGGATTTGAAGGAAACCAGTGGATCTAAGTTTGGGAGATCAAGAGGGCGTGAAACTTGGCAGGGCGTTCAAGTCTAACACCTCATTTCCCTCCACAAGTCCTCCCTCTAAAGAAGGACAACCAACAGAGTTAACAACCATCCACAACATCAAACTACTTTCTCTCTTCTCTCTCTCTCTCTCTCCTTCCATCTTTGGGTTTTGATAGGAAACAAACATGGTCTTTGAATTATACCACCAAAGTGTTCTTCATTGTTGCTTGAAAGAGCACTAGACAAGAACAAGTTGATATAAGTAAGCAAATGTTTGGAGAAGGATAGTTTGTAGTTTGACATTTTGCTTGGAGAAGAAAAGGAGGAGATAATGTCGAACATACCACAGAATCCGGCAAAGAAGGCAATCCGGAGCCCAGGAGGTGCCGGATCGCAGAGCTCACGAAACTCTTCCGGCCAGTCAGTGAAGTTTGCAAGGAGGACATCGAGTGGAAGGTATATAAGCCTGTCAAGAGAGGACATTGACATGTCTGGTGAGTTATCCGGTGACTACATGAACTACACTGTGCACATTCCTCCCACACCAGACAACCAACCCATGGAAGGGCCAACAGAGGCGGCTTCGGTGGCGGTGAGGGCCGAGGAGCAGTACGTGTCAAACTCACTCTTCACCGGAGGTTTCAACAGTGTCACAAGAGCTCATCTGATGGATAAGGTGATTGAGTCAGAAGTGAGCCACCCTCAGATGGCCGGAGCTAAAGGCTCGGCTTGCGCAATGGCAGCATGTGATGGCAAGGTTATGCGAGATGAGAGAGGTGAAGATATTGATCCTTGTGAATGCAGGTCGTGAACAATGCTCATGAGTGATTCTCATTGTCTACCAATTATGATGGATTGAAATCTAACAGAAATAGTGAATGCAGGTTCAAGATATGCAGGGATTGCTACCTTGATGCACAGAAGGATGGAGGACTATGTCCAGGATGTAAGGAGCCATACAAGATAGGTGATTATGAGGATGAAGCACCCAACTTTTCGGCGGGCGCACTCCCCTTGCCAGCCCCTGGTGGTGGCGGTAAGGCCGATAATCGGATAATGAACTCGAACAAGTCATTGCTGATGCGGAGCCAGACCGGAGATTTTGATCACAACCGATGGTTGTTTGAGACCAAGGGGACCTATGGCTATGGCAATGCTTTCTGGCCTAAGGATGGCATTTACGATGAAGATGATGATGATGACCGGATTGGAGACGGGATACCAGATACCATGGACAAGCCTTGGAAGCCTCTCACCAGGAAAATTCCGATGCCTACCGGCATTATCAGTCCTTACAGGTGATTGAAACATTTTTTTTTTTCTGTGTTTTGTAATTTGTACAATGATCAATATCCAACCCATATGTTATAATACAGATTGCTGATAGTAGTGAGGCTAGTGGTTTTGGGATTCTTCTTGTCATGGAGGGTGAAGCATCCAAATGAGGATGCCCCATGGTTGTGGGGAATGTCTATAGTTTGTGAGATATGGTTTGCCTTCTCATGGATCTTAGACCAACTTCCAAAGCTCCGTCCGATCAATCGTGCCACCGACCTTGCTGTTCTCAAAGATAAATTTGAGGCTGCTTCTCCTTCTAATCCTAACGGTCGCTCTGACCTCCCGGGCATGGATGTTTTTGTCTCCACCGCTGACCCGGAGAAAGAACCACCACTAGTCACTGCTAACACAATACTCTCCATCCTTGCTGTCGATTACCCGGTCGAAAAGCTTGCTTGCTACATTTCCGATGATGGTGGGGCCTTACTGACTTTTGAAGCAATGGCAGAGGCGGCAAGCTTTGCAAACATGTGGGTTCCTTTTTGTCGAAAACATGATATTGAACCGAGAAATCCAGATACTTACTTCCAGCAGAAAGGTGACCCGACAAAGAATAAGAGGAGATCAGACTTTGTGAAGGACAGGAGGAAGGTAAAGCGAGAATACGATGAGTTCAAAGTGAGGATAAACGGGCTACCAGACTCAATAAGGAGAAGATCAGAGGCTTTCAATGCCAGAGAAGACATGAAGATGATGAAACATCTAAGAGAAACCGGTGGCGACATCACAGAGCATCCCAAGGTTGTCAAAGCCACATGGATGGCCGATGGCACACATTGGCCCGGGACATGGGCAGTACCATCTCCGGAGCACAAGAAAGGTGATCATGCCGGCATCCTTCAAGTAAGTAATGACAAAAGATCGAATACTTATTCTTGACCCGATGTAATCATAATCTATCTCCTTAATTTTACCATTAAAGGTAATGTTGAAGCCTCCATCATGCGACCCACTATTCGGGTTGCCGGATGAGGAACAAATGATGGATTTTAGTGATGTCGACATCCGACTTCCAATGCTCGTTTATGTTTCACGGGAGAAACGACCAGGATACGACCACAACAAAAAAGCAGGAGCCATGAACGCACTGGTCCGAGCTTCTGCCGTCATGTCCAATGGTCCCTTCATCCTCAATTTAGATTGCGACCACTACATCTACAACTGCCAAGCTCTCCGGGAAGGCATGTGCTTCATGATGGATCGTGGTGGAGATCGCATTTGCTACATCCAATTCCCTCAGAGATTTGAAGGCATTGATCCTTCCGACCGCTATGCAAACCACAACACCGTCTTCTTCGATGGAAACATGCGAGCCCTGGACGGCATCCAAGTACAGACATTGATCATCAAACACTTAAACAAAACACAGGTTAGAGACTGATGGGAAAATAATACTGGAATTGATTGATTGCAGGGGCCAATGTATGTGGGGACTGGATGCTTATTCCGAAGGTTTGCACTGTATGGATTTGATCCACCCAGGCAAAAGTACGTGACCTGGTTTGGCAAGACGAAGGAGGCGGATAAAACAAGAAGCAGAGACCCGGAGTCGGAGTCTCAATCACTGAGAGCCGAGGACTTGGATAGCGAGCTCGACACTGCATTGATGCCGAAGCGATTCGGCAACTCAGCCGCTCTTGCTGAGTCTATCCCCATCGCCGAGTTCCAAGGCCGGCCACTCGCCGACCACCCCGGCGTCAAGCACGGCCGCCCTCCCGGCGCTCTCTGCGTCCCTCGCCAACCTCTCGATCCCACCACCGTTGCCGAGGCCGTCTCCGTCATCTCTTGCTGGTAAAATATTCACAAACTGTCATAACTGTCATAACTGTCATGAAGTTCTGAACTTTTGGCGGGCAGGTATGAGGACAAGACGGAGTGGGGAGATAGAGTGGGGTGGATCTACGGATCGGTGACGGAGGACGTGGTGACAGGATACAGGATGCACAATCGAGGCTGGCGCTCGGTGTATTGCGTCACCAAGCGCGATGCATTCCGCGGCTCGGCTCCGATCAACCTGACAGACCGCCTCCACCAAGTCCTCCGGTGGGCCACCGGCTCCGTGGAGATCTTCTTCTCGCGCAACAACGCGCTCTTCGCCTCCTCCCGGCTCAAGTTCCTCCAACGCATCTCCTACCTGAACGTCGGCATCTACCCATTCACCTCCCTCTTCCTCATCGTCTACTGCTTCCTTCCCGCGCTCTCGCTTTTCTCCGGCCAGTTCATCGTCCAGACCCTGAACGTCACGTTCCTCATTTACCTCCTGATAATCTCCATTGCTTTGATTCTCCTCGCTATACTTGAAGTCCGGTGGTCGGGGGTTGGACTGGAGGAGTGGTGGCGAAACGAGCAGTTCTGGCTCATCTCCGGCACAAGCGCGCATCTCTACGCGGTGGTGCAGGGACTACTGAAGGTGATCGCCGGGATAGAGATATCGTTCACGCTGACGTCCAAGTCCGCCGCAGAAGACAGCGATGATATATATGCTGATCTTTATGTAGTGAAATGGACGTCGCTGATGATCCCGCCGATCACGATCATGATGGTGAACATCATCGCGTTGTTGTTTGGGTTCGCGAAGACGATATACAGTGAGACGCCCAAGTGGAGCAAGTTGCTCGGAGGGGCATTCTTTAGTTTCTGGGTGTTGGCTCATCTCTATCCATTTGCCAAGGGGTTGATGGGGAGGAGGGGGAAGACGCCCACCATTGTTTACGTTTGGTCCGGACTTATCGCTATTACTATTTCCTTGCTCTGGATCGCCATTAGTCCTCCCAAGCCTGCTCCTGGTGGGGATGGCGTGCATGGTGGGTTTCAGTTCCCTTGAACTCAAAAGAGGGAGGAGCTTATATTATAGTCTTCTATGATGTTGTAATCTAAAAAAGTTAGAAACTTTTTTTCCTTTTTTTTTTCTTTTTTTCCGAGTCCTGCACTGTTCATCAGATTCAAATGTATCAATTTTCTTCACATGAATTCTCAACTGAAACAGCGTTCAAGTCAAATATAATATAACAAAGAAAGCATCCCAATAAATTGTAGTCAATGTCCTAGTTTTTCTTTTCTTTCTTTTTTTTTAAAAAAAAAAGAAAACTTGAAGTTATCTGTCTGCCAAATTTACAAGATCAGTCTCCTCAAGTTAAATGCAACCATAAAATTAACATCAACTCGTGGGTTGAAGATAACAAACACTGTCAAACATCCGCATTGTTGAACTAGGACTCCTTATATCAGATAAAAGGCAAACTCTAAAACCTGGAGAAGAAGCAAATAAAACTGTTTGTTGTAAGGGGTGAAGATTTGGAAAAAGTAGGATCCTTGTGGAACACAAACATTGGACCATAGAAAGAGGTCTTGGGATAACATTTTTTACCTAAAGCATGAAGCTGGATATCCACAAAGACATGGTATCTTCTACTCGTGCTATTGAAAACTTGAATCATGTCTACTATGACTCTGACTGCTCAAAAGGAGCCCGAACAAAAAGCTGGCCGTGAAGGGTGACAACGGCTGATGTTTGATGTGGATCAATACGTGATGGTAACGAAACAACCTGAAGAGACCAAATTTGTTACCACACAGGGACGCTGAATCTCAACTTGGCTCTCAAAGATGAGGAAACTGAACGAACCTTTTTAAAGGGTGTAACACCCCAAGGATTATCATGCTGCTCTGGCTCCCCAGATATAACCAATCGTCCAGCTGGATCTGACTGGACATGCACCTGGTTCCATCCAAAAGTCCATTTGACGATGTTCAAAAAATGTCAGATTGCATAAGAACAAAGATAGGGCCAAGATTCCATTAAGTACCTCCTCACGTAAAAGACCAGGAACAAGAGCATAAACTTCAAAGCAATCCTTCTGCACAAACAAAAATAAATGAATTAGTTTCTATTTACATTTCGACCAGACAATATAAAATGACATAGCTTTATATCAGACACAAAGTCCAAGGCCAGACATACATCAAAACCTTAAGGTTATAGTTAAACAACTTAAGCTTTTTTGATCAGCCAGATTTATGATTTACGGAAAATGAATCAAATTGGATTAACTTACTGTTCTCCGAACATTAATTTTCACCCAATCAGCTGGGGCCCCAACATCAACAACCAGAGTCTCCATTCTGTCAAAAGGGTAAAAAATGACATGGAACTTAATGGGTTGATCTGAAACATAAGAAACACTAGGTCAAACAAATTCAAATTCAAATCAACTAAACTAGCAGAAAAATAAAAATAAAAACACAGTCAATTCACTTAATCCTCAAAAGGCACCAATTAAGGCCATTGTGCCAAACATGCAATTACTAAGCATCTCCAATCTTGTAAACTGCAATGAATGCTAATCATGTTTTGTCTACATGGCCAACATTTTTCAACAGTAAGGCACACAAAGTTTTAAAGATATAAAGATGTGAAGGCATAGGCACCAAGTTCTTTGAATCTTAACTGCGGCTTAGCAACTTTTGTCCGTGCAACTTTGACTGCCGCTCGTTCCAGACTAGATGGTTTCTTCCTCTTAAGACCTAAACCAATTAAAAAAGCGCATGAGTAACCAGCTCAGTGAAAATTCTGGAACAACAATACTCGAGCAGGCATACCAATGCTTTTAAGAAGCTTATCCCGTTTCAAGAGTGAAACTGAGCTCTTATCCTGTCAAAAACAAATATAATGCATAAATATTCACAGAACAGAACAGAACAAGTATTGGCCACAACAACAAAGCATCTAACAATGTCCACCCCCCAGTGCTGCTGCCAGGATTCGTGCGTGCACGCCCGTTGGTTCTTACTAGCTGCTGGCCTAGCCAGTTGGCTCTTACATCCCAAAAAAAAAAACAAAGCATCTAACAATGTCCACAAACCTTGATTATTGGATCCCCAACTTCACCATTTCCAAGTAGCCGCTGAGAGTGCCAACCTTGCATTGCCCGAGCTGCAGCATCCCTTCTCGCTCTTCCTGAGCCTGATGATTGATTTCCACCCACCTGTAAATAAGTGATTCAAAAACTCGGGACGTGCTCTAACAGAAAACAAAACAAAAAACAAAAAACAAAAAAGGTGAGGCATTCTTAAGTAATTCATCTCAGAAAATAAAAGTCCTCAGGCACTCACAATCCTTTATGAGGAAGTATGCCATTCATGTGTTAATTAATCACGATGAAGTCTGTAACAGATAGAGTTGCAGGTCCCTGTTGCAGGGAAAATTTTAACCGTTTTCCATACTACATGTATTAAGTAAATACAACTGCCGCAAATAAAGTGTTGCAGGCATCTGCTTCCAGAATGATCCTCACAGAATAAAATAAGCAAACTGATAGGATGGTACAGGGAGAATTTTACCTTTTTCATTACCTTATAAACTGAATACATACCGTAGTTAAAAGTTGAGAGCAAAATCGGAAGAAATATGAAATGAACTTTGGTAAAAGGAAGCATCTTAAGGCACAAAATTAGATATTCCACAATGTTAGCATTAGGATTATAAGGAACTCAAGGTCATGATATATGCCTCAAAGATGAAACTACTTTTTAGATCAACCAAAACTTCCTACTGAACTAAAGACTTACTACGACTAGAACCACACATTGAGGGTGCTATCTTACATCTGTATAACTAACCTCAGACCGCATATACATCAAGGCATGTTTGCTGCTGTATTCCTACTAATTGATACTTTTGAATTTTATAGAAAGCATCAACCTCATCCAAATTTCTCAATCAGAAAAGTAAGATCTACGGGTAGAGGGTGAGCATTTCAAGGTCATAAAGAAAAATATAAATATCCACTATATGAAAAATTGTTTACAAGGAAACACACACACACACATTAAAATAAAAAATAAACCCATTAAAATTCTAATATATTGGAGGACTGAATGATTACTAAAGTAATGAATAAATGACGATAAAAGACCTGATGATCAAGGACCATAGGCTCCGGCAGAGATGCTATGGGTACTTGTAGCTCCCCTGTGCGAATTTTATGCTTTTCATATTCTAAGAGAGCCTGCAAAGATGATGGAACATATTTATATAAAAAAGTGAAAGTAAGGACCCAAAAAAATAAAAAAGGAAACGAGAATGAGAGCCATAAATGTATAAAGTTTGAGGTATTGTAAATTATATAATATAAAGATGCATCTTAAAAGATAAATAAGTATAAATTTCTCTGTTTAAGACGTTAAGTTACTACCATGGCAAAAGTAATCAAACTATCCTACCAGTGCGAAAGTAGGCAATTAGACATTAAATAGAGCATACAACCGAAAAATTGGAAATAGCAAATAAGGGCAAGTTGACAAAAGCAACTCTGAGAACAATAGTAGGGAAAACATGCAGACACCATATAATAAAGATCTATGTGTCATGTTCAAATTTCACTTATCTCTCATAAACAATAGTAAATCAAGACAAATAATATCTCACAAAACCACACAAAGACCATTCATTTCCTGGCAGGAATTCATAACGTAGACAGTCAGTTTAGTACATAAACATAAGGGGAAAGTGCAGTTTGGCCCCTAAACTATATCCACATACTCATTGTGGTCCCTAAACCCAAAAAAGGTTTTTCTTCCTTAAACTAAACAATAAAATATGGACCAAAACTGCCACTTTTCACTTAATTTAGGGATTATTCCTGAACTCTCCCCATAGTTCCCAGGGACCAAAAGTACACTTTCACCGAAAAATTACGATATAGTACCTTCATGAAGCACTAAATGAAGAATCTGAACCTTAAGATATCACATCTATAGGATAAAGGTAAGATGATAGAGTGAAAACCAACAAGGCGGGTATTCAACTAATATATGTTTGATTGAGCAATACCTTTTCATAAAAAATTCGGAATGACCAGGAGACAGTGGTGCACGTCCTACACGAGTAATATTGAATAAAAAATTAGTTACTTTTGGAGACAATAATTATGAATGAAATATCATGGTGCCACTATCACTAAAAGAAATATCACCACATGTTTGAATAAGCTCCAAGTCCACAAATTTTTTTCACTGGATAGAAATACACTCAAATCCTTATAGGGCATTTAAAATTAAGTTCTAAAGACAAGTTATTGAACAACACAAAATCAGCAACATAAAGTATCATTCAAGGGTTTGTTTGCTCTGTATCATTGCTTCATTTTACTTGGCGGCAACACTTTTCGATGTTTGTGCAAACTGATTAGAACACAAGGCAAGAAAGTAATCCATAAAAACTAAAACTGCCAGAGGAATGAAACTGGTGATAAAACACAAACATAGAATGAGAAAGAAACTCACTTTGGAGGCCTGAAAGACTCTCCCACTTGCCGCCATAGCTTGCATGATGTGACCTTCAGGAATAATTGAGTTAGGAACATATACCACATGAGAGATTTTATTTGGGATAAGAGACTCGTATTTTTGCAATCAACTCATATAAATGAATGTCATATTTGGATTTTCTTTAACAACCACTGATTACATAAATATTCAGAATATTGTAATTAGTTGGAAATAATCATGAACTAGCTCTCCTAATGAAATCTAACACAATGACTTGGTAGAGGAAAAAGGTCATAGGAATTAGAATGTATACCTGATCATAGCCACCCAGTCTTGTAACTGCTCTCCACAACCTAAGGCATAAGAACAATTAAGCTACAGAGGTTACAAGCATGCAAACAAGAAGATGAACTTGAGCTTATGACAATATCTTACTTGAGACAATTCAGTCCCTCCCCGTAAAACTTGGGTGGTTTGAACTCAAGACTCTTCTCCTTGTGAAAAATCTCCAGCTCTTTCATAAATGCAGCCTGGTCTTCTTCAGTACCAGATTCTTCACCCTCTGTGTAGTCAAATAGAAAGGACTGGCTTGGACCATCCTCGTGAGAAGGATAGTCCTCTTCCTTTTCTTCCTTCATTGCAGAATCTATAAAGCAATTGTCTTCGGAATTGGCAGCCTTTACATCTGTTTCGTCAGGTCCTCCATCATTTTCCACCTTTGCATCAGCCAAATCACTCTCCTTGCTATACTTTTCATCAAGAAGAGCATCCTGATCAACTACATTTTCCTGCTGAATTATTAGATCAGGATCTGTGTCAACAGGATCAGTGTCAACATTTTCCGTCAAAGGATCTTGAGCATAATTATGTGAGGCAGGGCCTTCAACAATATCACTTGAGGTGGGTTCTTTGGCAATATCATTTGAGGCAGGCTCTTCAACAATATCATTTGAGGCAGGACCTTCAGCAATATTGTTTGAGGCAGGGTCTTCGGCAATATGGCTTGAGGCAGGGTCTTCGGCAATATGGCTTGAGGCAGGGCCTTCGGCAATATGGCTTGAGGCAGGACCTTCAGCACTATGGTTTGAGGCAGGGTCTTCGACAATTTTGTTTGTGGCAGGATCCTCAGCATTATGGTTTGAGGCAGGGTCTTCAGCAATTTTTTTTGTGGCAGGACCCTCAGCACTATGGTTTGAGGGAGGGTCTTCAGCAATTTTGTTTGTGGCAGGACCCTCGGCACTATGATTTGAGGCAGGGTCTTCAGCAAGTTTGTTCGTGACAAGGTCTTCACCAATATTGCTTGAGGTAGGATCTTCAGAAATATCATTCAAGGCAGGCTCTTTAGCTGAATTATCCAATGCAGGAACTTCAGCAGTGTTATCCAACTCTGATGTCACCCCACTATCTTTCTCAGCCAGTTCATCATGAACAGGAACATGTTCTGATGTAGATACTCCTCCTCCGGGATCTGAGTTATTGGCAAGACCACTCTGTTCTTGCTCTTGAATGTTCTCCTCAACAACAGGATTCATAACTAGAGATGGAAAGTCCTCTTCGGCTCCTGCATCAACCTGCACTCCTTCAGAGGGCCCAGGACGCTCTAGCTCTGATTCTCCATTATCTTTTTTCTCGCTCATCGTAGACTCCTAGGCTTCACTGATCCTCAATAATTCCTAAAACCCTTATTCACTCCCTTTTTCAAACAAAACAACAAGACAGGCCTTCAATATACCCAACAAAAAGAATCACAAAACCCCTCAATATTCTGCGCATAAACCCAGACCAAGCTACGAGCTTTAGGCGATTCAGAACACTCAAAACGAAACCCTAGCCTCTTGTTTCTCTTGTCAACGGAAACTTAAATCCAAGAACGATCAAACCCTATACTTATCGAGAGAAATAAACAGGATAACTTAACTTCAACAGCCGTCGTAGCCGTCGTCCGTGAAACCACCACCATCAACCTCGAGTTAGGAATGAGACAAAGGAACAAGAAACGATTACTCAGGGGAGTTGGGGCTTCAAATGAAATCGAAGCATGATTAGGGTTTCACTCGAGTGCTCTCGCTGAAACCCTAGTTTACGGCAATGGAGGGAAATGAAAGAAAGCGTCCGAGATGTGGACCCGGCTCACGAGCTAATCACTCAAAAGGGTATAAGATCTGGTCACCGACCAGTAAACTACATCGCCGCGTGTCAATTAGAGGGGGCACGGGCCGGGTTTTAAACCAGACCGGCCCGGAACCGGTCTGGCAAAAACTGTCAGGACAGCAGACCGGGCGGGACGGGCCGGGCCGGAAAACTGTAACCAGTCCTCTACTGTAGCGGGCCGATTACGGTTAGGTAAAACCCAACTCGTGATCCGCTGGTTTACCCGCCGGGCCGAGACGGTTGGCCCGCCGAGTTGACCCGGGTCAACCCGTGAGGTTGAATTTTTTTTTATTTTTTTCAATTTTTTAATTTTTTTTTAAGTTTTTAAACTCATGTAAATATTTATTGATTTTTTTTAATGTTTGAATAATTAGGAAGGATAACAAATTTTATGTATTTGAGCTTTTCTTTTCTTCAATAGAGATTTTTGCATTCTCTAATTACCAATAATTAAGGTTTTTCATTGTTATTTTCTTATTTTAAATAGCTTGCTATTTATATATTTTGTGACTTTATAATTTTTTTGATTTTTATAATGTTTGAATAATTAGTGTAGGATAATGAATTTTATATATTGAGTTTTTTTCCTTTAAAGAGATTTTTGCATTCCTTGATTGTCAATAATGAAGATTTTTTATGGTTATTGATTTATTTCCTTATTTTTAAATAGCTTGCCAATTATATATTCTTTTATGATTTTATAATTTTTTTGGTTTTCTTAATGTTTAAATAATTAATGCAGGATAGTGAATTTTATATATTGATTTTTTTTTCCCTTTCATGAGAGATTTTTGCATTCTTTGATTGCCAATTAATGAAGGTTTTTTATGGTTATTTCCTCAATTTTAAGTAGCTTGCCATTTATATGCTCTTTTGTGATTTTATGTTTTTTATTTTATTTTCTTAATGTTTGAATAATTAGTTAGGAGGATAATGAATTTTATATGGATTTTTTTCCTTCAAGAGAGATTTTTGCATTCTCTAGTTGTCAATATATGGAGATTTTTTATGTTTTTTTTAAGTAGCTTCCCATTTATATGCTTTTTTTATTTTATAATTTTTTTTTGTTGTCTTGATATTTGAATAATGAGTGTAGGATAATGAATTTTATAGTTTTTAATTTTTAAAAAAATTTCTCATTCTAATTTTATATCAAAATATCATAGTTTTTTTACATTTTTTTATGTTTTTTGCTATTTTTTAATATATATTTATATATTTAAAAAAAATTTAAAAAATATATAAAACCAGCGGATCGGCCGATTAACCGGTGGGTTAGGCCTGGCCTGCCGATTCTATAGGGTGGCTCGGGCCGGTTACGGGTCACCTTCGGGTGACCCGTGACCCACAGGGCCCGGCGGTTCAATCTGTGGCCTGTGCCAGTTCCGGTTCAGTGTTTGACCGGCCTGGAACCGGCGGGTTGGGTCCGCCGGGCCCGGTTAACCGGCCCGTGCCCACCTCTAGTCCAAAACTCACCGACCCCGTCTTTGGTACTCATCTCTGCAATTTACGGCCAGTGACGAGACGATTAATCCCACATCGTTATTAGGCCTCGTGGCCTAGCCCATATTACGGAAAAGTGGGCCGCATTTGAAAACATAATTTTGCTAATCACCCCTTAAAGTTTATAAAATTCAGAAATTACTTAGCACCCCCTCTTTTAATTTGTATTTAATCTTCGCTTCAAATGATACAACGACATATAATTGTTGTTTACATTTGCCATCTTCTGAATCAAAGAATTATTTTTTATCATTGTCACAAGGTTTATTCTAATATTGGATGTTTGGCGCTTCAATTATTACAAACATTGGATTCCTTACTAATTTCCCCTTGTTTATTGTGTTCAAAAAATAAAATTTTCCCAAGAACATTCTTTAGCATTTGAAAGAGATGTGTAATATCTACAATTCCCTTTTCTTTAAATTCATTCATTATTTAAAACAAAAGCACAAGATACAATTTTGTTTTTTTTTTTTAAGAGAGCATTTCTATTAAAAGTTGAGTTTTTGAGTTGTGTAGCAATGAAGCTATAAATTGAAATTCATTGCAATGTGTTACTTGATGAGTTTACTTTCAAGTATATCTAAGTCGACTATAAAAATCCAAAAGAGTTTCCTTGAAAAAAGAGAATCACTTAGAACTTAGAATTAGATTGTCCACTAGTTTTGCATCTATACTTTTTAGATTTTTTTCTTGAGAACATGTTGAATTTAGGTGACATGAAAGTGGTGCTCAAAGCATCTATTTGACGTTGAGTTGGATGCTGTCATTTTCATGGTTCCAAAAAAGGCAAAAAAAAACTTCGGCTGGGTTCCCCCACGGTGCTTGTATACGGATGTGAGTCTTTTTCGTGTGATCTCAAGTAATCATAGGCGATAAAATAAGTTCACGCTATGTAAAACCTTCGAACGGTAAAATAAGTTAAGTTATGTGAAACCCTTGGTGAAATAAACTACTACAGACGGTCTATTTTTGACTCAAATCTCTTAGGGCGGTGTTTGTCCCTGATGTAAAAATAACAACAAAAAAAAAAACAAAGAGGATTAGCTCTGAACTCTCGTTTCAAATGCCAGCCTCAGAGGAGGCCACTTTGGTTGACAAAAAAAGGTTTAATAACAAAGCCAATGTAAATTATGTATATAAGTCTCCATCTCTCTCATTTATATTGTCTTTAATTTCCCTTATGTTCCACAAACTTTGATTTAAATCCATTGAGTCAGTGTTCATATATATATATATATATATATATATATATATTTCCATATTATCACTTATATTTTATCATTTTTATTGCAGATAGAAACAACACTGGAGAAATTAATATAAGAGACACCAGAGAATACGAGGACAAAACACAAAAATAAATCATATTCCAAATAAGGCTTATTTATTTATTTATTTATTTATTTAGTCTTTGAAAAATAATTGCTCTGGAATACTATTGGTGCATGAACCCAACTTCTCTTTCTCGTCTTGTTTTTTTTGGAAGTTATATTAAGAGGGACAATTGAAGACATTGTATCCGATTTCAACACGCCATTGACAACCTTGAATCCAGCCGCCCATGCTCTGGGTAAGTATCTCTCAAACTCCAATGCACTCTAAGCGAGCGCATCGCCGTAATTCTATGATCTAAATGCACCGACGATAGGGAGAGAGAAGGGGATACGGTGGTGTTAGTTTCTTTTCTTTTTTTTTTTTATGACTTCATGGAAAAAAGAAGGAAAAAGATGTTTTTTTTTTTTTTTTTCTTTTTATGATGAGAAAAGGTGTTGCTTTTTGCCTCTCATGCGTCTGATCTTCTAACAAACTTTTTTTTTGTGTTTTTTCCGCGTGTTCATGAGAGAGAGTGGTTTTATCCATGGCTTCGTAAAAAAAAGGGACAAAGTAAGAGTTTTTTTTTCTTTCCAGGCTTTAAGCTCATAGACTAGTAGTTGGCAGTTCTGAGCCTGAGGCTGTGGACATCTCTTTATTGTTCAAATTAGGGGGGGTTGAGGGAGAGACCGGGGGAGGTGGGGAGGTTGGGTTGTTGGGTTGTGTTTATTTTCCAGGCTTCAAGCATTTATAACAATAGCTGGTAGGAGGAGGAGAGATCTCAGCGTGAGAGAAAGGTATTGCCTTTTATCTCTTTTATGTTTTTTCATCTTGTCATCAGACATATGTTTTGCTGGGATGAGGCACTGAAGTGCAGGAAGAACTTTTAAGTTTTTTATAAAATATGGATGAAGGAAAGAGGTATTTTTCAGGATTTAAGCTCATTTAGTAGCTGGTAGAAGAAGAAAAAGATATTGCCTCTTTTTGTCTCTTGTATTCCTTATTATCCCGTACATCATGATTCCTAGGCTGCTAAAAGTTGGATGAAGGAGTTCTATGTTTCTTTCAGATTTGAGCTCTTGTAGAAGAGGAGAGGGATCAGTGCAAGAGAAAGGTGTTGTCTTTTTGCCTTTTATGTATCTAATATTGTGGTAAATTAGTCCAATGTTTTATTAGGCTACTGCACTAGAGAGAGAGATGCACGTTGTCTTTATATAAATAGGTGGAAAACAAGGTATTTTTCAGGATTTAAGCTCATCCAAGAGAGATTGATTTCTTTGTATAAGTAAATGAAAACAAGGTATTATTCAGGATTTAAGCTCGTCCAATAACTGGTAGAAGAGAGATTGATTGGGAGAAAGAAAGGTGTTTGTCTTGTTGTCCCTTGTATGTTTTTTTTTCCTTGATAAATGCGAACAAGGCTCTAGAAGCACATAACAGGCCTGATTCAAACTAAGTCAGCAGTTTTTTTTTTTTCTAGGCTGATGCTTCCTCCGAAACCATGAGAGCTTCTTGGAGGGAGATCAAAAGCCGGTATCTTTTCTGTTTGCTCATTGATTTTTACTTTTGAGTGAACAAAAGAAAATGTTTGCTTTTGTACCTTTTAATGGGAAATCAGTTGTAATGAGAAGAAGAGCTTATGGAGGTTGGAAGGAAGTTCCTTCTTTTTTCTTTTCTGTGTATGGGCAAAAGTTTTCATCATGTAATACAAAATATTGATCTTGTTTGATGGGTTAATGATCATTACTTGCAAAATATTAAATTCTGGAGAAAAGTAGAAAACCAAATTTTTGTTAATGTGTAGATATTTTTTTCGCTGGAATTTTTATATAAAAGCTGGGAGATATAAGGATTTATGTTTAAATATTTGTCATCGGTTCGACTCATGAAAACAGTCTCTTGTTTTAAAAAACAGGGTAAGGCTGCAAACACAATAGACCCGAGTGGTCTGACCCTTCTCCGGACCCCACACAATGCGAGAGCTTTGTAGCACTGGGTTGCCATTTCTATTTGTCATATGCATGGAAATATATCCATAGAATTAGATGTACTCGGATGTTTTTATGTTGTGATTAAGCTATAAACACTTGTTATCATTATTACATAAAGGCAGGGATTTCAGATGCCTAAAGGGATCTAAGTGCTTATCCATGTTTCTCTAAGGAGTACATGATCCAATGAGAGCCAAAAAGGGCATTGTGGACATGGTCTTTATCTTTTGTAAATTAGTGAGAAAATGGCATGGCTTATCCTTATATTGTTGCTCAATTTTTTTTTGCAACATTCCTTTATGCTATGGTTGCAGTTTGGGGATAGCCTTAGATATTCTTTTATAAAAAAAAATTATTCAAGCTCATCAAATATTTATAGGCATACAAATAGTGTAGTCAGTGCTTTGTCTTTTCCCTGTGGTTGTAAGTCATAGTCTTTTCTCATAAATGTCCTAAAATAGCAGAGAGAATGAAAGGTTCCAACTAAAATATAAGGTGGGAGGCATGTGACTATGCTTGAGATTCTACTTGCCTCTTAACTATTAGTTTGTGTATGTTGATATGGCTGGATGGATCTTTAAATCAAGTAACTTCTGCTCCTCTTTTTCCTCTGTTTCCCATGGGCAGAAGCTGGTGTGCCATTGCCTAGAGAAGAAGGCAAGAAGAGAAGCTTTCTAAACAACTATGGGCTTTTTGAAGCTTTTCATCACTGCTTCAGTGCCAGTTCTGAATGTCCTTCTGATCACTGGTGTTGGATCATTTCTAGCAACAGGTCATGTTGGCATCCTGTGTGAAGAAGCAAGGAAGCATTTGAACAATGTCAGTCATGGATTTATGATCGATGAATGAAACTATTTTTGTTTATCCAGTACTGTTCAATCTTTGCATCCAGTGATGAAAATCACCTTTATTTTGCCATTTTAGTTGTCTTTGGTTGAGATGTCCTTGTGTTTTATTTTGTGAATCAATATCATTGATCAAATGCTCTTGCTAATGTACCTTAGTTGCACTTATAAGTTAATTTGTCAGCCTTCTCAATAATTTATGTTCAAAGTCTTGCATCTCATTGTATTTATATTAATTATCATGTAATTTCATCTGGTTTTTATGTAGTATGTCTCATCAATTGTACCAGCCAATAATTTTATTTAGACTAACCAAACAGGTTATGAACAGGTTGTGTTTTTCGTATTCAATCCATCTCTTGTGTCGACGAATTTGGCTCAAACAATTACAATGGAAAATGCAGTTTTGCTGTGAGTCACACTTGACTTTTTCCTTGATTCTTGACAATTACCTTTCTGAATCTTCCTGTAATATTTGCTGCATGGATAGGAAGCTTAATTTTCTTCTTTCTTCTTCCAGTGAAATGTATACATTTTTTTTTTATAAGACAAACAACCAACCAATCTAAGTGATTGTATAGTGCTCTACCAATATTACTCTTTCTCATATCATATGTAATTCCAATTTCAACATGCAGGTGGTTCATGCCAATCAATATCTTTCTCACCTTTCTTATTGGTTCTTTACTTGGATGGGTTGTTATCCAACTCACTAAAGCTCCTTCACGCCTGAGGGGCCTAATTTTAGGCTGTTGTGCAGCTGGTAAGATAAGTGATGGATTAGTGGCTATTCTGAACGCATACCATACAATTAGCTACATGATTACACATATCGTGCACATTACATGATATGCAACCACATTATTCTAGGCTGTTGTGCCACTTGCATGTAGTTAGATGAATAAGAGACATATCAGGTAGTTTGTACAAAGTTTTAATGATGCAAGGATGAGTGAAAAATGCAACCGCCATCCAATTGTTCACTTGAAATGATCTAATGGAAGTGTTCACTTTATCTTCTTATCTTTTAGATCCTTCACTGGCTTAAGCATCAGAGATAGAATATTCATTTCTGACATTAGTAGTGAAAACATTTGTCTAGAATAAACAGTTGATATCTCTGTAATGGAAAGTTAATAATATGTTGGTGCCCTTTGTGCGTTGCTGTCTCATGAGAAAGAAATGCTTTAAGATTTCATGCATTTGTATACATATCTTTACTCAATGCACATGATAGAAATCAAACTATCATGACTTCCCTACTTCCTGAGTAAATTTTCATGTTTGTATTGAAAAAGTATCATTTCTTCTTGATTGCTACTGTGACATATTTACCAACTAAAGAAGAACAATTCCACAGGAAATTTGGGCAACATGCCCCTTATTATCATCCCTGCAATATGTAAAGAAAAAGGCAGTCCTTTTGGAGATCCTGATATTTGCCACACATTTGGCTTGGCCTATGTGTCTCTCTCTATGGCTGTGAGTTTCTGATTTCCAAAAATCTCTAAATGATCAGAGGTTTGCAGGTTTTATAATTAACTAAATGCTCTAAGGAATATTTTCATTATCATGCTGCAGATAGGAGCAATCTTTCTATGGTCGTATGTCTACAATATAGTTCGAATATCTTCAAAAACTGTCGGAGAAAAATTTAATGGCAATCCTCATCAGAGTTCTACTACTTTGTTTCCAGAGGAAACTACAAAACTAATTCCTAGCAGCCATCCAGATGATGAAACTTTGCCACAGAGTGGGTTAATATCTGGTCATGCAACTGAACGACAGCTTCCAATTACTGCATCTGCAGAATCTTCCACTAAAATAAAGGTTGTCATGCTTCAGTGCTTTAGTTTTAGCACAGTATCGGTTTACAGTTAAAGTTCGTGCATTATCTTTTGTATCTGGTAGTAGCCAATTCAATAATCCTATGATAGCTTTATTCCCTTCCTCATATCGTGATTGTTTGTTCCTTGAAATTGAAAGTTCTTAGGACTGTGAAAATGAAACTTCCCGGCATAGAACAAATGCATTTTTTGACATTATATCTCAATCCATATACATGCCAACAATTTCATAAATGCTTGTTTACCTAAGAAGAATCATTGTAATCTTATGAAAGTGTTATTATCTATGCATATTCAGCATATATTGAGGCCTTTGCTTCATTTAGCCAGTTCTTATCAGATTCTTTTCAGGTGCCAATTCTGGTCCGGATTAAGAACAGATTGTCAAATATTGGAGGTGTAATTGACTTGAAAAAACTGTTTGCACCCTCAACTATCGGAGTGGTAAGTCCTTTCAGTTCAAATTGCAATTGATGTCTACACTAAGTCATTAAGTAATGTGATGGTTTCTTTTGCTAATTGCCACTATAAGTCTCTACTTCTGTATTCTAATTCCTTTGAGTTGTTAACAATGTTCCATTCTGTTTTTTTCAGTATGCCCATGTTGTAAATCTGGAATAATTAATCTGAAAGTTTCAGTAGTATAACTTGACTTCAATTTTTCCTTTCTTCTATAGATCCTTGGGTTTGTTATTGGTATAGTTCCTCAAATTAGAAAAGCGATGATTGGTGAAGCCGCTCCTCTTCGTGTCATCCAAGAGTCAGCAGCTATGTTGGGGTACCATCTTCCACTTATTTCTGTACTCATACCATTTTCTTCAATTGCCATATTTATCAGCTCAGCTCTTTTGTTTTGGAGTTGTTTAAGGTTACTATCACTGTAAAGATGCCAATTAATTTGGCATGTACACATTATTGCTTTTCTTTTGATGCTTGGTCTGTCTCTCTAGCTTAGCAACAAACAGTAGCTTTTGATCTCTCTCTCTCTCTGTACTATATATAGCATGGACTCACAAAGACAACATTATTATGCTTCGGCTTCTCTTACCCAACCTTAGTAACATGTTGATTCTACTTTTATTATCTTCATTACAGTGATGGTGCGATACCAACTGTCACTCTAGTAATGGGAGGAAACCTTCTTAAAGGTAGCAATTTTAATCATAAATATTTACAATTGAAAGTGTAAAGCTCATAAGAATTTCAACTTCTTCAGGTTTACGTGGATCGGGCTTACAATTCTCAGTCATTTTTGGAGTTATAGTCGTCCGCTATGTCATGCTGCCTCTATTAGGCATAGTTATAGTCAAAGGAGCGATTCTCCTGGGCCTGGTGCATTCAGATCCTTTATATCAATTCATTCTTCTGTTACAATATGCTCTTCCTCCTGCAATGAACATAGGTAGATGCATGCTTCATTCGGTGAAAGAACATTCAATTCTTGTTTTTTCTGTCCATAAAATTTTATTTATTTCGACTTTGAAATTTCTTGATTTCCGTGAGGCTGATCAAACATTGACTTAGCTAATTCAACTGGGAGCAATGCCATAGAATTGTTCTTGCTTGTAAGTCTCGGCATATGCTATTGAATGCTCCTCTTTTCATGTAGGTACCATTACTCAATTGTTTGGCGCTGGTGAAAACGAGTGCTCGGTTATTTTCCTGTGGGCATACTCCTTGGCATCAGTTTCGCTCACCCTTTGGTCAACATTCTTCATGTGGCTAGTGTCATGATAATTTGGCGATGTAGCAGCAGAATTATGAGCAATTTGTTGATATATTTACCTCAGAACTGATTCTCATATTTTATACAAGATGTTTATGGGGGTACTACACAAGCAAAATTGGTATTCCAACTGTAAGTGTTCTAAAAAGAATCAAGTGAAATTCTCACTGTAATGAACCATGCTTGGATTGTTTAGAATTATATTCTCCCTGTTCAGATTGTGATCTGTTCCCTTTTATTCTTTTGATAATTCCCTTATTTTAACTGGCTAGATTTCAATGAAAATTAACCAGTGACTCGTTTTCTCTTGAGTGCAGCAAGTCTCCGTAGCTTGAACAATTATGTCCTTCAAGAAAGCAAAAACAAAAAATTTGCATCGATTTGGATCTGACATTCATGAAAAAAATCGATCGGGTATGTCTCATTCACAATCTTTGCATCGATTTGGATCTGACATTCATGAAGAAAATCAATCACGTATCTCTCATTCACAATATAAAGACAAGAAAAACACATCATATTTAAGGAAATCAAGTGCATAGATCCACTTCTTATCCATTATACATGAAGACAAGAAAAGAAATAAGCAAGGATAAGGATAAGGAATAAGGGTCAAAATCTCATCCACCCATAATTCCATGAAATTAACCACAAATTGTTCACCTCCAGAAAAAAAACAGTAAAACGTGGTCCACACTATCAGTTCCCTTCTCTTTCATTTTAAGTGCCATGCTTGAGAAAAGCAAGCATATAACTTCACAAAGTCAGCTGCCATGAATGTTGAATGTTAGTAGAGTGCTGCTTCACAGGTTGGTCTTTTTCAAATCATCGAAGTAAGGGTGCTCCATGGCCTTCTTAGCTGAAATCCGCTTGGAAGGCTGGTACTGCAACATCTTCTGCAAGAATTCAGAAATATGAACAGATAAATATCATGACAGCGATGAATTATGTAAGAAAAGCTCTTTCGTAGTGAAGATGATGTGGATGAACGCTCACCAAGAGCAGGTCCAAACCATTAGCATCCAGACTGGGGACAACAGAGGACAAGCTCTTTGGACTCCACTGTGGGAACTCATGCCAGTCAGCTAGTTTGCTCACTCCTGGCCACACTTCTTCATTTGGAGTTCCCAGTAATCTAAACAGAACAAGGCCACACAACAATAAAAAAAATATATATATAATCAAGCATTTCCTGAAAGCTAGCCACTGCACCTGAAAATGTGAAGTAGTTGTTGCAGTTCAGAGTCTCCAGGAAATAGTGCTTGGTTTGTTACTAGTTCAGCTGGAATCCAAATGAAACAAGAATATCATATCAATCTACTCAGATTTTGTTCCAACATGTAAATGTTGATGAGTTTCTTAGCATGATTTTTTAAAGAACCTACCAAATATGCAGCCAACAGACCACATATCAACAGGAGTTGAATAATGTGTGGCACCAAGGAGTATTTCTGGAGCTCTATACCAGAGTGTCAGGATCTGAAACCAAGGATATTTACTCAAGAAAAAGTGGAAAATATGGTTTTTATGTGATAGACATCTGGTTTTGAATTTAAATTCATACCTCATGAGTATACTTCTTGAGGGGAATGGTAAATGCTCTGCTGAGTCCCAGGTCAGCTATTTTAAGCATCATAGTCTTCCGATCCATTAGTAAATTGTGAGGCTTCAGATCCCTGGGAATATGTTAATGGGGGATCAATATTTTTCCAAAGGCTTGAGAAATGGATGATAATATGAAGTATAAACTATGATTAGATAGACAACAGAGGAATGGAGGATTGAGGATATGCGAACATATAGTGTACCTATGGAGTACACCGTGACCATGGCAAAATGCAACACCCTTGCAGAGTTGGTACATTAAGATCTGTAACACCATCAAGAACCAAATACCACTATTAAGTCTTTAACAGCTCACAGTGCACAAGATTATCAAGAAATCAGTCTTTATGGAATTAATTGTGGCTAATAAAATGGAAATAGATATGTTATAATGCAAAGATATATACATTGCATTGCTATGGCTATGGCAAACAAAAAACTGGACATCATCATCTGGGAAAAGTGAAATTAACACTCAGTAAGTAATATAGATGGAACAGATACCTTCACTGTCTTCCCTGGGATAAATTCTTGGTTCTGACGGAAACCTCGGATGTATTTCTTAAGATCAGTGTCCATGTATTCGAAGACCAGATAAAGAATCGTCTTCCCCTCCTTATTCTTGCCTTGTTTCAGATCTAACAGCCTGCAACAAAAGGAGATTTTATTTCAACTCAAGAGGTGTACCAATAAACAGAGAGGAGATTTTATTTCAACTCAAGAGGTGTACCAATAAACAGAGAGGCAAAGATCAACAACACAGGCACTCTTGAGATAATTCAAACCTCAAGAAAACCCTAAAATTCTTAAATTAGCCTAATGGGGCCAAGAAAACCCTAAGAGACGAAATCATTCAAAAGTCAAATTTCATAAAATGAACTCAAAACCAGGAATGATTTGAAGAAATCCATGAATTCCCAGATGTTAAATTTATGGGGGAACACAAAGAAAATCGTAAAATGGAAGAGAAGAAAGCCATCGAGATTGAAAATCCATGGAAAAAGAGCCATTGCGAGAGGGGAAAATAAGAGAAAGACCAAGAAAAGAGCCATGGCTGACCTGACTACATGGGGATCAATGGAGAGCATGCGGAGGAGGGAGACCTCGCGGAGCGTGGTGGGAGGAACGCCCTCATCATCCTCAGGGAGCCGGGTCTTCTTAAGCGCCACGATCCTCCCCGTAGCCCTCTCCCTGGCCTTGTACACCTTCCCATACGTTCCCTCTCCGACCTTCTCCAGCTTCTCGTACAGATCCATTGCCCTCTGGCTCTGCGCCATCGATCTCTTTCTCTCTTTCTCTCTTTCTCTCTTTCTCGAAGAATTGCAACAAGAAGTTCTTTGGAGAAGAGAACCAAAGAAGGGGGTTTTAACTTTTATTGTGAGTAGCCGTTGGAGTGGCGCCCTAACGGCTACTTAGTTTGAAATTCGAACTGATGCCTGCTTTAGGATTCGGGATCTTGATGATTGAAATGGTTTCATATTGGGCCAACGGGAGTGTGTGGCCCAAAGATTGACAGGGGTATGGATTGCCCAACTGGCTCGGGATTTTAAACCCAACCCGAATCGAACCCAAACACCGGGCATGAATCCCGAGTCTTTGGGTCAAAACACATACATGCATTGAAATATTGTTTTTGGTATAATACCTAATTTAGTTTTTTTATTATATCGAATCGGCCCTTTTAGTCCCTCTATTATAAATTGATCATTTTTAGTCCCTCTATTTTCACGATTGTAAAATTCCAATCCCTAAGCCCTTGTTTGGTTCAAAGGTGGAGTTTGGAGGGGAGGGGTGACAGGGAGTTTGGAGGGGAGGGATTTACCCCTTGTTCGGTTGGAGGTTTTTGGAGAGGTGAGTAGGGATTTGGGGATTTTTTTATGTTTGGTTGGGGGTGTGAGAGGGGGTGAGGAGGGGTGAGGAGGGGTGACAATCACCCCTCCAAACTCCCTGTCACCCCTCCCTTCCAAACTCCAACTTTGAACCAAACAAGGGCTTAGAGGGTTTTGAAAAATTTTATGTTTGGTTCAATGGGGGAGTGAAAATGAGGAATCTTTTTTTTATTTGGTTGTGAGTAAGAGTGAGAAGGAGTGTAATGCGCATTTGACAAATTTACCCTTTAGTATGAAATAAATAATGATAATGTTTGGTTTGAGGAAAAAGTGAGGAAAAGTGTAATGTGTTTTATTATTATTAATTTAATACTAATTAATATTAATTATATTAAAGCTAAAAATTATATGAATTTCAGTATAATTAATATTAATTATTAAACCAATACAAATTCTATTACTATTAATTATTTTAGTATAAAATTTAGTATTAAACTAATTAATATTAATTATATTAATTTAAGTATAATTAATATTAATTATTAAAAACAATACAAATTTTATTATTATTAATTATATTAGTATAAAAGTTAAAATTAAACTAATTAATATCAATTATATTAAAGCTAATATAAAAACTAGGACTTAGATGGAATTCTGAAAATAAGTGAAGGGCAAGATTGTATTTTCAAGTGATTTTTTGAGTTTAAAAAATAAAAACTTTTTCACCCCTCCAAAAAACCCCGATTTGGGGAAGTGGAAAATGAGGAGTTTGGAGGGATTTGTCACCCCTCCTCACCCCTCCTCACCCCCTCTCACACCCCCAACCAAACATAAAAAAATCCCCAAACCCCTACTCACCTCTCCAAAAACCTCCAACCAAACAAGGGGTAAAAGGTATATGTACATGAACCAAAAAGGTCTGAAAAGCATATGTACATGGACCAAAAAGACTTATAGGAGGTACTGATATTTCTCAATTGTGAAAGTATAGGGACCAAAAAAACTCAATTTATAATGGAGGGAATAAAAGAGTCGATTCGGTATAATATATGGATTAAATTGGGTATTAGACCTATTGTTTTTACCGATCAATAAACCATACCAACTATATACATTTTGGAAGAAAAACGTATATTAATGACATGTTTAAAATATCATTATATTGAGTTTTATTAGACTTATCCATCTTTACAGCTTTACCTGATATCAAGTGCTCTACTAGCAAATAGTCATTGTTTGGAATTTTATAAAAAACAATAGTTATATAACAATAAGTGTTTATCATATTACTAACTATCTTTATAAAAATAATAATTATATAAAATAATTATAACTTACATCAGTAAACAACTATTAGAACAAGACCACTTGTTTAAAACATATCGTTCCAAGTAGTTGTTATGATTATTATAAATTTAAAAATTCTAATTTTTAAAAATATTGTATAATATGAATCTTATTTTTTAATATTTTTTTTTTAAATATTTACTCCTAATACATATAGATATTGATAGAGTTAATTTTTTTTTTTTACCCACTTGAATTATATCATTTTGGCACATTGGTACCTCAATTGTTTTTAGTGTGTAACATGTCTTCAAACTTTTTTTTATTTCCGAAATGACACTTCTATCAACGGCTGTTAGTTTAATTGGGTTAATTTTTGTTTAGTTAAGCTTGAGTTAATCAAACTCTAATAAAAAAATAATTTTTAAAACCTCCCCTACACCTCACAACCCGTTTCCTTTTCTAAACCGCGGAGATTGCAAGGGAGCGGAGCTCATCCAACACCCTAATCCGATCCCTTGCCCTAGTGTATGTTCCTCCTTCCCCTTTGTTAAATTCCTTCTCTGATGGCAATCGAACTTTGGGAGATCGCTCCGATGGTGGGTTTGATTTTTATGATGATCGGATTTGGAATTTGGGATTTAGGGGTTTTGAGCAGTGTGCTACTCTATATACTTTCTAGGAAGAGAGCAGGGGAGCTGAGGTCAAAGAGCTACTATCGGCGATGGGTTAAACCTTGCTGAAGAAGCTAAGGGGGGGAGTATGAAGCCCTTTGTGATGTTGCTTCTTCGTCCTCGGCACCGGTTGAAAGGAGCAAGATGGAGGGACGTGCTATGGATTGCGACAAAAATGGGATCAACAACAACGATGCGGTTAATGGGGCAAAGAATGGTGGTAGCCCGCCGGAGATTGATGAAGATATGCACAACCTGTAGGATTATTCGGTGTTCAAAACGCGCAGCGGAAGGTGAAATAATCCAATGGGAGATCTATTTGCATTTAAAATTTATTTAACTTGTTAAAGATCGGATCTAAAACATACCTTGGAAGCGAATTCCTTTTTCTCTTTAAACCTCTTCGATAATGCGAAGACTCTATGCGTATCCACACCGAGACCAACCTTTGCTATCAACCCTTTGACAAAATGGAATCGATGAACAAATTGAAACAAATAGTTTTGACTCTCAAAACTCACTTGATGGATTGTATCTCTTCTCTCTTTTGTGTGTCTTAACCCATATGCAAGCCTACATATATATAGGCATTTCCATGAGGCTTTTGGGCTTCCTAATACCTTTTGGGTTTCCCAAAACCATTAAGTGCATGTGGCTTTGGTTTTCCCAAAACCCTTTGGTTTTCCCAAAGCCATTAAGTGCATGTGGCTTTTGGTTTTCCCAAAACCCTTTTTGGTCTTCCAAAGACCTTTTGGTTTTCCCAAAACCAACACATCCAATCATTATTCATTTTGTCCATTAATATTAATTATATTCTCTATGCTAGTAAAGAATATAATAATATTCCATTTGGACTAATTTATTTTATTTATTTGATAAATTAAATAATCTAATTTAATCATCAAATAATAAAACAATTAATCCTATAGCAAAGATTAGAACACTCGTTAGTGTGACCCCATAGGTTCAAGATTTTAGTAGGTAGTAAATTAGTCATACTACTTTACTAATCAAGGTTGGCGTCTAGCAACACTCCTTAACGACCGGATAGCATGAAGTATACAATTACTCTCAAGAACCCGTTGAAGAATAATGTAATAATTTCCTTCTGTCTATAAAGCTCCGGGTCAACCCTAGGATATGGTTGAACTGTCAAATCCCAATAGGTTGCCAACTATGTTTCATGTCAATTATAATCGACCAACGAATGACTTAAGAAACTCTTTTCTTCTTCATTCGTTTGCCCTGACCAAGGTCTTAATTTAGTCGTTATAAATAATGACAACATAGAGCTCAAACTCATTACCAAGAGTTGACAGATTCCTTCTTGATCAATCATTAATTCTACAAGTATTTAATCATACCCAATATCCTTTCAACTATCATCCTAGGACAATAGGTGTCCAGAATCAAAGTATGATAAATAGCTTGTTAATTACTATGATGATCTCAGGTCAAAGAAACTATTATATCTCATTCTTCAAGAGAATATCCTATTGACAGTTTATGGTAATATTAACCATTAGGAATTCTCAATTGAGTCAGTTCAATGATCATATCTCCATATGCATCATCTATATATGTGATTTAGTCAATGAGATCAACTAATCTTTATCTTATAAAGACTGTCACACATATATTGATCTAATCGGATCACTAATATCCTATTCTTAATGATCCTGTGATCAAGAACAATTTTAGATTAAATCATTTTAGACTTGACTCTCATTATTATGATCTCTATCATAATGACAAGTCTCTAAATTTAATCAAGGACTTTATCATATTAAACACTTAATATGATAACAAAAGTAAGGCAATGCCATATATTAATCAAACCATATTGTTTGAAATGTGTTCAAATTATTACATAAGAGATTGGGTCTAGGGCATATCAACTATATCCCTAACACAACCGTCAGCTCGTTGTGTATGAAAGGTAGACGATGCAGAAGTTTTTCAAATCTAATGTTCTTATCGCAATGGATCTCTTGTACTTTTTTAATTCCATTTCCAACGTGTTGAATTCAAAACAATTATGCAAATTTTATTGGGCTTGTTTGATTCTTTTTTGGTGAGTTTGTGATGTTCTGAAAGTTGTTCTGAAAGATGGTTTCGCTTTGGAGTGGCTTGCTCTCTCCTACGTACCAAACTAGGCAACAAGAAAGGAAAACAAAAATGGAGGAACAGGAGAGAAGCTTTAGAGAATAGAATAAAGAAATCAAAGACAAAGAAATTCATCAATCACTCTAGTATCACAGGAAGACAACTGGATTTCCTTGTAGTGGGTATATATATATATAAGCATCCATCAAAGCTTAAAACAAGTTGTTAATAAAAAAAAATGTCTAATACCTAAATTAGTCTCTTTATTATACCGAATCGACCCATTTAGTTCCTCTATTATAATTTGAGCCCTGAGTCCCTATACTTTTATGATTAAAATATCAGTCCCTCCTTTCATCAACTTTATGGCTAAACATGCCTTTAAATATATCTTTAGGGACTGACATTTAATTTAGATATTACATAAAAAGGAATTATAAATGGTCGGAGAAGAAAAAGCAAGAAGAAATCAAGAACAAGATCGGATTTTGAAAAGAGACTCAGGGGAAATAGTGGAATCCATGTGTGGAGAAAAAAGAAGATCAATAGTCCGACATTATTCTGTCATGCATCATCCCTTCTCTCTTAATGACCCTGAGCCAAATGCAAACGATGGTGAAATTGAGGACCAAGCTAAGTAAGCCGCTACCCAGGCCAATTCGACGATGGCGAGGACGGAGATCAGGCCTCGACCTTTCATTCGTGGAAGGGAGAGCTGTAAAGGCCCTTGTTTCCGGTGAAGGAGCCAGTGTGGGAGAGGTTGGTGAGCGAGTAGAGGGTTTTAAAAATTAATTAACTCATTAAATAAATTAACTAAGTTAAACTAACAGCTGTTGACAGAAATGCCATTTTAGAAATTTAAAAAATCTGAAGGTATATTATTTATCGACAAAAATTGTGGTACTAATGTGCAAAAATGACATAGTTCAATGTGCAAGAAAAAAATTAACCATATTGATATACAGAAGCCGTTGCATTTGCCCCTAAAACCTTTGTAGGCCCAAAAGAGGGAGGGCTACCTCTCACAGCCATTTTCTTTATATATATATACACACTAGAACTGATAAAACTAAAACTTTCTCTTAACACCATGCAATTATATTTTTGTTATGAACATTGTTAAAACTTGCTTTATTAAAATTTAGAAAGTTGCATATACACGAACAGATGATGAGTAATCAATGAGAATAATAAGGTCTAATATAGTGCTTCAATATATCAATGTCCTAGATGTTGGGGTATAGTTGGCCAGGGTGTCTTAAAAGATTCACTATCAGTGGTTCATCTCAATTGAATGTTAGGCTTTGTTTTACCAATATTTCGGTTAGTATTATAACAAAAAAAATGATGAATTGAATATCTTAAGAATAAACAAATTGTTTATCTTGAAAATATTTTCAATTATTCTTTAACTAAAAACACCATACAATTGCCATGATGTCCAAATTCTAACTCATCCTAAGTTTTTTGTTTAGCGGTAATAGACATAGATAAATTTTAAATTATTTTTTTTTTGGAAAAAATTGAACTAAGTTAATTCAACGGTTCAACCCTCAACTTTATCAAATTACAATAAAAACTTGAAACTAAATTAATTACTTATTTTTAATTTTTTTTGGACCATAAATTAATTTTCCACCAAATCTTTCAACCGTCCGATCTTTAACCCCACCGTCGATCTAATCTTCGTTCCCGGCATCGTTGACGAGTCCTCTCCCTCGTCTCGCTCTCTCTTAAATTCGAACCCTAGCTAGGGTTTCTGAGATCTCGGCCAAATCCCACCGATTTCGATCCCGGAAACCCTAACTCCGACCATGGAGGACTACCCAGAGGAGCTCCGGACCCCGCCGGTCTCTCTTGTGTCCCTCGTCGGTTGTCCTGATCTTCACCCGACGATATCCGCCGCGCTCCACTCCGAGCAGCCTCCGATCAACACTCTCGCTCTCCCTGACTTCTCCAAGATCTCCATTTTTGCACGTAAGCAGCGGGATCCTTTGGATGCCGGTGGGCACCCTCCGGAAGGCATTTTGAAGAAGGAATGGCTATTGAAGCATAGGACGAGGATCCCCGCGGTCGTTGCGGCGCTTTTCAGTTGTGATCAAGTGAATGGCGATCCTGCGCAGTGGCTACAGGTCTGCACCGATCTTGAAAACCTAAAGTATGGGTTCCTTCCTCTTTGAATCTGTGAAAATTTTCTTTTTCTTTCCTTTTGTTTTTGATCGAGCATCTTATATTTTTTTGGCTTGATGTGATATAAGTCGGTCTTAGACGATTTGCAGTTCAAATTGAACATTGTTAGTTAGAAAGTCTTAGGTTTTGGTATTTTTAACTCTAGCTGACTAGCAGTTGATCTTCTTATTCATGTAATTTTGCGGTGAAGAGATCAAATTGTTCCCTGCATTGATATATTGTTATTATATGTTTTTCACTCATGTATATTGAAGTTCAGAAATTATCCTCTTTGGATCCATTTTCAATCTATGTTGCATTATGTGGGCAGGTCTATGGTTCGTGGAAGAAATATCAAATTGGTCATTGTGATAGTGCAGTCAACTGTTACAGGTACTAAGAGTGTGACTTACATATCAGTCTATCTATTTTATAGAAGATCTACCTTGTATTAGTGTATATACTTTTTTAATCAATTGTAAACATTGATGTGAGAAATGTTGCTTTTCTCTATTGCAGATGGAGTTAGTGAAGATCTTATTGTTGCATTAAGAAAGCGGGCAGAAATAGACTCCAAGCACCTGGTTATGTTTGAGCAGGATAATCCTCTGGAAATGAAACAATCACTGAACAGGTCCGTGGAAGGCCTTTGCTGTTTCATTTTATGGAAAAGCTAGAAGTGACTGACTGAATTGATTGGTCTTTTCAAGAATAGTTTTTCTGAGGACTCTATGTGAGCTAGCACCTGTTGAAGATTTTACAGAAATAATTTGTGATGATTTAAGGAATGTCAGCGTATGTTTGTGCATAAGTCTGCTTATCTCATGTTCTTCCTATATTCAGACTTTCAGGCATATTTGCTGAGCTGTGCAACACATACTATAGAGAGGAAGGCCGGAGGGTTAAAGGCCGTATAGAGAAGAAAACTTTTGGTTTTCCCGAGTTAAATATCCGCTACTGCTTTAAGGCAAGGCCTTTTTTCTTTTGATTTTCCCTTTAAATATATTGCAATTTTTGGATATCATAAGTACAATTTGTGTCCTATAATTTTCTATTGTTTACATTGAACTGACTTTAAAAGGTACCCCATTATATCAAGTTAACTACTCGGAAAGTGAATAATTGTTGTGTTCTATCAAAGAAAGCATGTTTTTGAGGCTTTTTTGTATGTAGTTTTGTTCTTTATAAGCCCATCTCAGTTTACATTGGAAATAAAGTTCTTGATATTTCTTTTTCAAATAGCTGCTAGTATGTGGTATTTCCCTCTCATTCTATGAGCATTATTCCTCAATATGTCAGTTTTCTCTACAAAACCTAAGTAATGTGGCCGTAGTATTTTTTGATTGATCTTGATTTTTGTCTTTATTATTCAAATTGCTTTCCAATTTTGTTTGGTTCTGGTTCAAAGTTACTCGAGGATCTGATGCTAATCTTTGGAGGTGTATGTTCTAGTTTTGTGGATTGTGTATATTTGATACCTGACTTAAGTTCTTAAATCAGGTTGCTGTATATGCGGAATTTAGAAGAGATTGGGCCGAAGCTTTGAGGTATTATGAGGATGCCTATGGTGTTCTGCGTGAGGTGAGGCATACTCTTTTGGAAGTTTTTCTCTTAATAGTTGATACGAAGCTTATGATAGTTAATTATCATTTTTTGATTGACATGCAGTCAAATGTTTGTTTGAAACACGTGGTACCTTATACCACTTATTTTTTACCAACTCTGTTTTGCTTGATAACATTCTAATTGTGCTGACTATTGAATTTTCATCTTTGGTTGATATAAGGTGTAATTTTAATTGTGTACTTGCACACACAATACTTGTTCCTTTTTTTTTTTTTGATGGCAGAGTTTTGTAACTTTTGCCTGTTTTATTTTATTTTTTTTTTATTTTTTTTTATTTTTTTATACAAGTGTCTTCTGAACTTCCAGGTAATCAGTTTCCGAGTGTGTAACTTCCAAGGCACTGAAATTGGCCTTTTTTTGTGTCTTTATTTATGCGTTTCTAGACTTCATTTGGCCTTATCTGACAGTGTTTTTTCCTCTCTTTTGTATTGGTCCACAATTAACATTCTAGGCTAGATACCCATCAATTACTGCTATATGGATCTTATTTCACTCAATGATATTATTAAGGACCTTTCTTTTTAAATATCTAGATGGTTGGGACGTCTACAAGGTTGCCACATATTCAACGGCTGGTTGAGATAAAAGCTGTTGCTGAACAATTGCATTTCAAAATATCAACTTTGTTATTGCATGGTGGAAAAGTTGTAGAAGCTCTTTCTTGGTTCCATAAGCATGCTGCTAGTTATGAACGAGTTGTGGGAGTACCTGAAATGGCTTTTGTTCACTGGGAATGGTTCAGTAGGCAGTTCTTAGTATTTGCAGAGTTGTTGGACACAAGCCCTGCATCTATTCCGGGTAATGTATCCCCTCAGTTTGGTACCTTGGAGAACCCTCTGACTGAATGGGAGTTTCAACCAGCTTACTACTACCAGGTGCAATTCTCTATTGCTATCGCTTCGCTTTAGTTTATTATATACTCAAATCCGAATTCCTTCTCTGTTATATGAATAGATTTGTGGAAATGTTACATTTTCATTCCCAGATCTGTAGCTTTTTCCTCCTCAACTTGAAATGATTCTCCTTTATTTTATAACTGCATGAATTTTCGCTGAATATTATTGTATTTTCTGTTCATATTTTTAATAATTGTGCTGTTCAATTATGTTAGTTATCAGCAAAATACTTGAGGAATAAGAAGCTTTCACTAGCTCGCTCCTTGTCCTTGATTGAATGCTCTGACTCAGCATACAAGGTTGAAGGATGTCCAGATTCAGTCACACCTTCTAATTTTGTTGGTCAATATGCCCGCTTAGTTGAGGAAGGAGATACTGTCACAGTCTTGCCGTATGTGTTCTAGACCAGGGCCTGAAGTCTTTCTGTGTGCCTTTCTTTTAGAAACTTAATTTTTATTTATGATTTTACAGTCTTTCGGATGCAGAGTATACAAGTTATGCCATCAGAGAAGCTCAGAGGTTTCAAGATTCTTATGAGATCATTGCCTTGTTCCGAAGGTCTTGGGAATCATTCAACAGCCTAAAAGCTACTAGGATGGCTTCTTACTGTGCTAATAGGATGGCTAGAGAATACTTTGAAGCAGCGGATTTCATCAATGCAAAAGAATTTTTTGATGGTGTTGCGGGGCTTTTCCGTCAGGAGGGCTGGGCCACTTTGCTTTGGGAGACTTTGGGCTACTTACGAGAGTGTTCTCGCAAATTAGGATCACCTAAAGGTTTTGTTGAATATTCTCTTGAAATGGCTGCATTGCCTATATTTTCTAATTCTGAAGGGGAAACTGATGGAGACAAAAGGGAATGCGGCCCTGCTGGTCCGGCTACTCTTTCGCGGAGAGAGAATATACAAGAGGAAGTGTTCAACCTCCTGAAAGGCCAGACACTGGTAGCTGCAGATTGCAGCCTAAAAATATTAGAGGACCAACCAGTCCTCGTTGAGGTTGATCTTGTGAGTCCTCTTAGAATGGTACTCCTGGCATCTGTTGCTTTCCATGATCAATCTCTCAAGCCAACCTCATCCACATCAATTACTTTGTCCCTTCTTTCACAACTGCCATGTCCGATCACTATAGATCAGTTAGAAATACAGTTCAACCAGCCCACCTGTAATTTTGAAGTTGTCAATGCTCAAGAGCCTTCTATGGCAGAATCCATCAGAGGGGATCCGGCTGTTCGTGTAGAGATGGCTCCTTCTCTTACAGTGTTACCAGACAAGTGGTTGCGATTAACTTATGAAATGAAATCAGGTAAGCCCTCTTTTTTTGGGGTTTATTTATGCATTGTTTGCTTTTCTCCACAAGCTCAATATGACTTTCTTAGTTTGGCATCTTGAAGTTTCATTGCCTAGTTGTAATTTAGAAGACTCTGATTATGATAAAGTTGGCCTGTGGTTTCCATATTTCCATATCCGATTTTTAGAAAAGTTAAAGATTTCTTTGGGTCCAAATGAGACCCAAGGCTGTCATGTATATTATCTTTTTTACTTCTCATGTCAAAGTTGTTTGTTTGTACATTCAGAACAGAGTGGAAAACTAGAGTGCTTGTTTGTGAAGGCTAAAATTGCGAGTTTCTTCATGATATGCTGCCGAGCTGAAAGCCCTGCTTCAATGGAGGATTTACCACTTTGGAAGTTTGAGGATCGCGTGGAGAGCTTCCCAACCAAGGATCCTGCCCTTGCGTATTCTGGTCAAAGATTCATCCAAGTTGAGGAGCCAGAACCTCAAGTTGATCTTTCATTGAATGCTTCTGGTTCTGCATTAGTAGGAGAAAACTTTATTGTTCCTGTGACTGTGACCTCCAAAGGTCATGCAATTCATTCTGGTGAGCTGAAGATTAATCTTGTGGATGCCAGAGGAGGTGGTCTGTTAATGAGTCCGAGAGGGGAACTAGAGCCATTTTCTTCAGATAGTCATCATGTCGAGCTCCTTGGCATTTCAGGGACACTCGAAGAAGATGAATCTCAGTTGAATCTTGACAATATAAGAAAAATTCAGCAATCATTTGGAGTGGTGTCTGTTCCTGATCTGGGTCTGGGAGACACATGGTCCTGCAACTTAGAGATCAAATGGCACAGGCCCAAGTCTGTCATGCTCTATGTTTCACTAGGTTATTTTCCGAATTCTGCAGAAGCTGCTCCTCAGAGAGTTAATGTGCACAAGAGTTTGCAGATAGAAGGCAAGACTCCTTTTGTCATTAGCCACCGTTTCATGTCACAATTTCGGCGAGAACCCCTGTTGCTCACAAAAGTCAAGTCATCATCGGATTCTGATAAAAAAACCTCACTTGCGTTAAATGAGATGAGCATCCTTATAGTGAGTGCAAGAAACTGTACAGAGGTGCCATTGCGATTGATTTCCATGTCCATTGAATCAAACAGTGAGGAGAATAATAGTCATTCGTGTCTTGTGGAGCATAGTCATGGGTCTCCTTCTGACAATGGCCTCCTTGTTCCTGGTGAGGAATTCAAACAAGTATTTTCAGTCACACCGCAGACTGATACATCAAATCTTAGTGTAGGAACTGTTTGTGTTAACTGGACTAGAGATGCAAGAGCAAACCTGGCTCCAGGTTCAGCTGTTCTGACCAGACTCAAGCTGCCTGATGTGAACGTGGAGAAACCGCCATTGGTTGTGAGCTTGGAGTACCCTCCTCATGCTGTTCTTGGAGTTCCCTTCTCGTTACATGCCAGGGTTCAGAACCTAACAAGCATGCTGCAAGAGATCAAGTACTCACTAGGGGACTCTCAGAGTTTTGTGTTTTCTGGGCCACACAATGGTTCTGTCTTCATTTTACCAAGAGTGGAGCATATCATCAGTTACATGCTTGTGCCGTTGAGTTCAGGCTCACAGCAGCTGCCAAGGATCACCATAACTTCAGTTAGATATTCGGCTGCTCTGCAACCATCAATTGTGGCAGAAACCCTTTTTGTCTATCCTTCTGAGCCCACCTTTAGCATTGGATTGAGAAGGAAAGAATTGGATCCCATTTCTTCCTAGTTAAATCTCATTATTGTCTGTGAATTAGTTTTCAAATTTGGTGCAGAGAAGGGATGATGTGGATGAAGGGGCTTATACTTGGGGTTGGTGTAGCCCCATTTTTCCCAATCGAGTGTGAAAGCTATTGGACATGGCTGCAAAGAAAATAAACTCTACACTTAATGCCATTATGAGCTTAAGTGACATCTGTTGCAAAATTCGTTATTTTTTCAGGGATTTTGATAGCCATTTTGGTTTGGTGATCATCAGATAATGTGAATTTGTCGGTTGTGCACAGGATATTGAAATTTTATATCTCAGATGTACAATGAGAGAGCAAATTGTTCGTTTTGGTAAACCTGCTGATGAGGTGCCACACAACTTTTCTTTAGAGGGTTTGAGAATTGTAATATTTACTGGTCTTTCGGTTTTCTTGCTTATATCCTGTAACTACAATCCAAGTGATGAATTGGTGCACATAGTCTTGCATTAAAATTTCAGCATTTCCTTGGTGATGTTTTCAGTGTCATTGTTCTGTCTAGATAGAAGCCTACTACTACCAGTGAGAAAAAATCTGGTTAATTACTTACCAGAAAATTATCATTTATCGGCATGTTAATATGGAGTACAATGAATTAGAGAACCAAAGGTTATACAATATCTATTTCACGTCCTCTGGGTCTCCAGATCCGGCAAGCCATGGCGGCCTTCCTCATGTCAATCTAAATGATGAAACAGTCTGCAAGCATATGTTAGATTTAAAGCATTTAGATATAAGACATTGAAATCGGTTTATGCATAAGTTGGAGGTGTGCAGCTCACCTTCTCAATTTGTGGTCGGTACTTCTCCGATTCATCATCCATAAACTGCAAAATGATTAATTTTCTCTTCAGAATCATAAATTTTCCATCAAACAAAACGCCCCAGTAAAATTGGGAAGAAAACCAACCTGTCCTGTAACTGTATAAAGTCTGTTGTACCAACCATTGGATGCCATGCCGATTGCTGAAAGTATGTGCCTGCGTCTTTCGCCGGGATTTTGCAATGTGTACTCAATATAATAAAGTCCTGCAGGAGCCTTGCATATTAAAGTTTCTGATTGATACAAAAATACGAAACTTCAGCTACAATCCTTATCCTTAAAATGAGCTCATCACTAATTACCATTTGAGGCTTTAGAATCAATTAGTTTTGCAGCCACCCCGGGTGGCCTTTGCCAGCTCCTGTCCAGGCCAGTTACCTGCTTAGTGAAATTAGACATTGCAATCCTTGATTTGGTTTATAAGATGAAAAATACAACTGTTTGAAAAATATGAGAATGTTGGAGTCTACAAGATTTTCTGCGAATTCATCAACTTTGCCAAATGATTCCAATCGGGTAAAGTCTGGACCGATCCCTGTGATCACAACACTGACTGAAAATCTGTTCAGTAACTTAACAATTAAATCCACTTGAGAAAAAAGAAGCATTTGGAGGGTGAAATATCACCATTAGAATCTGAAGCTTCTTCAGGGTAAAATGCAGTAACTGATTTGATGCCACTGGCTTCACCGGCACCAACCGTCCATCCTGCAGTATATATACACATTCCAGTAATGGATGATTCACAAATGAACTTAAATGGAAGGCGAAACAAAGCAGGAGGATCACTAGACATAAAAATAGATACAACAGGTAGGGACCAATCTTATCTTTCAGATGGAATTAACTTAGCATAAAGGTCAGTAGTAATTCAAGCACAACTCTGTGGAAATGTTTTTCACTCTATTAATATAAATTTCCTTTCAATGATTGAGAAACAGTATGCAATGCTAGTGAAAATCTACAAGAAAGAACAAGAAAAAACATCAAAGGAGCAAAGATATCTCTTAATGCATATATATAGATTCTAGTTTCGGATAAATTTTGTGGGTGGGTATTGTAGTTTGCCCTTATTTCAAATCGAGCATTGAATTTCAATTTGTATCAAAACAGTTACTCAACTTCAATTTGATTTCACCGGCCGGGTATATTGGGGATTCTGGTTAAAATCTGCTGACGTGGCCGCCGGAGATCCACATCACACAGTGCCATGTCAGCAACTTATGTCACGTGGCTTCCCTCTTCTCTTTTCTCTTTTCTCTTTCTCCACGTGGCATAAATGCTGATGTGGTTCTGCATGACGTGGACCTCCGGCGGCCACGTCAATAGATTTTAACCGGAATCTCCGATAGGTGAAATCAAATTAAAGTTAAGTAACCGTTTTGATACAAATGGTAATTCTGTACTCAATTTGAAATAAAAGCAAACTACAGTATCCACCCAAAAAATTAACCCTTCTCGTATGGGTGGTAACATTCTCAATCAAAACACAAAACGAGATATTACAGTGAGCCTCTCCAAAAATAACAAAAAGATGAAAACTTTAATCACAATCACACCAATCTCACCACGCGGGACTGCTATCCGGAACTTATTAGTCTCATCCACATAAGTACTGAACTCCTCCTGCAAATCTGTTCATCAGAAAAAAAAAAATTCCAGCTTATCCACAACGCAAAGATACTAAAAATTAACCATTTTTTATTGCGGAAATAGTAGGAAAAACAGAAAAATCAGATCACCAATCTCAGCCAAAGCATTAGCAGCCACAACGGGAGAAGAAACCAAGGAGGAAGCGATCCAAAGCAACGCCTCTCTCCTCTGAACTCCATACCTCCCATCACCACAAGCACTGAAACCAAAAACACACATTGTTTGACAAATCCGAACAAAACCATCCAACAATAAGAAACAACCCAGTGATTACCAAGCCCTTGTACCATCACCCGATTGAAGTCTCTCCCATCGAGGACTGAGTGGAGGAAGGCCAGAACGGATTGAAGAGGAATGCGATGGAGGAGAAGGGAATGGAGAGGGGCCCGAACGGTGGAGGAGGAGCGAGCGCGCAGTGAGAACGGAGGCCATTGCTCGTTCTTCGAGGATGATGGATTGGATAAAAAAAAAACGCCCATTTTTATTTTATTTTATTTGAAATCGATTTATTAATTTTCCATTTTTGGGAAAATATTTTTTCTTTTAACCCCTTCTACTTTTCAATATAGATTTAAATAATAATGGGAAAAGATTCGTTATCTTTTTCAATACAAATGGGTCCTTATTTAAAAGCAATAATGTGATGATCCTCTACGCTAATTAAAGATAACTATGTTTTTAATTCACAAGATAAGACTCTTCGCAATAGTATAAGTCCACGCCAAAAAAGTTAATATTTAATAAAATTAGTTTTTCAAATAATAGGAGTAAATAATAGAAAATAAGGGTTTTTATGGAAAATCAGGGGGGGAATTGTAATAAGGGACAAAATGTTATCGTTTGCATTTATCCTCCTGATTTTTTTAATTATTTTGTCGGAAAGCAATTTCGGCCTTCTTTACCTGCTTTTATTTTATTTATTTATTTTGAAGGGGGCTCCGGGGAAATTAAAAAGCCCCCTTTCGAGAAAATAAGCCCTGAAATATTAGCGGCGATTTCAAGCCCTAATTTCGCCTTTCTTGTCTTGAGAAGCCTCTCGACCTTGTCAGAGGGGATTTGTTTTTTTTTTTTATTTTTAAGTTTTATTGTTATTGTTAAATTCGTGGTTTTCATCGTGGAATTCCTGGAATTTCCCTTTTATCGTGTTTTTCGCCGAATTTACCGCGAAATATCTGGATTTTTTTGGAGAAATTCGGAAAAAAGGGGTATTTTCTGGGGGAGTTTGAGAGGTCGGATCTCTAATTTCTCTTGGATTTTCACTTGATCTTTGGTGGGATTAGTGTTTATTTTTACTGTTTTTTGTTCTTTTGTTAGGTTTTTATTTAGTTTAGTGTTTTAGCTTTTTCTTTATTTCTCTTGTTGTACTTGTACTGTAATTTATTTCTGTAATTCTTGCTAAAATTAGGGTTTAGGGTTTTCAAATCGCTGCTTCTCTGTGGGGATCTGAAGCTGATTTCAGTGTGTTTGTGCTGTAAAAATTGCATCTCTGTGGTTTTTTCTCCGTATTTTGTTACGTGTTCTTGGAAGAGAGCTTCGATTTGAGCCCTTTTAGTTGGAAAACCTTCGAAAAATCCTTCATTTTGCAACCGAAGGAGCGTAATTTCCTGAAGATGTGTTAAATGTGTGATTTTTGAAGGGAGAAGCAGTTGAATTCTCGAGTTGTGCTGTGGAAAGATTTGACCTTTTGGGTTGGAGAGTGCGTGGAATTTGAAGTTTGGATGAATGGAGATGAGATCCGAGACCGGATTGATGGCGAGTAGGGAGCCGTTCAACGTTGGCATGCAGAAGAGTCCAGTCCAGTCGCCGCCGTCGATGCAGAACTTGCGGCTGGTGTTCACCCCCGATGGGCAGGCAGTCTACAAGCCTGTAGGTACTAGTTCTCCTCCCTACCAAGGTAGTGGTGGTGGGGGTGGGGGTGGGGGTGGAGCTGGTGATGGCATGCCGGCGCAGGCAGTGGCGCAGCCACATAATCTTAATGTCAACATGGGAGAGCCCGTGAAAAGGAAGCGAGGGAGACCGAGGAAATATGGACCAGATGGCACCATGGCTCTTGGTCTGACTCCGGCTTCTGCTCAGCCAGTTACCAGTACGTTCTCCCTGGTTGGCTCTGCAGGAGCTGCTTCTCCGGCAGATCCCACGAAGAAGGCAAGGGGCCGGCCTCCGGGCTCTGGCAAGAAGCAGCAGATGGCTGCTCTTGGTAAATATAAAATCTAATTTCTCTTTTGTTTGGTGATGTTGGCTCTTTGTTTTTCTTATACATCCATGGATTGATTTGGAGTATCTGATATGGCTGGCATCTTATTACTGACGAGGGTGTTTGAATTCCATTGGTTATGTGGGTTTTGCATTTTTGGTCTCTGCTGAGACTTGTGGGGAATGATGTGTGAGGCTCAGAGGTGGAGAGATTACTCTGTCAAAGGGTAAAAAAAAGGCTGTTTTATTCTGATGGGCAAGACTTTAGTAGAAGTTTGTTTGGTTGATCTGACATACAGCCATACAGGAATTGGAACTGTGGAGGATATGACTGTTATGCCCTTGGAACAGATGCTATGATTAATCACCTGTTGGCTATTCTGAATAATCATGCTTTTCATAGTAGGATCATGGATATGTTCATTACTTGAATTTTCAAAGTGATTATTTTTTTTAATGATTTTTTGATAGGTTGGTATAGAAATATTTGTAATTCAGTTGTTTAGATGTAATCTATAGACTATATCTAATTTAATGTGGGGTCTTGCCTTCAGGTTGATAATTTTTATGGCAACATTTCAATTTCTGAATTTAATGTTAATTAGATTCTGAAAATCACAAGGAGTGTAAAATGATTGCAGGAAATATTTTTTTAGGGATAATAATAGTAAATTTCCTAAATCTTTTTATTATTATTATTATTATTATTATTATTATATATATATATATATATATATATATATATATATATATATATATATATATATATATTGTTGAAACATAGGAAACATGTGCCAAGTATAATTTTCAGTGAGAAGGAAGAAAATGTGTTTTATAGATTATGAAAATTAGTATCAGCATGTGTGTTTTTTTAAGTTGAGTTTAAATTGACTAAAAACCATGGAAGGTCTGTTGATTTGCTTCTTTTTGTATTCAGGGTAGCCTTGGAAACATCATTAAGAAATAACAAGGAAATGTGGTGTATTACTCTTGATTTAGATTTTGGTTTCTGTTGACCTGAATTTCTGTATATATGTTTTTTCCATCTTGAAGTCTCAAAATATCTTAAAAATTGCATGTTAGTGGTGGGAGGACCTTTGTGGTGTTCATATATTGGAAGACTCTAGTAGGGCATCTCTGGATGTGTTATTGTGATTATTATTCGAAGGTTTTGATGACATCAATCCAAATGACTCATGAATTAATTTTTCATTCACCTGTATGCTTGTTACGATTGCTTTCCATGTCCAGAGAATTTTTGAATTGGAGACCTGTCTGATTGTGTTGTTCCATTGAATTGTGCAAACCTCTTATAATCGATGTAGGATAATCTTTTAAGATGTATGTAATGGATCCTAATTATGAAAATACTCTTTACTTTCAGGATCAGCTGGAATTGGGTTTACTCCTCATGTTATTAGTGTTAAGGCTGGGGAGGTAAATATTTCTTACATGCACCAGTGTTTGTTTAGATGGTTGAAATGTATTTTAACATTAAATTTGTCGCATTTGTTTTAAGATTCCCTTACCATGTCTTTTTCTCTGATGAAAAATGTGCAGTTTTACATGACTACTGGTCATATTGATTCCTCCACACCGTGCATATCTCATCTCACCAATCATCAGTGATATATTGAGACCTGGAAGAATGCATTTTAACACATAATCTTGCATTTGCCGAATGTGGAAACAAAAGGCCTAAATACACTATTAGTCCTTGTAATATAGCCCAATGTTCATTTTCGTCCCTGTATTTTAAAAATGTTCAATACGATCCCTATACTTTGCTTATTTTGTTTAATACCGTCCCTGACGCTGACGTGGCAACACCGATGAAATACAACATAATTTTCTAATTTTTCTTATTTACACGTGGCAGTATTTTGCCGACATGACATACGTATTCTACCACATCAACAAAATAATAAATTTTTAACAATAATTTTAGAATAAATTATTTTTTTTCATTACTTTTTTTTAAAAATATTTTTTAAAATTATTTTAAAATAATTTTTTTAAAAATTATTATTTTGCTGACGTGACAGAATACGTATGCCATGTCACAAAATATTACCACGTGTAAATAAGAAAAATCAGAAAATTAGGTTGTATTTTATATGTGCTGCCACTTCAGCGTCAGGGACGGTATTGAACAAAATATGTAAAGTACAGGGACCATATTGAACAATTTTAAAGTACAAGGACGAAAATGAACATTGGGCTATAGTACAGGGACGAATAGTGTATTTAAGCCGAAACAAAATCATCATAATGTTTCAATTTGTTGTATCAGCATTTTCTTAATAATATGGATATCTTGCATTTGCAATATGTTTGGAAAGTTACGTGATGCTTGTCTCTGCATTTGTTTTCATTGTAGTTACCTCTTATATTATCAGTCTAATAATTTATTAGATGCAACTAGTGATCCTTACCCTGTCCAGGGATACTTCATGCACGTGTATGTATTTTTGTCATCATCAATGTGTTGTCTTTCACACCTTATTATCTTACATCTAGTTCTTGTTGACATTCATTATCTTGTAAGATTCCCTAATTATCAGTTGGAATAAAATTAAATTGTTTCAGAGTACAGACATATAAATTGGCATTGGTTCCTTTTGGGAAACCTTTCTTTTCCTGACTGAAATGAAAAGGAGAAAAACTGTAAAGTTCTGATTATTGAGCAAAGAAATGAATTATCCTTAGCTAGTGATATAACTGGATATCATATGTGAAAAATAAGATGTGATTACGTGAAATATAGTCCATTGACAGTTTGTTGTCCTATCTGTTGACTGTTACTTTTATCAATGTGATTTTTCTAATATTTTCTTCTTTATTTTCTAATCTCCAGTATGCATTTTAAGGTCCTTGTTCATTTTGATTTATTTCATCTGAAAAATGGGATTTTCCATGAGCAAAATTGACTTCAACTTTCTCGTCAAGATGGGATTTTCTTTAACTGATATGCATGTTCTAGCTGCTTTTACTATGACACGAAACATCTAATAGAAAATTAATTACAATAACTGTGAGAACATGCTAAAAGATGTAACATAGCATATTAATCATATCCGAACGATCTTTTCGTATCTTACTTTTTGTGTCCTTGTAATTAGTAAGACATTTTTTATTTAATTGTTTGCATATGTAAAACTATGTTGGCAGGTTTCTACATATATAATCTGTAAACAATTAATATAAGATGCTGGATTGTTCATTTGTGGGAGTGGGCCTCACAATAGAACTCTGAAGACCTGTTTGTGGCAATGATTAAACTTTAAGGGCATGTAGTCAGATGTTAGTGTTAGAAGAGCATACCTTGACTTGTTAGAAGTGGAGATCGTGTGTTAGTCACACATACAAGCAGCCACTTTATCCTAGTAAGCACAGTAGGGTAGCACAGTAGGGGTAATAGGGTACATGTACAGCTAACAGTTAGATCCTTCTTGATTTTGCTGCCTTAAAGATAATTAGGACGCCTTTGAGTTATACCTTGAACACCATTTAGTTTCTATTAGTTTGAAATTTGAATTCCTATAAATGATATTTGCCACTTTATTTTCTTCAATAGTTTGACACATTGGCTTGTATGACTCTTTGTAGGATATTGTTTCTCCTATTTCAAGATGTTTTGAGTTTGTAAGAATACGGTTGAGAACATCTAACTGCTCATGACTGCCTTCTTCCCTTCGTTCTCCTCAGGATGTTTCATCAAAGATCATGTCATTTTCTCAGCATGGACCCCGTGCAGTTTGCATCCTCTCAGCAAATGGTGCAATATCCAATGTAACTCTTCGCCAAGCAGCTACTTCTGGTGGAACAGTAACTTATGAGGTTTGTCCTATACTTTATGTTGAGTTTTGTGTTTCATGTATTTGCATTATGATTTTATTGTCTTATATATAGTAACTTCAGCTGTGAAAGGCGCATCATTGATCTAGGAACTAATTTCTTCAATTGCAAGTGATTGCTATTCTCATTTCTCAGTATAATTTTTTTTTCTCTCACAATGTTCAGTTAATTGTTACTATTTCCCACTTATGTGGCTTGTTGCAAATAATGTCTGATATACTTGCAGGGTCGTTTTGAGATACTGTCACTCTCAGGTTCATATCTGCTATCTGATAGTGGAGGTCAGCGTAGCCGAACTGGTGGACTCAGTGTGTCGCTCGCTGGTCCAGATGGACGTGTTTTAGGTGGTGGAGTGGCAGGGCTGTTGACTGCAGCCACTCCTGTTCAGGTTGGCCTTTTTATGTACATATGCTGAAGAAACGAGGCCTAATTGAAACAATTCCATCACAAGCTTTTGTGTTGAAACATTTGTGCATAATTGAAAGTCTTTAAGTTAATTGAGTCGAAATCTTATTATGTTTGTGCTATGCTATTCTTGCTATTGTACAAGCTCAATCAAAATAGAGGATACAACCGAAGTTAACCATGAAAAGATCATATTCGTGAAGTTTCATCTTGGCACACTGTATTCCTGTAGTGTTTTACTGATAGTATAAATAAATAAATGTTTGTGTTTACGCATAATCATTGAGTTTGTAAAACTTTGATTGCAGGTGGTTGTAGGGAGTTTTATTGTTGACGGGCGAAAAGAACCCAGACAGAGCAATCCTTCCGATCCTGCATCGGCCCCTGGGAAGCATGCCTCTGGTGGTATGGTAGGGCCTGGTAGCCCATTGTCTCGTGGCACACAGAGTGAGTCCTCCGGTGGACCAGGAAGCCCGCCGAACCAGAGCATTGGAACCTACAATAATAACACTAACCAACAGGGCTTGTCAGGCATTCCCTGGAAATGAAAACCTTTGTTCAGATCATGCACCATCTAAAATTAGTTGAAGCTTGGTTCAGGGAGCAATCCGGTGACTTCTAGCGATCCGACCAACCAATATTGAAGTACACCGGTCTTGTTATTGTTGTCATCATCACTGTTGTATTTGATTAGTGCATGTAATGTATTCTATGCTGATATATCAGTGTATCAGATGTTGTCACAGTGTTTACTTTCCCTTTCTTGGTCTGTATGTTAGCAAATGTATCATTTGAATGAAAGTACAATATTGTTCTGTTTTTGTTGCTGAGTTAGATTGACGTCGGGTAGGGTAGTGATTAACTTGCGGGCGGTGGTAAACAGGGGGATTGTTAAAAGAGCAAGAAAATGGGAGGACAAACAGAGAAGAAAAGTCTCTGAAGCTTTAAAAAAAATATATAACTTAATAATCAATGAATAAAATTCAACCCACAAGCCGGGTTTAAATAACTAAAAAAAAACTAACCTAGATAACTTAGAAATTCTATCTTCTATCCAAATTTGCCCAAATCGGCAAATTTTGGTCCAATAGAAAAACTTATTTAATTCTAAAATAACTAAACAAAACAGATAACTCCTAAAAATCTGAGTTCAAATCGGATTTATATCATATCCTAAATTGGCATACGGAGTATTCCCAAAAATGAAAAAAAAAAAACACCGAGAAACGAAAAAACGACAGGGAAAACAGTGAAATTTGAGGATGAAGGAAGGGTCCATCGAGCAAAGCTGGATGGACCCCACGTGCGCGTCGAGACGAGCTTTCCGAATTGGGGTTGAGCGCGCGAATCCGATATCGGTAGCCAAAGTTATGGCCAAAATACCGGAATGTGTCCAAAGTGCTCCCGAATTCCAGACTTGGCTCGATCACCTCCGGCCTTTACGTCGGTCCGCCAAGTTGTGATATGCCAAAGCTCTCATGGTGCAATCAGACAGCTCGACATTGTCTAACTCGGGCTCTCTTGCATCATAGATTCAATTTATCAATCATGTATATACATAAAACTCCCTTAAATCAAATCATTTACACAACAAAACCTCTTGTCCAGAGGGGAAGAATGATAAGGATAGTATTCATAATCATGATAAGGATAGTATTCATAGGCATAGAAAAAAAGTGGGCAGAAACATTCTCCCATGGTGGCTTTAAATACATTCCATTTACTTCCTTTTCTCACGTGCTCACGATACATGTAATGTAATGTATATATTTGAAATTAGAAAAATATGACTTTTAATATTTGAAAGAAGTGGCCAAACTTGGCAAAAAAACAAAATGATGAATTCTATGAAAAATTACATAAGGGAGGAGGAAAATAATATAAAATTGTTCAAACTGGTCAAGTTTATTATTAAAAAAATGCAGAAAATGCCAGAAAAGGAAAGGAGGTGTGATAAACGTTGTGAAGCAATAGGAATGCACCAGGTGTTTAAGGTTCAGTGTATAGTGTGTCAGATTTATGAAGATTCACCAGCATCTCCTTTGCTTCATAAGTTGCCTTTGAAGTTCCTCTGCCTCTCCATTGATCTCTTCAGGCCCTCTTCTCTATTCCTCTGAGTCTTTGGTGATCATCTCTCTCAAAGGTCAGGCTCTCTCTCTCTCTCTCTCTCTCTCTCTCTCTCTCTCTCTCTCTCCTTCACCATTTTCTTCTTCTTCTTCTTCTTCTTCCTTCTCCTCATCAACATCATCATCACCATCTTTCTCAGCTCCAGATCTAATCTTTATCTTCTCTCTCTCTCTCTCTCTCTCTCTCTCTCTCTATTTACTCATCTTTCCGGTGATCTTCTGAAAAAAAGACCGGATCTTTCAACACTTCTTTATGCTTATCTTCTTTTCCTTTTGGTTGCATTTATTGTTATTTTAATTCATATACATCCAATCTAAAAGTTGATAACTTTCTTCTTTTTCTTCTTCTTTTCTCCATTCAGAGACCATGGAGAAAAACACCAACACCAATGTTGCACCCACCGCTGTGAAAGACAACACCAACACAAGGACTAGGGTTGCCCCTAATGCGAACTCGAACACCAACACCGGCGCCACCAACCACCAGCGAGCGAACCCTCCTGTGGCGCCACCACCAAGCTCCGCCAGTGCTGATGGCTCCACAGGCGCTTCCAACTCCTTAAGCCAATCTCGAGACCCTCCCAAGCGTGGCCGCCCACGCAAGGACAGTGGCCCCACCAAGCCCTGGGTGATTGGCCTTCCCGCTCCGCGGGCCGTTGCTGGCTTACCGCCCCTCTACCCACCACCTATGGACTCTCAGGCGCCAGCTGCTCCACCGGTGTCTCAGGAGCCACTCGCGTCACCTGCATCACCGATTCCACCGACTTCTCTGTTCAATGCTCCGCTGTCTCGAGCTACGAAGAAAGACGCTCCAGTTCCTCCGGTGGTTTCTGCTCAAGCACCTCTGGTCCTTGGTTGTTCTCTACCTCGAGAGGTTATTGCTACTAAGGTCACTAGAACTCATGCTCATCCGGCTCCAGTGGTCCCTGCCCCAGTGCTTTCTGATCCTGTGGTACCTATGGTTCCTACTCCTGCTCCGGTGACTCGTACTCCACCGGTGACCTTTTTCCTTTCTTCCTTGGTTTCTGCTAACCAAGATCCTTTGACTCCGGTGTCTCCTGATACTGAGACTCTTACTCCGCCTATGTCCTTATTTCTCGAACCTCCTGCTCCCATGTTTCCTCTTCCTCCGGCTCGAGAGTCTCCACTAGCGAAATCGGAAGGTCCATCGGTTGCACCGGCTGAGGATAGGGTGAGGAAGAGGGGACGCTCTGAGGAGGAACAAAAGAATATTGGTACGGTCCCCAAACTTCTCGATCTCTTTAAATAAAACAAGTCATCTTTTTCCCCAAACGGCCCCTGAATAAGATGAGAATTTCCTCTCTTTCTCGGTTTTCTAAGCATTACTTGTTGCACATCTCCTTCCATGAGGACTAAAAAGAAGGGGCTTGCATATAATCATGAGAATTGAGGTTGGTGAGGAGTCTCAAGCTTTTCAGGAGGGTGGGTCCTAACAATAAGTTGGGAAAAAGGGATCAAATAAATTGGTCAAAACTATCAAGTCCATCTTGACTTTCTTGTTATGAATTATATATGGATTCTCCTTGGAATTGGAAGGCTTAACTTGTCATGTTTGTTTTGAATGTTATCTGATGCATGCATGTCTTGATGGTAGAGTTGCATGAATTAGTTTTTATTCTTCTTCTTCTTCTTCTTCTTCTTCTTCTTTCTAATGGATCTTCTTATACATGCTTTAGCTTATGTGTCAAAAATTATAATTCTGCACATAAGAGATTTTATTCTAGATAGGTTTCCCACCAAATGAATCTTGAAGAATTGGGGTTTCATTAGTATGTTTCAATCAATATAGGCCATTGAAACTATAGTACCTTATATAGACCTTCTGTAATAGAAATCAACCATCATTCATCTTAGATGGATGGTTGAGTTATTCGAAGAAGAATAAGAAGAAGATTGTGATGACGATGATGATGACAACAACAACGATGAGGATGACATCATCACCGCACATGAGGAAGAAGATTGTGATGATGATCTTGACAACGAGGATGGCGACATGCAGCTAAAGAAGAAGAATTTGATCACACATCAAATTCTTCTTAGATAGAATGAATTAAAGGACAATATAATTTAGTTATTATGAAGATTTTAAATCTATGAACCACCTCCGTTGTTAATTCTTAGATGGAGCACTAAATACTAAGAGTGTGTTTGGTTCATCACAGTGAAGCCCTTGAAGTCTGAAGTGAGCCACTTCGGTCTAATTTTGTAGATTTGGTTTAAAGAAGTGAAGGCCGAAAGTGAAAAGTTGGATCTCCATGGACCCTATTTTATTGTTTGACTTATAAAAATAAAGATGCATGAAGTGGGAGTTAAGTGAAATTAGGCTTAAATATAGAACTTTGACTTCCATTGACACATACATCAGTGTCCAACCAAACACTATGAAGTGCATCATCCATATAGAACTTGGACTGTTCACTTCTATCACTTCTAGCACCTTTGTGATTTCCAAATGACCCCCAAGAACCAAACACGCCCAAGAATCAATATCAAAAAACAAGGAAGAAAGTGAAGAAGAAGGAAAGAAAGAAAAGAATTTGATGAGATCACAAGTTGGAGGCAAGTTCACATCTGCAATCTCTAATATGGATACTTATAATGAAGTTTGGCTCTAGTGTCAATGTGATCAAGCCTGTTCGTTCCTCAAGAAATAAATATGTCTAGTAAAAAAGCTTATATCAAATTATAAGCTAAGTTTCTTTGGGGAAAACCAATAATCGTGGTTATGAGGGGTGAAAATTTGAATGTAACTTGTTTTTTAGAAAAAAAAAAGTTAATGTTTAGTAAAATTTTTTAGAAATAACAAAGGGCTATGCTCACGTATTATTTTGTTTGTGCTAGTGGAACGTCTTAATTTATCCGTTCTATAGTTAGTATGGGCTATGATAAGAATAGATGTGTGTAAATCATTCAACCTCTTTAAAAGTACCATTTAATTTGGTTGTAACTCTTAGGGAGAGGGTGTGTATGAATAAACACAATTCCTAATTTGGTTGTGACTATTTGGCAAATTGTTGCAAGAAATCTAATGTCGGTTCCTTTAAAAGTAACAAGCCATTATATAAAAATATAGGCATGAGGTTGGAAGCAAGAGTATTAAAAAAGAAAAACAATCATTCTACTTTCTTCCCAATCTTCTTTTAAGTGTTTCAAGTTCTCAAGGAAATCTTTAGAATTGCTATCTAAAGATCTGGTGGCTTTCTTGTATCCTAGAGATGGTTTGCCAGAAACTCATCAACAAACTATTCACAATGGGGGAAAATAACACTTGAATGGCAATATCTATAACATACCTCAAAATCGTTTAATTCTATTGATTCCAAAAGTTTTTGTTATAGGATGATTATTTTTCACACAAAGTATCATCAAGCGCTTATTGTTGGAACAAGTTATACATCGTAGAGGACTATTAGCTTGTTCTCATCTAAAGGATGGCCTATATGAGGGGTAATATCTTGAGTGGGTATTGTACTATACCCCTGTATCATTTTGATCACTGAACTTCAATTTGTATCATTTTCATTACCCAACTTCGATTTCGCTTCATCGGGAGGGTACTGGGAGAATTCCAGTGTAATTTCTCACTGGACTTGGTCACGTGGCCAACTTATTGCCACATCATAGGCCATGTGGACAAGTCCAAAACCAGTAGCTTTCCTTTTCCAAAGCAACAACATTATTTCTGCTTCCACGTAGCCTATGACATGGCAGTAAGTTGGCCATATGGCCAAGTCCGAAGAGAAATTATACTGAAATTCTCCCAGTACCCTCCTAGTGAAGTGAAATCGAAGTTGAGTAACCAAAATGATATAAATTGAAGTTCAGTGTTCAAAATGATATAGGGGTATAGTTCACTACCCACTCAAGATATTACCCCGGCTATATGACCACCACAAATTATGTATCCCCAATGCTTGAAGATCTCATCTCAAGAATTCGAGGAGTTGATTTCTTTAGTTCTGAAACCTAACAATTAAAAGATTAACACAAGATTTCTAAGGTTCAACCTAGAGGAGTTGCAGAGCCTATCAGTCAATGAATTTAAAGATGCATCGCCAATATAGGATACCCCACATAAATGTCAACCCCCAAACCATATACCTTAAGACACTGACCTAGCCAAAGGTTAGCAGCCTACATCAGGTTACCAAGGCACTAACCTCATCATGGGTCAATAGCCTTGATCATGTACTTTTTACCTATTTAATTAAAGTGGTTTATCCACTATTCCAAAAAAAAAAAAAAAGGATTTCTAAGGTTCAACCAACTCCATCCTCTGTTTATGGAAATTGTTAAGCTGATGATTTATTCTCAGTATAAGTAGTTGTATGACAACTTTCATGTCATACTCATAAGCTCCACGGTTGTCTTACATCTTTAATGTTTCCTCTTCACCCTCATTATTCGTAGAAAACAAGTAATGAATATACAGAGACACTATAATATAAAGACATACTATTTCAACACACTAAAAGGACAGTCTGGTTCTACAAAGCTCCCGCTATTCGTGGGGTTCAGGGAAGGGTTGGACCACTTAAGCCTATTGTACGCAGCTTTACCCTGCATTTTTTTAAGAGACTGTTTCCACGACTCGAACCCGTGACCTCCAAATCACATGGCGACAACTTTACTGTTGCGCCAATGCTCCCCTTCACTATTTCAACTTACAAAACTTCCTAAATAGATTTCTGAATTGAGATAAATATTCTTCAATTTAAAATTTGAATTCGATAAATGTGTACCACTATATTATTTAATTTAAACCCGCAATCAAGTCTCACCTCCAAACATATTTCAACCCTCCAAATGTCGACACTCTTTTTCTAGAAAGTTTGTCTATAATCTTGTAATTTTATAGAAAAAGAAACAAATTTACATGTAGCAAAATCCTAAAAAGGGAGAGGAGAGACAATTAAAGAAGATAGTTGCTAAGCTAGATTTATGTTTTATAAAACCAATTATCGTAAGGGCCACATTATAAATGAAACTATAAAGAATGGTGAGAAAAATATATACTAGTAGTTTCTATGCAACCATCCAAATTCAGCATCATACACATCTGATTCCTCAACCAAATTAATGAAATGGTGCTCTTTCTTTGTGGTTTCATATTATTACTAGGTGGTTTCAACATAGTTATTAACAACAAATAAAAGTATAGTTTAAACTGTGTTGAACTTTAATAAATAAAAAAAAAAGGCAGCCTGGTGCTACAAAGCTCCCGCTATGCGCGTGGTTCGGGGAAGGGTTAGACCACTTAGGTATATTGTACGTAGCTTTACCTTGCATTTTTGTAAGAGGTTGTTTCCACGACTGGAATCTATGACCTCCATGTCACATGACGACAACATTACTGTTGCACCAAAACTCCTCATCTTGAACTTTAATAAATAATATTCACTTAAGTTTAGCATTTATCCTACTAGTGAACTATCGATTAATAATAGGCCTAAATACACTATTAGTCCCTGTACTATAGCCCAATGTTCATTTTCGTCCCTATACTTTAAAAATGTTCAATACGGTCCTTGTACTTTGCATATTTTGTTCAATACCGTCCCTGACGCTGACGTGGCAACACAGATGAAATACAACATAATTTTTGAATTTTTCTTATTTTCACGTGGCAGTATTTTGTTGAGTTGGCATACGTATTCTGCCACATCAGCAAAATAATAATTTTTTAACAATAATTTTAGAATAAATTATTTTTAAAAAAATTGCTTTTTTTAACAAATATTTTTTAAAAAATTATTATTTTGCTGATATGGCAGAATATGTGTGCCATGTCAGCAAAATATTGCCACGTGTAAATAAAAAAATCAGAAAATTAGGTTGTATTTCATTAGTGTTGCCACGTCAACGTCAGGGACGGTATTGAACAAAATATGTAAAGTACATGGACCATATTGAACATTTTTAAAGTACATGAACCAAAATGAACATTGGGCTATAGTACAAGGACAAATAGTGTATTTAAGCCTTAATAATACCATATGAGTTAGGAGTGCCATAGACAAACAATTGAATTTCCATATCATTAATAATATGTTTCCCAAGAGATAGTTATTCTCTATTAAAAAAAAACACGATAATTTCATCTAAAAGTTGGAGAAATTTGAAGACTACTAAAAAGACATAATAGGTAGTTAAGTCTTATGTTTGAATTTTCAACTCTCATGAAGTAGAGTTGGTAAAACACTCTTTCTCGAAATAAAAGGTTGAGAGTTCGAGACACAATCCTCTAAAATAAAAAGTGGATTGTTTGTGTTTTTCAAATAAAAAACTCTTATGGTCTAGTTTTAGTACTTGCACATACATCATGTAGATACATTGTCAAATCTCATGTTTGGGTCATCAACTTTGACGTAGAACAATTGGCAACATACTGTCTCTTTAAATAAAAGGTTTTGAGTTCGACACACATCTGTACAAAAAAAAAAAATGATGTTTGTCCACATTCGAGTTTTGGTAATTGTAGATACACTATAAAAAATATACCTTATACTAGCGGACATATGTATGTTGACTTATATCTTTTTGTAGATATATCAGGTTGACTTATACCTTTTTGTATCATCTGAAATATATGGATTATGTGTTTTTAGGTTTAAGATATTGTAAATAATCCACTTTTGAGCTTTCACCTGGTTGCTGTGATGTTTTTCCATTATTACTATACCATTGAAATTATTTGCAAATGATATGTAAAAGATTATTCTTCTTTGAACTATGGGTGGATAAATCTGATTTCGAACTGTTAGATACAATTTGTCTAAATAGATGATATATTAAAGCTCAAGAAGATCCTAAACTATGTATGGTTACATACCTTTTATAAATGTTCATGAAGTATGTGTATAAGATCTCTTAAGCATCTATAAATTGATTCAAGCAGTGCTGATCAAATATAAAGTCTTTGATGAAATCTTGAAAAATAGTTATTGTTTGTTATATATTGCTAAGGGGGAAAAGAGGAATTTGCTTTTTATTAGCATGTTGAACTTCATTGTAAGAGTTTAGAGATACTTTTCTTTATGTGTGTGATATTTAATTATATACTTTCCACATTATCCATACATTAATTTGGTATGTGAATTACTGCAGGGACACCAACAATTGAATTTAAACCGCATGCTATAACTGTTCCAATTGGCGAGGTAATTTTTATATGGTTCTTCTTCTTCTACTTCTAATCATGATGATTAAAATAGTTTCTATTTAGTGCCCTTGCTAGTGTTGCTGAGACGATAGAAAGCATGCATGATATATGGAAACACTTTGAAACATAAAACTGAGATGAGAATTATCTATATATGGTCACACATGACATGAGTTATGTTTTTCTCTTTTAGGATATCTTGGCAAAGTTCATGTCTTTCACTTATGAAGGAGATTAACACTACAAGAAATATACTCTATAGTGGCGGATATCCGCCGCTATAGGGTATACGTCCGCCTTTATATGTGTATAGTGGCGGATGTTCAAAGAGCCGTCAAATCCTCTGTTGCTAGAGGTTTAGCGGCGGAAAGTACAACCTATAGCGGTGGAAAGTACACCCTCTCATGAGTTCTGTTTCTCTTTTCTTTAGGATATCTTGGCAAAGATCATGTCCTTAAATATTGATATAGAGAACTCAATCTGTATTGTTAGTGATGTAATAGAAAGCATGCATAGTGCATCCTAAAACAAAAAGTTATCTATGATCACACATGATATGATTATATATTTCTCATTTTTAGTATATATTGGCGCGCAAAGATCATATCCTTAAATTTTGATATATATAGATAACTCAATCTGTACTGTTAGTGAGGCAATAGAAAGCAAGCAAAATTTATGGAATAACAAAAAGGTAACTATGATCGCACATGACATGTTTGTATATTTCTCTTTTTTGGAATATCTTGGCAAAGTTCATGCCCTTAACTTATGAATGAAAGGGCATAACTCAATCTGAGTTATATTTCTCTCTAAATATCTTGAGGAAGATCATATCCTTTAGATATGAAAGAGAGAACTCAATCTGTGTCTGTGAGATAATATGAAGCATACATGGTTTATGGAGAAACACTTTGAAACACAAAACTAAGACCAGAGGTAACTATGATCACACATGATATCATGATTTATGTTTCTTTTTTCTCAGGATATCTTGGAAAAGATCATGTCCTTCACTCATGAAGGACATAACTCAGTCTGTGTTTTGTCAGCTACTGGATCAGTGTCTTCTGCTACTATCGGCCAATTAACCGTTGATCTTAATATGTGTGCTATATATGAGGTTAATTTCTTCTCTCTATCTAATAAGATTGATCACTTTAGCTGAGTTACTTTTGTTTATTTTGTGATGAATGTATAATATATATAGGGGTTCTATGATATTGTTCGACTGAATGGTGCATACATCATGAATGAGATGAATGGCTACACCCACCGCATGGGGGGATTGACGGTCACATTGGCTAATATTGAAGGCACACTTTTTGGTGGTAAGGTCACGGGCCCTCTCATTGCAGCCTCCGGTGTGCAGGTATAATGTTCTTTCATTTTGCTCATATGGAAATCAAGCGATAGAAGATACATTTCACTATGAATCACAGTAAATTTGGAGTCAAATTTATAACCATATATCTATACTATTTATATTGTTTTAAGTAGCATAAAGAGAACAAATGGGTGTTTTACATAGACTCACTTTCAGATTTCTTTGTCTCTTGCTTATTTAATGATGTCTTTCGTGTAGGTGTTTTAATTTTTTAATGTTGTTAGCTGCATCATGCTAATGATTTGCTTTGATTTGCAGTTGGTTTTGGGAACTTTCTCAGAGGGTGACAATCCTAGTAGAGATGTTACGGCTCCTCCAGCAGCTGTCGCTGTTGTTGCTGCTACTGCTGCTATTGCTGGTGCTAATGCTGCTACTACTGCAACTTTTGGTGGTGTTGGTGGTGTTGGTGGTGCTGGTGGTGCTGCTTCTCGTGGTGGAGGGGGTGCTAGTGATGCTGGTACTGGTACTACTGCTGGTGGTGTAGAATGAAAATCTGGGGGTGATCAAACCTTGTTTGAGAATAAAATTTCAGAAACATTAAACTGATGCTGGCTTGGTTGAATGCCTCTTGCTTGTTATTTCTTCTCTTGTTTTATGTTGATGGTTGTTAGGCATTCCTTAGAAATTAAAACCTTTGTTCAGAGAATGCACCATCTAAAATTAGTTGAAGCTTGGTTCAAGGAGAAATCAGTTGACTTCTAGCGATTGGACAATTGATATTGAAGCGCAGTGGTCTTGTTATTGTTGTCATCATCACCATCATCTTTGTTTAGTGCCTGTAATGTATTGTACGCTGATGTATCAGTGTATCAGATGTTGTCACAGTGTTTGCTTTCCTTTCTTAGTCTGTCTGATAACAAATGAATTATTTGAATGAAAGTACAATGTTGTTCTATTTCTTTTGCCAAAACTCCCTTAAATCAAATTATTTACACAACGAAAACCCTTGTCTAGAGGGGAAGATCTCATGATAAGGATAATATTCATAGGCAGAGAAAATAAAGTGGGCAGAAACACTATCACATATTGGCCTTAAATACATTCCCTTATACCTCTTTATCTTGGGATACATATAATGTAATGCATATATTTGAAATTAGAAAAATATGATTTTTTTTTTTTTAATATTAGAAAGTAGTGGCCAAACTTGGCAAAATAAAAAGGATGAATTCTATGAATATATAATACAAGGTAGGAGGGAAACAATATAAAATTGTTCAAATGGGTCAGGTTTATTGTTAGAAAAAGGCAAAAGGAACAAAAAAAAAAAAACCCATCATACTATGCACGAATGTACATATAAATCCTCATCTTTAGTACACAAAAATCATCATGTGGTGCTCGAAAAGGGTGCAAATAGGCCCTTAAAAGTAAGACGGTTAACTTGCCGTTAGTTTTAAGGTAATTAACAGTTACCCAAAAACAAACACAAACCCTAAAACAAAACTTAATTTACCCAAGCCCCATAAACTAACACAAACCCTAAAACAGTACTTAATTTATTCAATCTCTATTTTTTTAAATAATTAACAATTACTTTTATAAATAGAAACACGCGATATAGTGGGGCAAATATTTATAATTTGAGTTCATCAATGATTTTTTACAAGTTGAAGAAATACAATAACACAATTGCACATGTCACTAATGATTCATTAGAAGATTGGCTAGGTAACATTATGATTTAAGATCTAGACCGACAACTATTAGAACACCAAGCATCGCACTAACCCAAAAAATATGAAATACATTGTATACTATTGAATACATTACCAAAAAAAGGGGCAAGAACTAATAATAAAATAAATAAATAAATAAACTAACAACAAGTTAACAGTCTTACTTTTAAGGGCCTATTAGCACCCTTTTCAAGCACCACAAAGTGATTTTTGTGCTAAAGATGACCATAAGGACTTATATGTACATTCGTGCAAAGTATGAGGGCTTTTTTTTTGTACCTTTTGCCTTAGAAAAATGTAGAAAATGCCAGAAATGGAAAGAAAGTGTGAATGCACCAGGTGTTTAAGGTTCAGTGTATACTATGTCACATATATGAAGATTCACTCCTTTGTTTCATAAGTTGCCTTAATGGATTCGTCCCTGTGGGATCGAAAATACCCCCCTAACATCGTGTCTGTGAAGAGACACCAGGCAATACATCGAATCACAAATATCATATTTGTTTTGATTTTCATTCCTAATAAAGGCAAGCCTCTATTATTAATTACCCCAAACAGAGTCTTGGAAACCTCCGATTAAGAGCAAAAGTACAAGTAAAGGCATTGAATAATAATAAATGATTTTATTTATTTGCAAACCATAATTGTTTGAAAATATATGGACATGCTAGCTTATTTTTCAATGATCTTCCTATCCGTACGGTTGAAAATCCTTCAAACATGCTCCAGGGGGCCAAATGGGAGGCGACCAGAAATGCACAGTGTTACAGTCGGCCTGATGTTATCGTGACTGTATATATATATATATATATATATATATATATATATAGGGTCATGATACTATGCGGTCGACCTTATCATCTAGTGACTCACTCTTTTTGGCCCACTTATGATGTTTTAAGGAAATCCAACTGTATGGATGGAAAGAACATCCAAAAATAAACAAGAATGTCAATTTTCATACAATTTGGGAACTTGTAGGGTCTTCATCTTAACAGGTGAAATTTTGAACCTGTAAAATTTTTATAAATTTTCACCCGTTAAGATGAAGACCCTAAAAGTTCCTAAATTATATGAAAATTGACATGTTAGCTTATTTTTCGATGTTCATACGGTTGGAAATCCTTTAAACATGCTCCAGGTGGCCAAATGGGAGGCGACTGTAAATGAACAGTGTTTCCGGCCGACCTTACTTTATCATGATTATATATATATATATATATATATATATATATATATATGAAGAGCAAATTATTTATAGGTCCCTGAAATAGTAAACAAGTCCCTAACCAACACACTATTTGCTACACCCCCCAACACCTACCCTAGGGACCTATAGGAATATTGGCACTGTTTCAGGGACCTATTGTTCAGTATCCATAATATGAATGGTAAAATATAAGAAAAACACATGGTAGAGTGTTTGGTAACCGGTAAGGGTGCATATTATATCATATTATTGGTTGTACATTGTTAAATATCATATTGATAAAAAAAATACTAAAAAATAATGGTTTTGACTAAATTATAATTATTAAAATAAAACTAATTTAAAATATCAGAAATGAAAGGAGTTTGAATGAAAAAAAAAATCAGGTAATTTGAGAGAAAAATAAATTTCGAACTTTCAAGGGGGTAGTAAATTAAAAACCCTTAATTTTTCGCAATAAAACATTATCATAACCCGGCGACAGAGAGAGAGAGAGAAGCAGCGATGGCCTCGTCGCCGATGGGCTGCTCCCGGGCATCGGTCGCCGGCGGGCGGTCCAGATCCGCATTCATATTCTGGCGAGATCCGGGAGGGTGGGGGTGGTGACGATGAGGGACCGGACGAAGAACCGGAAGCCAGTGCAGCGGGGGCGGTACCTGAGCGTGGAGGCGATCCAGGCCGTGCAGGCCTTGAAGCGTGGATGGAGGATGGGCGATCGGGAATCGCTGGAGATGACGATGGCGGCGAGGGTGCGGCGGCTGGTGAAGCGGGACATGATGGCCGTGCTCGGCGAGCTCCAGTCCCAAGGCGAAGCCTTGCTCGCTCTCCAGGTCCCTTCTCACCTCCTTCTTCATTTGTTAGCTGGTAGAATCTTGTGAATAAAATAGAACGATATTTTGAGAATAATGGGAGGCAGTGGTGTTCTGTGAATGATACTAGGGCATCTAAAGGTGTTATTTTTCCAGGTCCCTTTTTTTTTTGCAACTATTTGTGGTACTTACTGTGAAATTAGTGGTTTTTCAGTAATAGTTTCATGATAGAAATTCTGAAATTAATATTAGTAACTAAGGTATTTCGATAGTAGCTCTGAAGTAGTAGTACTTCTACTTGTTGTATAATATGGTTATGTTGTAGGATGTCTATTTTATATTGTTGTTTTTAGTAGCAGATTCATGGTTATATTGTATTTGTATGATGGCACACTAGGACTACAACTAGTTGTACAATGGTAAAGTTAAAATTACGACTATTATAGTGTCTTTATTTTGTTGTAGGTTCATAATTACATTGATGTAAATTAGTGAATTATATCAGTGAACATCAAACACCTTTTGAACTCTTTCCATTGGTTTCATTAATTCTATGTGCTTAGAAAAGCTCAGTTACTTTTCCTTGTTTTAATCTGTCCATAAGAGAAATCAGCTTGTAGCAAATATCATTTCAGATAAAATGTCTTTTACAGATGCAAGCAAAGTACACTGAGATGCAATTGGAAATGCTCTATCCTAATAGGTTTTTGAAGAGGTTCGGAAGGAGCATTGGTATAAGCCTCGGTTATCTGTCTATGTTAATATGATCATTGTCTTGGCAAGCAATGGTTTGTACAAGGAGGTAGATCAGATATGTTCATATCTAAAGAAGGAACATTGGGAGGCAGATATTGAAGGTTTTAATTCACTCTTGAAGACTCTACTTGAGTTTGACTTCACTCAAACTGCAATGGATTGCTTTCGCTTGATGAAATTGTGGGAAAGTGAACCAGATGACTTAACATATAGAATTTTGATACAAGGACTGGAATCAAAGGGAGAAATGGATCTTTCAGTAGCTGTACGGGAGGAAGCAGAGGAACATTTTGGCAGAAGTTTGGATTTTTTAGATGAGAAAGAAGAGACTGCATCAGCTAATGAATGCAGGCCCTTGTGAAGAAACTGCTCATGGTTATTCGGCAAACATGATATCTTGCCCTAGGATTTATATCAATGCACAAGGATCCATCTGTTATGTTCTATTTTACAGCTGTATTTGTCATCAACTTAACTCTGCGTGATCATTTGTGTTTTGGACTCTTACCTATAAATTTTTGATAGGACTTTAACAACTTGTAATTAATTAAGTGGTTGGTGTTATATATGTCAGATCTTTTTCATGCACTCATTTGCTGAGTTTTGTGTTATATACTGTTGTAAATCAAACAGAGAAATTCTGTTCCTGAATCTAAATGAAACAGTGCAGGAATGCCTGAAAAACTGTTTCGAGGCCATCTGATATATGAATTATCACTGTTTTTAGAAGGTGAAACTGGTACAAAATTTGCAGGGTTAATCTGTATTATTCATCAAAAAAATAATTAGTCCTGGCTAATTCAGGAGTATATGATCCCATACACTTTTGGTTTCCTACCAGTAATCTCCACATGAACAAATACCATCCTGGAAATGGTGGAATCGAACAGGATCCCTTATGATAATAGTTTTGTTTTCAACCTTGGTGGTGAGCTTTGCAAATGCATGGCAATCACCACATATCCTCAAGTTCTTCATTATCCTTATCGGTTTCCCGTGCATTGAGTTCATCATTCCGAAGGCAATCGCCAGTTTCTCGCTGTGATACCTAAGTGATTCCTCTTTCTGCTCTCTTTCCAGATCATGAAGTACAAATTTTACATCAGGAACATAACCCACATCAGTAATCCTTCCTATCAATCTGTTTAGTTCTTTGATGATACAATCCATCTCTGGGTGTGAGAAATCTCCGACAATGAACACATGAGCCTTCTTACCGACTTCCATCCAGCTCCGCCCGGGCTCTTTCCTCACCCCTTGATCTCTCATTGCTTTCCTCACTTGCTCAACATCATTCCACCGGCGAGAATCTGCATAGATGTTGGATAAGAGTATGTAAGTCCCCTCATCTTCAGGCTCCAGTTTGAGGATCTCCTTGGCAGCATGAACTGCTATACATGAATTCCTGTGAACTCTACAAGCTCCCAGAAGTGTTCTCCAAATAACACAGTCTGGCTGAAAGCCCATTGAATCAATGAAGTTCAGTGCTTCTTCCAGCTTCCCTGCCCTCCCAAGAAGATCAACCATACAACCATAATGCTCTCTTCCAGGCTCTATACCGAAAAGCTTAGCCATCGAGTTAAAATAGTACCAACCATCTTCCACAAGTCCTGCATGACTACAAGCAAACAACACTCCTACCATAGTAATGTAGTTTGGCTTAGGACCTGCAGCTTTCATGGACTCAAAGAGTCTCAATGCTTCTATGCTTCTGCCATTTTGAGCCAGGCCGGAGATCATCGTGCTCCATGAGATGACATCCCTCTCCTTCATCCTCTGGAACACAGCATTTGCCTCAGCTAAGCTACCGCACTTGCAGTACATATCAAGAAGAGCATTATTTAGGATCAAATCCCTGTCATACTTGAGTACATGGACATGAACTTGCCTCCCCATTTCTAACGTCACTATCCCAGTGCATGCGCGCAAAGCACTTGTCAACGTGCTCTGATTAGCTAAAAAACCAGCCTTTTTCATCCCTATAAATAGTTCTAGAGCTTTATATCCATCTCCACTCTGTGCAAAGCCACCTATGATCGAATTCCAAACAACCAAGTCCCTAGTAGCCATTTCATCAAATACTTGATACCCATACTCCAAATCTCCATATTTTGAATAAACGTCAATGAGAGAGCTCCTAACAAAGACATCCAACTCCAATCCACACTTAATTATACAACAATGGATCGACCAAAGCATTCTCAGTGTCTGGCAAGCTCTGAGCACGGACGAGAAGGTGTACATATTTGGCCTAACACCCTCCCTCAGCATCGCAATCAAATGGTCGATAGCTTCTTCACGAGAATCTAGATGAACAAGAGCCGAGATCAAAGTCGTCCAAGAAACCACATTCCTCTCAGGCATTTCATCGAACAAGTGACGTGCATCTTCGAAGAGATTGAACTTCACGTACATGCTGAGGAGAGAATTGGAAAGGAACAACTTTGGCGGTCGGTCATCATCGGAGAGGTGGCGATGAATTCGGCGGCCTTCGTTTACGGCCCTGTTTTCGATGCAGAGCTTGATGAGGGATGAGTAGGTGATGGGGTCGGCACGTAGGTGGTGGTCTTCGATGACGTTCATGACGCCCATGGCCTTCTGGAGGTCCTTCTGGTGGCATAGCTGGGCGAGGTTATCAAACAATGGGGAGTGAATAGGATTAGGGTTTTGCTGGGGAATCGAGGAGAACCAGAGCTTCTTGTTCTTTGCTCTAATGGGTCTCCATTGAAGAAGTTTCATCTACGTTTGAGAGTGAGAACAAGGGATGGAGAGTATGTTTGCATGGTAAATTATCAAAAAGAACCCTGAATTAACTTTATTAATATTTTAGCCCCCAAGATTCAAATTATTAGAGAATTTGTGGTTGTATTTGCACAAATCTATTTCCGCCACTCAATACAAAACGAATGGGAAACCCTAGCCGGGAAAATGCGTTCTTCGGTGAGCCACGCCGGAAGGCTCCGATCTCCGGCGAGCTCTGAGCGATGTCGCTGCGGGTAAAGGCGGTGGTTGATCGGTTTGTGAAGGAGTTGAAGGAGGCTTTGGACGCCGACATTCAGGACCGGATCCTCAAAGAGCGGGAGATGCAGTGCTACATCGAGGAGCGCGAGCGCGAGGTCGCCGAAAGAGAGGCTGCTTGGAAGGCCGAGCTCTCACGTCGTGAGGTATAAGTTCTGGTATATCATCGAAACATTCCAATTAGTGCCTTGAATTACTTCGTTTACGTTACGTGGGACTGCTCTTTTTAATAAAAGTTATGACATGAATTTTCTGAAAAAAATTTAGTGGTTCGATCTTCTTTATAAATTGTGGAACTCTATCTCCATGAATTGTGACGTATGGATTTATACAAATCTGGAAATTAGAATCAGTGTCTATAATCAGTAGAAATCTGCACGAAAATCAGTTCCTGTTCTTTTTCACTTTTTTTTTTTGTTATTCATGTTGTGTCATCATCATTAAGATCTTTACAATAAGAGAAAAGAGTGTTCTTTTTTCCAGCCTCATTTGTATTGCCAAGTAAAAAATGAATCCATGCATGAACTGCTCTGGGAGATGTTTGTACTAGGAAATGGATCTAAAATTGTTTGAAAACTCAAGTATGATTGGTTGGAGATTGTTTGCTACTTCATCAGCTCTCGTATGGCTTTGTGTGTTATGCGGAAAGATTGGTTCTGTTTCTATGTATATTAGGCTTCAAAATTATGGTTTATTATGGAGAAAATAACCATGTTGTTTTGAGATCTTTTCCTTTGTGCTAAATGAAACTTTTGCTTGAGGTTCTGTCTATGTTTGAAATGTTGTTAAAAGAATTCCTTGGTTTTTCTTACCATTGCTTGCTTTCAAAATTTAGAGACATTTGAGAGAAAATACGTTGCAATTGAGCTGTGTTGGTCTGTGTCATTTACTCTGTCATAAAGCTCCTCTTTTTATCAGTAAATAACATTTGATTACTATTTCTCTATCGCCTAGCCTCGACAGCCTTAACAATAAGTTGATAGATTTGTTTCTATCTCTTTCTGCATAGTAGGATAAAGATTGAAAAGCTGGTTCTCTTAACTCTTCTGCTTTCTGGAGTGAGGCTTGATAAATTGATTTTCTGATTCTCTGTTGTATGAGATTTTGCTTCATGGGTTGCAGCCGCCATACTATTCTTGTTAAATCTTTCCCTTGATCTGAAAAAAAAAATTGGTGGCACAATTAACCCATTGGTTTTCACCTTGCAGGCAGAAATCACTCGCCAAGAGGCAAGACTAAAGATTGAAAAGGAAAATCTGGAAAAAGAGAAGAGTGTTTTGATGGGCACCGCATCAAATCAGGATAACCAAGATGGCGCTCTTGAGATCACTGTCAGTGGGGAGAAGTACCGATGTCTCAGATTCTCCAAAGCCAAGAAATAAATCAATAGGATAAGGAACTAAAGGCAACAATTTTTTTTTGGAATTTCTATTTTGTTTGAATTTTAGTGACCAAGAATTTCAATTGAATGGAATTACTTTCGCAGAATGAGTTGTACAAAAACCACATTCTTATTCATAAGTAATTCTTTCTTGTTCATAGTTGGCCGTCCAAATTGATGTAAATTCTGTTCAAGTATCACTTGATAATAACTTGGTACTAACTAGTCTTCATTGTCTCTGTCAATGAGGCCAGGTCATTTAGCAAGACTTGGCCATACTTTCGTCAATAGGCATTGCCATCACTCTCTCTCATAAACCTAGTTTGTCAGCAAGTCTGGTCTCTTTCTTAATTATAACCAAGTGGCTTCTTGGTATCTTTATAAGAATCTAATATTAGGGCAGTTTTGAAATTGTAAATCACTCAACATCTTATGATAAGTACTGGAATGGTCATGTATTAAAATTCTTTTATGGTGCCAATAATTCAATGGAATTCCTTCTAGAAGAACCCCGAATTTTCAACTGCATAATGTTTGTTTTGTGAAATGTTCATTGACTTCTCTTCATATAAAAGTCTAATATTTTTATTTCAAATTTCTAAAATTAATTTTGTTGTTAATACCTATTCACTGAAAATGCCATAAACCACATTCATTGTAGAATTGGGAAAAAAAAAACAATTTCTTCTATAAAATTATAAATGTCATACACCCAATTTCTTCTATAATGCACATTAATTTGTCCCTTTTGGCAATTTGCCTACCCTAATAGACTAATTCACTCTAAAATTATTCCCCATCATGAACACTTAATATAGAAAAGGCTTCTTGGATGCACACAAAACAACCCGCTACATACACCCTTCTTCTGAAACGAATATGTCAAAAAAAAGGTGGTTATACTACATAACATCAATGCTATGTAGCACAACGAGACATATCACTTAAAAAAAACTGTATCTAGGGGGCACTCACCTCATGACCTCTTTCCCTCTCTTAGGTCCCTAATACCACAACGGGGCATACAAATCAAGAAAGTCTCGGAAACATTGGCAAAAGGAATCCCCATCCTCAAATCTGGCCTACTCACACTAAGTGGGGTTGTGGAACTTGAATGACTACTTCAACACTACGGGGACATCCGGGGCACTGGAGAAGATCAATAGATATGACGACTTACCTGAGTTACCACCCTGACCACATTTACTGTCAAGTCACTCTACACCTTCCAGATGGAGCTAAGTTTATGGAAGCACCCATGCCCCTAAAGGTCAAGCTGTTTGCTTGGCTAGCTAAAGAAAACTGGAACGACACTTGGTTCTCATGCTTCTTGTGCAAATCCGATACTTCACCTCTTCCTCAACTACTCAGTAATGCACGGTATATGGGAATATTATAGAGGTTTGTTTGGGATTACAACACCCCTTACCTCGGATCTCAGTGGCCTCATAACTACCTTGCCTAGGGTAGACAAGCACCTGAAGCCAGGATGAGAGCTTATGACGATAGTGGTCATTTGGATCATATGAGGGAAAGGAATATGTGATGTTTTCAAAATAACTGTCATGTTTCTAACAAATTATTTACGGCATTAATTTTCTCCTACTATCTTGGTTTGATGCAGCTTATTCGTCAAAAAAGTTAAAGCTATAGGAGGCACAAAACCCGATGAAAAGAAGTCTAACCTTTATATGGGACACTCGGGGGATGAGGGATGATGAGACTAAAGTGGATACGTGATCCATAACACAATGGGAGGATAGTTGTGGTTTTATTTTTTATGTATTAAAAACTATCTTTTAATGTTTTATGTGGTTTATAGATTTAATATTAAAATTGATGATGAAAAGTATATACAACAAATAATTATATCTAACCTTAAAATTGAAATAAATTCCTAGAGAAGACTAAGAATTCAAGTCTTTTGAGAAGAGTCAAAAATTCAAAATTAAATCTTAAAAATAAATTAATAAATCTCAAGCAAACAATGGATTTATGGAATGACCTCCACACATCCAACTGGACCAACCCCAAGATTCCGACTCATGTTAATTAAATTCCCATGGCCCTCTGAACCATTTGTATCATTGACTTTGACTTCTACCCTTGTTCATGACTTTGACTTTTTTTTTTTTTTTGATAAACATGACAAGCGCTTCTCGAAAATCAGGGGTTCACAACACGACACTTGTGGTTATAGAGGTTCGAACTTAAGATTGTCCTAACTAAGGAAACTCTACATAAAAGATCCGGTATCAATAAGCAAAGAGATCACTGATGATGATGACTTTGACTTCTTAAGCAAACCACCTACCAAATCTCTCTCTGCCTCTGATTTTTCTCCATCTCTACCACTCTCTATAATTTTTCATATGAACTGTCCCGGTATCAACTCATCTCAAGGAAAATGGAGGAAAAAGACATTAGAATTTCCTACCAAGCCAATCCATCCTATTCAAATACAAGTGAATTTCCATGTAACATACCGTTGAAAACTATCTTCATTGGACCATTCTCTTTGAGAAGTCTCCCCTGTCACACTAGAGTATCATTTTCATCCAAAAAAATAGTATTCTTAGCCCTCTTCTACTTCCACAAATCACTTCTGAGTCATTCTCATCAATTAAACTAAATGAAAAATCAAACTCTCTAGATCTCACTTTGCTCTTTATATGTGTATAAATACGTAAGTGGTGGTCCCATGAAGACCTAGACCGTATTTGATAAGGCCCATGAGCTTCACACATTCCCAATTTCAATCACGAATGCATCATGAGTTGAACAGCATCTTGGTATCTTCATTGGAATCAAAGACTTGTAAGAAAGTTCAGAGTCGTTTCATTGCTCAGACTATCAATATTATAGTATATACTTCATATATATCTCAGTGTTTCCAAGGTTACAGTGATCAAGAGAAGAGATATCCATTCTTTGTGATGTGAGTGAGATGCCGCTAAAGGTTCTCACAGCACTTGATCATGCCAAAACTCAATGGTTCCACTTCAAGGCGATTGTTATCGCCGGAATGGGGACCTTCACCGATGCCTATGATCTCTTCTGCATCATCCCGGTGTCAAAGTTAATCGGCCGAATCTACTACAGCGATGAGTATGACAAAAGCCATGGCGGCATGATGCCTCAGGCCATTGTCTCAACGATGGCTGTGATAGCTTTGGTAGGGATGGTAATTGGGCAGCTAACCTTTGGGACACTTGGAGACCGCATTGGTCGAAGGCGAGTCTATGGGTTTGCTCTGGTCCTCATGGTGATGAGCTCGATACAGTGTGGCTTTTCGATATGCAAGACGAAGAAATGCGTGTTAACAAGTTTATGCTTCTTTCGATTCCTCCTCGGCATCGCTATTGGTGGCGATTACCCCCTATCGGCGACTATAATGTCAGAGTTTTCAAATAAGAAGACTCGAGGGGCATTCATCGCCGCCGTCTTCTCTATGCAAGGATGTGGTATTCTAGCCGGTGCCGGAGTCACCATGGCCGTCACCTCGGCCTTCAATTTAGCCACCAAGTCATCCGATAGAGAGAACAGAGACACACCGGAGTCTGCTGATCTTGCTTGGAGGTTGATTCTGATGATAGGTGCCATTCCTGCTGCCTTGACCTTCTATTGGAGGATGTCAATGCCTGAAACTGCCAGGTTCTACCTTGACAATCAAAAGCTTATTAATTAAGCTTTTATATACAGAGAGAGACTCAGACTTGTAACATACTTAATTTCTTGCAGGTATACGGCTTTGATACAGAAAGATGTAAGAAAAGCAACAGATGACATGAGAGACTTGGGGGATGTAGACTTGCCCACCATTGATGAGAACTCGGAGCTTCAAGTTCAACAGCAGATGACACTTGTGCCTCCGCCACCGCCTTATGGTTTGTTCTCAAAGCAGTTTCTCCGTGATCACGGCCGACATCTCTTCGCCTGTGCTGCAGCGTGGTTGATTGTTGATATCCCCTTCTATAGTAGTACTCTTTTTCAGTCTCATATCTACAATCTGAAAATGGAGAATTATAATGCCTTTGAGGAGGCTTATCAGGTTGCCAAATTCCAGGCCATCTTCGCAGTCTGTTGGACTATCCCCGGATACTGGGCTACGGTGTACTTCATTGACAGCTTTGGAAGGAGGAAGCTACAGATGTTAGGGTTCTTCTTCATGGCTGTCTTCTTGTTTGCATTGGCAGGGCCTTATGATAAGTACTGGCATAATCATGTCCATGGATGGTTGTTCATTGTATTGTATGGATTCACCTTCTTCTTCTCAAACTTTGGTCCTAATACTACAACCTTCATTGTGCCTGCTGAGCTTTTTCCAGCGAGGCTGAGATCGACTTGCCACGGGATCTCCGGTGCTGCCGGGAAGGTGGGAGCCATCATTGGAACCCTGGGGTTCCTTTGGGCTTCTCAGGATAAGGATAGGGATAAGAAGAAAGGTTGGAAGCCAGGGATTGGCATGATGAATTCTCTGGTTATTCTCGGTGGAATTTGTGTTCTTGGCCTTGGTATTACTTATTTTTTTACTCCGGAAACTAAAGGCAGGTCTCTGGAGACGAACGAAAGTGAAGAAAGTCAACCAAGAGAGATTGAAGACGATCAAATGCACGAAGAAATACTAGTTTTGGAAGGAAGTACACCGAGCCCCATTAGTGTGGTGCACCCTCTTTGGTGGCGATGATCCTTAGATTTTTTTTTTTTTTTTTTTTTTGATAAATATGATCCTAATTAGATAATTATATAGAGTTAAATTTGGAGAACATATATGTTTGCATATAAAATTAAATTGCATCAGAGTTAATTTCTTGAGGAGAGTTGTGATGCATATATGCATTTGTGAAGTTGTTTAGTCTAATGAAAATTAAGTTAATTATGTTGTTTAGTCAAAGGTCTTAGCTATGAAAGTTGAGATTTGGTTTAATATTCCAAGTTGGTTCTCTTTCAAGATTAATTAGAATAAAAGTCTCCTCTTTGAAAATGGATGCAACGTGCACACTGACTTTTATTCAAGGTATAGTATGTGGAAAGATATGAATGAAAATTGAAATTTAAGCCTTCATCTTTTTCCCCTGATGATGGATATGCTTGAAGTTAAAGCCAATTTGATGAACCATGCTTCAAGCCTTCAGAAAAACATCTGATTAATTGCTTTGCTTGGAGGCAACATTAATTGGAGACAATGTACACTATAAATCAGTGCCATCTTCTATCTTTGTCTCTCGGACAACAAGATAGAATTAGTACTATATCTTCATACATTCAAATTAAGTAGAAGTTGATCTGATGGGTTTCTCCACCACCAATCTCCTTGTTCTCCTCCTCTCCATTTGCCTCACCACATGCTTGGCTCAACCTAGAGACTTCTCCATCCTCGGCTACTCCGAAGACGATCTAAAATCCGAAGACAGGTCGATCAATCTCTTCGAATCCTGGGTGGCAAAACACGGCAAGTCCTATGCAAGCTTCGAAGAGAAATGGCTCCGGTTTGAGATCTTCTTAGACAATCTTAGGCACATCAATGAGAGGAACAAGCAGAGCGACAGCTACTGGCTTGCCTTGAATGAGTTTGCAGACATGACTCATGAGGAGTTCAAAGCTAAGTATCTGGGACTGAGCCCTCAACTCCCAAGAATTAGGACCAGGGATGCCACTCCAAACTTCAAGTATGAAAATGCAGTCAACTTGCCAAAATCTATGGATTGGAGAAAGAAAGGAGCAGTAACTGCAGTAAAGAATCAAGGAGCATGTGGTAAGAACCTAAACCTAATTAAACATCTCTAAAGATCAAAGCCATAACTTAATTTGTCACGTGAACCTAGTTAAAGACTGCATGTTGCATGCATGCATGCATGTTTGACATGCAGGTAGTTGTTGGGCATTCTCAACTGTGGCTGCAGTGGAGGGTATAAACCAGATTGTGACGGGGAATTTGACATCCCTATCTGAACAAGAACTCATAGACTGTGACACAGAGTTCAACAATGGCTGCAATGGAGGGTTGATGGACTATGCTTTCAAATTCATAGCCTCCAATGGTGGTCTCCACACTGAAGATGACTACCCTTACCTCATGGAAGAAGGCACTTGTGACGAGAAGAGGGTACGTAATTAATATACATGCATGCACACATGACACACACATGTACATATGCAAAGATTTTGTTCTCTTTTTCTCATATATTCTCAACATTGTTTTTAGGCTGAACTTGAAGTTGTGACCATTAATGGATATGAAGATGTGCCTCAAAACAATGAAGAAGGCCTCTTGAAAGCATTAGCACATCAACCTGTTAGTGTTGCCATTGAAGCTTCAGGAAGAGATTTCCAGTTCTACAGTGGAGTAAGACTAATTCATGAGATTATATATATATACATATACGTATATGTATGCTAATAACTCTTTGTCTTGAACTTCACTATACAGGGAGTGTTTAATGGACCTTGTGGGAGTGAGCTTGATCATGGAGTGGCAGCCGTTGGATATGGAACATCCAAGGGCCAGGATTACATCATTGTGAAGAACTCATGGGGTCCTAGATGGGGAGAGAAGGGGTACATAAGGATGAAGAGGAACACTGGGAAACCAGAAGGGCTTTGTGGTATTAATAAGATGGCTTCGTATCCTACAAAGAAGTGACATTAATTAATATGTTTGTTTAATTATCATTTACATATATATATCAAGCATTTTATCATCTCTTGTTAAATTTCTTCTTCTTGCTTCTTTTCATTTCCATGAAAATATATGTAACGATCTTGGTCGATCTTGTTAACTCTTTCAATAAAAAAATTAGATCTTGTGTCATTTGCCTTTAATTATTTATTTAATAGCATGAATGATTAAGAGTTTTAATCATGGAAGCATGTGCAAGACCTTCACATGATTTGATGATGGTGCCCTACCAATATGAGTAAGCCATGAAGTTATGCTTTGTTTCTAATCCATCGCTAATTAAAAGTTGCTAATTCAATATTTTTATTTTTATTTATATATATAAACACCACCTACAAATTTATAAACTATAAAATTAAATAAACATTTAATTCAATTTGTTTCCCTTAATTTTTTAGGAAAATAAAACATATTGACTAGATATATAATTTAGCCTAACCATGAATTAGGTTGGGTTTGTTGACAAATGTAGCACCAAATTGGATGGTAGGGAATAGAATGTCCAAGTACTCTGTCAGCCAAATAATAGTCTTTTCAATCAATTAATCAATCATCCAATCACCAACTTAAATATACATGGAATCTCATTTGGTGAAGACCACTAATGAGCTCCCATTACCCACAACCAAAGTCCCACATAATTCATCCTTTCTTTAAATTATAAATAAATCATATAATATCCCTTAATTATGCCTACAAGTTAGTTCAAAACAATAAAAAATAAATTAAAAAAATCTTAGTATAAAACACTCACATATATAAACTCAAAGCGTAAAAAATATTAAAGTCTCATCTAACAGACAAATCATATAGGGTTTAGGGTTTAACATATAATATATAATTGCGCCGGGCATGGCAGCAGACCCAGCCTAACCAGAAACCATCCATGAAATGCCCAAAATAACCCTCAACTTTGGTTCTTCATTTGCCAATATATATCTCACCAACCATAGGTCCATTGTTCAAACCTCTGAGCTATATAACAACACAAGGGAGAGAAGAAGTAGCAAGAGAAGATCATTGTTATAAAAATTGTTCAAATATATAGAGTTATGGGTGTGAACTATGAGAAGTTGGTGGAGGGGAGGAGAGGAAAGAGAGAAAGGTTGCCGGAGAAGGCATGGATGGTGATGAGAAGGGTGGTGGCGGTGTACGTGCGGCGGCGGAGTATGAGAAGGCTGACATGGGTGGGGCTTTGGAATAGACTCCGGCAAGTCATGCTCGGGAAACACCGGAGAATGGCCGCGACCGCGGCGAGTTATGACCACTCTGCTTATGAGAAGAACTTCGATGATGGGAAGTGGAAGGAGGAGGATGGTGACTTCTTTAGGTCTACTTTCGCCTTTAGGTTCGGTAATTCTGTTCGTATGTCAATTTTCACAAATAAAGTTGATTAGCTCATTTATACTCAAAAAACAAAGGTTGAGGGTTTAAATCACTAGCACGCTAGTGATTTGTTTGTAATGATTTATTTATATTTATAAAATAAATTATCAATTTATCAACTTAATTTAGATGTATATTTTCTCTTCTTTTTAGTTGTTCTCGTGTTTGAATAGTTAGCGTATATGATTGTCAGATTATATGTTTTTTTTCCTTCTTCGTTGAAATGAACTTAGAATAGTTTTAATTGAAATGTTTTTAAAAATTGTTTTTTATATTTTAAATTTGTTACTAAAACAAATACACATTTATACTATACAATATAGAAAATATTGAAGAGATAATACAATATGCTGTCCTTAATTCAGGTCTACAAATCCCAACTCTAATATAATTTTTTTTATTAATCTAAATCAGTTTCAAATGTTTGATTTATAATATTGAATTTAAGGTAAAATATATTATTAAAATTTATGGTTATATTTATATTAAATTTATTGTTAAGTTGTGGTAAACAAGCGCCACTTTCAATATTAAGAAAAGACTTTGTTTAGTTCCAAAGGATAAACAATTGAGGCCCATTAACAATTGACACAAATGAAACAAGTCCAATCCAAGTCCCAAAGGTTGCATTTTCGAAAAAGAGAACAGTAAAAGGTTATTCATTGATTAAAATAATGTTTTAAAAAAAAAATAAAGAAAAGCAAAGGGGTGATTTAATGCTTTATATTTTTTTAATAAATAGGCAACAAACACCCTCATAAGGGATTTTAAGAACGTACGTATACTTTAACACCCAAAAGTTCTCACGTGACTTTGGGTAGAATACACGCAATCTCATGCGACGCCGCTTCTCACCCCACACGAAGGGGATTCAAATGCAGGATTGTCCCCTAACGAATAATGAATGTAAAATGAAGAACTTGTTAATTTATCCTTTTTTATTTAATTATAAATAAGACAAAAGCCAATAGATGCCATTTTGTTTTCCTTTCCGGTAAATACCAAATAAAACAAATATATAACATCCATTGTCCACATTGTGAACTTATTTTTGTCCTATCGAAAATAAATAGTAAAATAAAATTATGACTATGATAATTATACTACATATAAAACCACAAAACTATAGGAATAAATAGGTAAAGAAAACACAAATAGTTTTTGAGTTTTATAAAATATAATTCCCATAGAGCTAATTCACACACAAGTTAGATTATCAAATAGTATTAGAGTATAAACAATATCATTTAAGCTATTAATTAATTAATTCCCCCCACTCCAAAACAAGAAAAAATAAATAAAATAAATAAATGAATGCTCCTACATGTTCTCCGAACACATTACTTTTTTCCGACATTTAATAAATTCGTCTCTTTTATAGTTGGATGGTTGATTAAGAGGAAAAAAAAAACAAACTCTAAATTTTATCCAAAATAGTATACTATGTAAAAGAATTATTCTACAAAGGTTTGATCAACATATTTAAGGTTGTAAGAATTTTGGGCTTTTATTATTAAATAATAAATATCAACTTATGCTAATCACAATAAGTAATCTACTTTTTATTATCTTTAATCAATGACAGATCACAGTTCCTTTCCACCAACCTCCCACTCCTAAATTGTCCTTATTTTTGTGTCATCATAATCACCATCACACTTACCTATTCATTAAAAGCATTTATTTAGGGAAGTATTATATAATTGTATAATTATTTAAGATTGGTTGGATCAATTAATTTTTACTTAAAAAAACAAGTGCAGCATTATAAAACTTCAGATCAAAATTAAAAAAACAAAAAAAACATTTAGCAAATAAGATGAAATCTATACTTATGTATTTATTTTCTGAATAGCAGCACTTAAAAATGAGAGAAATAAAGTGTCGGTCGAATGGGTCCCACCAAATGATAAGGCGAGAAGCTTTTGCCAACCACGTTTTCTCCGGAGACCAAGGGCAGGATTTGACAGTGGGAGGGAATTTGGATTCTCCATTCATTATTTCTTCAATTTCTCGTCAATTTCTCACCTCTTAAAATCTTTTCATATGGTCTGTTTTTTTTTTTTACCTTCAAAACTATTTGAAATAAATGTTTAACAAATAAGAGGTTAAACCAACGATCTCTTGGTACCGGGTCTCTTGTGTAGAGCTTTGTTGATTGAGATATCCAAAATTCAAACCCCCACACAATAAAGTGAGGACATGTGTGCATAGATGCCGTGTTGTCCCCCTTGACTTTTGGGAGGCGTTTGTCGCCTTCATCAAAAAAAAATAAAAAAATAAAAAAAAAATAATTGGCGAACAACACCACACTTGATCCTCACCTTGTAGGAGTGAGGATTCAGTCCTAAGTTTACAGGAGAATCCCCAATCTTAGCAAGACTCTTAGGTAGTTGATATAAGAGCTCAAATTTTCACGGGAGTGTGATTAATTCATTAATTTGGGGATCCATAGACATAGACATTAGCAATAAAAGCATTAATTGGAGCAAAATCAAGATGCACCTAAATTGATTGGACTAATGTGATTGAGACACCATACCAATCTTAATTAGGTGCACTACAATTACATATCACCCTCCTAAACATTAAGCACATTGCACAGTTACTTACATATTGCTACTAAACAAATTCACCTATATATATATACAAATAAAGTTAAACTAATGGTACAAGCATAGTAACTTACATAGATGTTACTCACAACTCAAGGTACAGACAGACATACATATCACGAGATGATTATTCATTGGTGGATTCCAGCATTGAACAAAGGAGTTGGGTTACATTAAAGAAAGAGAAAGGAAATGGTTCATGGACCCCCATCCACCACATGAACTAATAAAAACAGCCTGTCCAAGAGCTGTGAAAACATTGGAGGGCAATAATAAGAGAAGGAACAAGTGAAGCAATCTCTTGTTGTGTTGTGAGAGAAGGATGAGCTCCATCTTTGACAACTTGCAGAAGAGGAGGTTCTTCCCCTCCAAGCCTGCCAAGGATGACCTTCCCATCTCTCAAGACCTGAACAAGGAGACACATATGATAGGGTTGAGGAGGAGGCTCTCATCCTTCTCCATCAAGGTCCAACCACTGTCATCGGCATCCACTGCATGGGCATTCAGGCGGTCCCGGTCCATGCCATCCTTCGGGGAGTTTGCCGGAGGGCCTCTTAGAAGGTGGTGGGACTGGAGCTGGGGATGGATCCTCTCAAGAAAGCCTGCATTTGTCAAAGACATTGAGATGAATGAGGAAGAATCGGCCATGCTTGGATGCCATAGCAGAGGGAGCTTGAAGCACTTGCTTTACAAGATGCGGTCAGAGTTCCGGCGCCTCATCCGCTCAGAGAGTCTGCCGACAACTCAAGGGTTTAGGTATGACTCCTTCAGCTATGCACATAACTTTGATGATGGCAGGAGAAGAGGAGATGAGTGATGAGCTTGTGAGTGCATATCACTACTACTACTCAATTTGGTTCCAAGTCTCTGTTTCATATGTCTATGTATGTCCTAATGAATCACCAATCAACAAAGCTTTTCATAGTGAAGATCCAAGCAGAATGGCAGATTATGGGAGGAGCTTAACTGCTCATGGAACTGGAAATTTACCTTCCCAGCGCTACTTCTTCCTAGTAATAGCTATACATATGTGCCAATATGTCTCCATGTACTATCTATCATTATTATTATTCATTTGTTCATTCTTGTTCCTATTTGTTGAGTTGAGAAAGTTTTTGAGAACAATTTGTAATGTATTATCACCACCACTTGTAGTCCTAGGCATTATTTTGTGATTTAATTTCATTAAATCTCTTCAAGTGATTGATTCAAATGAGGCCTTACTAGAAAACTACATTAATAAGAATGGTCAAGGCCAACTCAGATGTATTGGAACCTGTTCACATGTTCACATTCTCTTGTCTGGATCTGAAATTCCAAAGCTCACATTTAAATGGGGCTACACATGGACTTTTGGGGAAGAAACAGCTCTACTAGTGCACTGCCTAACTTCATATATATTTATATGTAAAGACACATATTCTCTTCAAGTTTTTGAAGGTGGACAACAGATCAGGTATACACTGAATCACATCGTGAAATTATGCAGACTAGTCCATAAAATGTTTAATTAATTGAGTTGTTATACTTGTATAAATCGAAGTTAAAGCAAAGAGGTTGGTAGTGTGTCATTGTTGCATGTGTTGGCAGGCAACTCTCAGTGAATACCATATGTTTGTCCGTGCTCTATGTCTGTGATGGAGAGAGCAAGTAAGAACAATATACAAGTGATTTAGGTAAGCTTTCACTAAGCCTTGTGGCCCTGTTTGGCAATGGAGCTGATTCATAATTTTCATTACTCAAAAACACCATTGAACACCATTGAACCTGATGCTTGTGGTTCTGAGTAATCCCACATTACTCAAAAACACCATTGAACCTGATGCTTGTCAATCTAAAGCTGATGCCTAAAAAACAGGACGTGCAAAGAGAGATGATAGCAAAAGAGAAAGGGTCAAGACACATATATGCAGACCTCCATACTAAAGACTACTTTCATGTCACCTTTAAGTGAATAAACCACACAATCAAGTCAAATGACTATACAATACTGTCAGTAGTGCTTGTGACCAGCATTGGCAAGGATCTAGAGTCATTCATATGCTTGCTTGAATGCCATGTATGAGTGGGAAACCCCTCCCTTAACTGATATACATTAGACCCTTAAAGAGAAAATTGGAAGATTCATATCAAGAAAACTATTAGATACCAGAAACATTAACTATTAGCATAATAATTGGAAAAGTCACCATGCATTGTGAATGATCATTAACAAGCATATCAACAACCAATGCAATAAGGGGAAAATAAAGGAGAAAAGTAATTTGTTGTAATTTCTACCAAATTGGTATTCACTTCTGCATAATATCATAAAAGACAAAGCAAAACAAAGTCCAATGTATTCTAACATCAATGGAACTAATAAACTGAATTGATTCACAAGTAATTTGCACAAAAATAAATGACTCATCAACTCCACAGATTTTTACAATATGCAGTGTCAGTGTTACCTCTCTTCAGATGGATTTTCAGTATGTGTTGTTTCCAGGGTGGTTGCAGGGGTTCCTTGACGCTGCCTAAGCCACATAAAGGAAGACCAAGCAATGCTCCATAACGCACCATTTGCAAAGTGAGGAATTATGAGACGCCCCCAATATGGGTAATAAGGACCAGGCAGTTTAAGCAGCACAAAGAAAATTGCCAGCAAAAGGAGATGCCTGGGCAATCCTCCTCCTTCCTGATACAATAAGCAAGAAGAACAAGTTTCAGAACCCACATTTATTTGGGGGGATAGTAAAACAGAAAATGCATACAAAGGTTTAAAACTTCAGCTAAACCTTGAGGTCTGGATAAAGATCTTTGGCTGTGTCTTTCAAGACTCCAGCAACAGCAAACCCTAAAAGAAAAGGGATGGGTATGACACGCATCTTCCTTTCATGGGCACAATAAGACATCTCACTTAGTGATGAAACTGCTAATAATGGTAGACAGAGGTATTTTGCCACTGAACAAGTGAGTTCAAATATCAGGTGGTAGAAGTTCAGGGCTGCTTTTGTCCATGGGAAATTTTTTATTGGCTGAGGCAAGTTCTTCCATAGCTTTTCCAGTGCATTGATCACTCCGCTGATATCCATTTTCTCAGGCTTTTCATAGTTTCCTGCGGTCAAATTTATTCCACGTGGAACTAAGTGCCTTCTTCTATGACTTTGAGATGGAGATAATTTCATTCCATGATACAAACTGCTTGATAAACCGAAGTTGGCACAGCAGGGGTCCTGCTAAAGCAGAATGAAAGAGAAGTGGTAAAGACAGTAGGATCTCATACGAAAGATGATATCAAATTCAAGAAAAATTGGTTAAACAAACACATAAGACATAAGAATGAAAATAAACTTCAGAGAATTGATGAATAAGAAAAATCCAGTAGACGAAGAACCATATAGGGAGCATGCCCCATAAAAATCAAGGAAATGAACTACTTCAAAAGATTTTCCCAAATGGTGAAGCATCTATTCCTACATTTTCATAATTTTTACATCATTTCACCTCACAAATAGGTACTGTAAACAAGTTGAATTCTCAATATAAGCATGCAGCAATGAAGCCAATGACAGGTATTCTATTTTGAACTCACTAGATCAATATATAAGCGCACAAACAGGCATGTATTTGCTTCAAGGACCGCAGCCAAAAGAAACTAAATCCAATTATGAATAATGATTATGCTAACTGAAAATAAGCAACTGAGGAAGCTGTCTTCCGAAGATAACACCATTATTCCAAGCTTTACAAAAGCAAATTACCATATTCTCTACTGATCCCAAAAAGTTTCAAGATAACAACAAGAAGATAGTATCGCCTTACATACTTGAACTGATTCTTTTGCAGACAAGTGTAACATTAGAATGAAAAGCGATTAAGAGTCTAATGGAATTGGACTGTAAAAACTTCACTGAATTAAGAAATTTCACTTGTATCCCATAACAATCCCATCAATCAAGCTAGTGAACAGCAAAAGGAATTCATTAAGCTAAAATAAATATCCAAATCAATAAATGAGATAAAAATGGCACGTTCATCCACGATAGAAGCACCAACCTCACTGAGCTGAAACTACATCAAAATCAAAGTCAAAATGAACCCGGAAAAACAAAAATCCAGGAAACTAATTAGATTACCTGAAAACCAGCATAACAAATCATCCTAGTTTGGCTCCTGACTTCATTCTAACATCAAAATAACCGAAAATTTTCAGCTTAAAATTACAGGAAAAAAATTCCCCCTTGCGCTAATAGGATGGAAGAAGGAAGGACATGACCTTGTAAAATCGAGCTAATCCCACCGGAAAAAATCCCAATGCCGCCGCCGTCGAAGAAACCATCTCGCCGCTCCGGCGAAAACCCTAAACCCAGCAAGATAGCGAGCGCGTGGACTGGCGCGCAGTGTGCGCCTTGGGGATTGTGCTGGGTGCTAATCGGATCGGGTCCGGCTTTCGGATAATCCGAAACCGAAAAGGCCTCGGGCGACAAAAACCTACCCGATCCGATATCTGATCGGGCCATCCAACCGGATCACATTGTTAAAGCCAACCCAAGTAGAAGCAACTACCACCATGTTACAACTTACAAGTGTCCCCCGAGACGATAGCTAAAGCCCTGCGAGCGGCTGGGACCTTCCTGCCATAGAAATCACATGGAATATGGTGAAAGAAATGGGCGTTGCTTCCTAGATAAATAGAATGTTTGACTAAAAATTATCGGTGACATTTTTTTCTTATAATTTTTTGATTGAATGCAACTCCATCTAATGGCAAAGTGGGCAAAACTGGAGATGACGGATAACTAGGTACAACACAGCTTTGAATTCATAGCAGATAGGGTGGACATGGGTTGGGTGGCTCATGGGTTGACTCGAACTCAACTCGAAAAAAAACAGGGCCTGGACTTAGAAAAATGACCCATGACTTGTGTTTAATTGGGGGATATCCCACTTGGGATTAGGAATAACTTTTGAAAAATTTTGAATTTTTTGGAGGAAAATTTTAAAGTAAAGATATTAATAATAAGATAATTATGTGACTTCCATGCATTGGTGGGTGGGTCATTATTATATTGTTAAACTTTAATTAAATTTTTTGGCGAAAAAATATTTCATTGGGAAATGTGTTGGAGATATTCCTTAAGGATATCCCCCAATCAAACGCAATATTGGGCTGGATTGGGCTAAACTAAGCAGGCCCAATTAAATTTCGGGCTGGGCTTGGGTTATATAGATTTTGGCCCAGCCCAGCCCAGCCCGGCCTGAATATATATATATATATATATATATATATATATATATATATATATATATAAACTTAAACATCAAAGATCCAAAACCCAAAACTCTATTCAATTTCATTTGTTCTTGACGTAATATTTGTGTGTGGAATTATGTAATACTTTGTAGTATTTTTTTGAACTATTTGTGTTATTTATGTTCTATTTATTTATATAATAGTCTAATATATGTTTTATTTAATTATTTGTATTATTAGTAAAAAAATAAAATTATTTTATTTTTGGGTTGGGTTGGATGGGCATGGGCCAAACAAAATTCTGATGGGCTGGACTTGGGCTAACAAAATTTGACCCGAAAGTGGCCCAACCCAACCCAGCTCAAATGCATGGGTTGTTTTTTTGAGCCTAGCCCAACCCAAACCCGGCGTGGGTGGGTCATTATTATATTGTTAAACTTCAATTAAAATTTTTGGCGAAAAAAAATTTCATTGGGAAATGTGTTAGAGATATTCCTTGGGGATATCCCCCAATCAAACGCAATATTGGGCTGGGTTGGGCTAAACTAAGCAGGCCCAATTGAATTTCGGGCTGGGCTTGGGTTATATAGATTTTACCCAAATTTCAAAGCCCTCAATATATATATATATATATATATATATATATATATATATATATATATATAAACTTAAACATCAAAGATCCAAAACCCAAAACTCTATTCAATTTCATTTGTTCTTGATGTAATATTTGTGTGTGGAATTATGTAATACTTTGTAGTATTTTTTTGAACTATTTGTGTTATTTATGTTCTATTTATTTATAATAGTCTAATATATGTTTTATTTAATTATTTGTATTATTAGTAAAAAAATAAAATTATTTTATTTTTGGGTTGGGTTAAGGATAGGCGTAGGCCAAACAAAATTACGATGTAAATTTGAATTTAACAAAATTTGACCCGAAAGTGGCCCAACCCAACCCAGCCCAAATGCATAGATTGGTTTTTTGAGCCTAGCCCAACCCAAACCCGGCCCAGTCTAGCCCATGTCGAGCCCTAATAGTAGATACGCTAGATCAGGTAGATAAGGGTGACGATGCCTTTGAGGATGGTACAAAAGTGGCTCCAGATGAGGTAGGAGGAGGCCTGTGAAATCACCAACTCTTCACCAACCTGTTAGTTCTTTTTATGAGGCACAAGAAGGGGAATTTATCATGGAAGCAGAATTACTACTAAAACTTCGTAACACTCACAAGGGTTTATGTACAAAGAACAGGTAATCCCTTATGGGTTTGTCTCGGGGAGATGGAAAGGGATGCTTTTATGTCAGCAACAAAGCCCAAGCTCATGGCATTGTTGATCTTGCAGCGGTCGAAAATGAAAATACAAATGATTGCGGAGGAGGAAAGGCACACAAATATTGTATCTTCTATTTTTTTTTTTTTTTTTTTTTTGACTAAGTTTGTAACGAACAATAACCACTATCATAAATAAATTATGATTTATTTTTTATTAAAAAAAAATGTCCCTCGACACGTAGATACAGGTGCAACTGGACTCGGCTAATCTATCTATATTACTAGGTGTGAACGAGACAATATAGATAATTTTAATTGATTTTAATTTAAAAAAAATTAAAAAATAACAAAAATATATTGAAATTTTAGAAGTTTTTAAAATTTTTAAATAATAGAACTAATAAACTACGAGTCTACCACTCACCCAACCATCTATCATATGTTAATATGTTAATTGTTACTGTGGGATTGTTGTTTAAATAAGCGAAAATTTAATATATATTTTTTCCGATGTGGGTCCGGGACTATCTTCATAATTTATGGGGGAAGATGGGTTTAGTTGAGGTTGGGCCCAACCCTACAAGCCAGGCTGTCATTAAGGTCTCTGAAAAACGACAAAGTACATATGGGGCGCGTGGGTCCCATGTAAGAGTAACCAATTGGAAGCCACCACGTCAGCATCTAAGAGTAGCCGGTGGCGTGTGCACGAGCGCGGAGCCGTCACGTCGAGCCTCAGAGCGGGGGAATTCGCGTCGCACGTGGGTTACTGAGAAGGTCCCTTAGATTCATGCAATCTTTTAGGATACTTACTTTCCCCCACTTCCCCCCTTCTCAGGAACTCCAGTCCGAGCCTATCTCCTCTCTCACTTCCTTAAATCACCTCAATACTAAACAAACATGAAATTACCATTGCCTATATTACCAAATTACTATGTACGAATAACAAGGTCCCTGAGATTGGATTCAGAGTTTGATTGCCCCGAGGTCTAATCATGTCTATGATTGAACAGAGAAATCCTAATTATTGTTTTGGCCTTTTCCTCTTTATATAGTCTGCATTAAATGAGCTTCTCTGACTTTGCTTGCTCGCCAGTGTTTCTTTCTCATTTTTTTTTTTTATTTCTCAAAGTTTGGCTAATTTTGCCAAAGGCTTCTTACTGAAAGTGGCAAGAAAGCGGTCAAGGCTTCTTCGACACCCACCCGGGTTGAAGATCTTGTTGAGGCAGCTTCACTGAGGCGAGTCCTCGCTTACCGACGCGTGGAGAGTGCATTTAAACCTTTAATCCCGTTAACTCGGAAATTCGAACTCGGGCGCCTGTGGGGAACTTAACAGAGGGTCGCTGACCGATATGTTCATCTCTCCCAAAAAAAAGTTTGGCTAATTTAGAGAGCTTGTTTTCCTTTCTCTTGTAAAGTGTTCATCTTCCCACATCCCGAAAGGTAAGAACTTCCCTCATTCTGAAACAGTAATAAATGCCCAATGAAACATATAGACCCCCTACTGCCACCCTCTACTCTCCATCCCTAGGTACTGAGCCACATCTCTCCACTGTTGGTATATCAGAATGTACAACACTCTGATAAATCATATAATATCTTGTTTAAATCAAACACCAGTATATGTGTATTATCACAAAGAGACAAGACTATAAACTGACAAGAGGTTGCAATACACACACTGTTTGTAAACCAACTACATGCAATATGATGCAAATCATGCAAGTTGCTCATAATGGAGAGTGATTTTTCCTTGAGATAGGTCATAGGCGGGTCATTTTATCCAAATCTAACCTTTTTCATCCCAAAGAAGGGGTTGGAAAAAATAAATACATTCATATATTTGATGAATACTTTAATGGAAGCAACAAAGGGTACTGAGTTTTTGTTTGGAAATGTGTAGCCAGCCACTGCGTACTTTCATCTCTAACATGACCAAACAGGCACGCATATATCTCCAAAGCCACCTTCTCATTTACTCCCCTCCCCCAGGCTTTCTATCCAGATCTTCCCCACATATAAGGCTTCCTAAACCCTAAAACCCTTCCCTCACTTTTGTCATCTCAGGATGAGTGCCTTGGCAGAGGTGGTGTGGGAGTTGTTTGGAGAGGATGTTAGCGAGCAAGGGCTGCCCCCTGGGTTTAGGTTCCACCCTACCGATGAGGAGCTTATCACTTTCTACTTGGCCTCCAAGGTCTTTAATGGAGGTCTCCATGGGGTAGACATCATGGAAGTTGATCTTAATAGGTGTGAACCCTGGGAGCTTCCAGGTATGTCATGGCTTGTTGAATAACATTGAAGACAAAATCAAGAAGAACAATATCTATTCATTTTCAATTCTTTGCAGACATGGCTAAAATGGGTGAGAAGGAATGGTACTTCTTCAGCCTAAGAGACCGAAAGTATCCAACCGGGCTTCGGACCAACCGGGCGACAAGCGCCGGCTACTGGAAGGCTACCGGCAAGGACCGAGAGGTGAGGGACAACTGCAACCGGCGCCCTGGTGGGGATGAAGAAGACCTTAGTGTTCTACAGGGCCGAGAGCTCCTCGAGGGGAGAAAACCAAGTGGGTTCTCCATGAGTACCGCCTAGAAGGCGAGCTCTCATGCCGCCATACTTACAAGGTTCATGCATCCCTCTTCATTGATCCGATCTTCATCTTTTACCATGCATCTTGGTTTCTGTTCATTCCCTTCATTGATTGCCCTGACACTTAGGAATAATATCATGAGTGCCTCAAATTTCATTTGTTCCATGTACTTCTGCTAACATTCGTCTTTGTTAATGTTTTCAGGAGGAATGGGTCATGTGTAGGATACTTCACAAGTCAGGAGCAGACAAGAAGAACCCTTTCTACCCAAACCACACTCACTTCCTAAACCCCTCCACCTCCACCACCACCTCATTCCTAGACCTCCAAACCCTAGAAACCCCGATCCAAACTCTCCCCCTTCACATCTCTAACAACAACAACAACAACAACAACAACAACAACAACAACAGCAACCATCCTTCTCTCCCTCATATTGTCCAAGAAGAAGAGGTAGCGGTGTCCAGCTTCATTGAAGCCTATCTGCAAAACCCTCTGATCTATGATATGGGTTTAGGGCCTCTAGCGGTGCACCTTGGGCCACCCCTTTCTGATGAACTGCCCTTCACGGGTCCTACCCTTTTAGGTACATCAGGACCTTAATTTGGCTCTCTAGTATTGATTGGTCTCCAGATACATGTAACAAGTAGTGAGTGCTATATGTAGATGATGATATTAAGAACAAGATTATTGTTGGCTTGAAATGTTGTGTTATTCTATTGGGTCATGTCAATTGGATGGAATCATGTCACATTTGCATGGATTAGTGTTGATTGGACGTGCATGCTTGCATGCATGCATGCGATGTGACATGTGGCCAGTGGGGTGAGTTTAATGGATGTGATTGACGTGACCATGGTCCTATTACATATATTGCATTAGAGATCCAGTGAACTGAACTCATTCTTCTGCATGCTTAATCATCTTTTGGGATTGATGGGATGTATGTGTAAACTTTTGCTGTTTTTTTATTTATTTTCATGGTTAATTAATGTTTGTTTTCCAGTGAATCAGTGATATATCAGCTAGTGATTTGACTTTTTGTTATTAAAAAATGCTACAAATTCATATTTAATAAATACTCTATAAAAAAGTATTTATTTAGCACTTCATAAACTCATGGGGCAAGTTTGGGCCCACGGCCCATGGGCTCTTCAGAGAGGTGGGTACTACCATAATGCAAAAAGCCATGTGTCGCATTTATACTTGTAAGAAAGCCTGTTTGTTGTTCGATAGCTTGCATGCTAGGAGGTAACTTAGCCCCAAGGCTGAAACGCGTCACTTGGCGCCATTTCATTCATCGGAGAGAGAGAGAGACAGAGAGAGAGAGAGAGAGAGCGACAGAGAGAGAGATGGGTCGCAGCGGAGAACGAGATCATGGCGGCGCTTTGAAGACGACGCTGGTGGTTGTTGGAGGGCTAGCGCTGGGATGGCTGACGATGGAGACAGCATTCAAACCCTTCCTTGATCGTGTTCGCGCTGCCATCGCCGGCTCTGACCCCGCCCGCGACCCCGACGACAACGACGACGCACCCAGCAATGTCCCTGATGCCGATCCCCGCCACGATGGTGAAGACAAAGTTGAAGAGAAGGGACGGGGAACAAAATACTCCGATTAGATGCTCACTATGCCGGTAATGCCTCTTCCCCCACCCCCACCCCTTTCTCAGCTGATCTCTTATTAGGGTTAGGGTTCGTTCCTTGTTTATCTAATTCACAATTCTTTTTCCTTGTATTTTTTGTCTTTCCTTTTGTGGTTTTGTTTTGTTGTTTGATTTTAGGGTTTTATACATTTTGGTTCATCATATTGTTGTTGTTAATTGATTTGATATTTCATGGATAGTAGTTCATATATATGTCGTCATTATCTGATGTGTGTATTTGATTTTGGTTTAGTACATCAAATTATTGTTGTTAGTTGATTTGATGTTTCATACATAGAAGTTTATACGGTGTAATTGCCTAAAAGATTATATGAGTATATTCAATTTTGGTTTTGTATATCCAATTTCTTCTATTGATCATGCTTCTTGTTGGCCCGGGTTCTGTGTTCCAATTACATAGATTTTGAGTGTTTCTTCGTCAAATTAATGAAATTGTGGGATATGTTTGTTGGTTGGGGCAATTTTTTGATTTTGTCTTCCCATGATTTTATTTTTCCATTTGCCTTGAGCTTATTCTTTTCTTGCGTGAAATTTTAGATGCTGATATATTATCAAAGAGCTTCCTTGAAACCATTTCCCTACTGTGAGATTCTCTAGTTTTTAGTTTGTGCATTTAAATTGTGCAATGAATTTTATATTACTACAGAGAACTGAACTGGCTTTATCATACTCGTCTGGATGGCTCTCTAGTATCAATGTCTTCTTATTGGTTATATTATGGTCTATTATTAAGACTTCAAAAAGGATCAAAACTGGAAAAGGATATAACTTCATCATTCATTTTCAAATATGTTATATGTGGGTATGTGAGCAACATGTTTAGATGATAGCTCTTGGTTCTTCTCTTACCCAGTATGTTGTCCTGCATTGTATTCGTTGGTATTACTTGTAGTATATTTTTCATGGGTATCATTGTCCATTTCAACCTTTGAGCTTTATGTTTTGGCTTGTGATTGCTAGCCTAGATGTTTGTTTAGAACCTAAATTTGTTGATTATTTAGTTGGTCATTAGATGAGCTACAAACTAACAAGGTTCTATGATTGAGTATTATAGTATATGAAACTTTTCAGCACTCACCTACTTTTACTTTTAGTGTGTATTACTGCATTGATATTGTTATTATGTGCTACGCCATGCCCCATCTTATTATATTTGTGTTGAATGTCATTTCTGTCATTATCATTAGGTGCTTTCTTGTATTATATTTCCTTAGAGATGCAGGATTGCAAAATTGTTATGAATTCCTATGCTTTCGTTCCTTTAACTTGTATGTGCTGTCCTTGTGGGGACCATAGACTTCACACCTTATCATAACCTGTTGTATTGTTAAAATACATGATTGAATCTTATGTTTCCATTATCCTCAGAAAATAATATGGTGGGAAATCAACATAGTTATATTCCAATTCCATATTGGTATTGCAGGTATAACTTGGGTTCAAGTGGCATTTCATCACTAATCACAACTCATCTTCTTTGTGGACTCTGTTAATTTAATGCTCTTTTTAATATAAGGGATGAATGGATGCAAAGGTTATCTTATATTAGTCTCATTTGATGATATTGAATCACAAATTTTCTTCATTCTTGTTGCCTTGTGTTATTATTCTGTAGAATCTCATTTCCTCCTTCATTCGCAGGGGGGATTTGGATGTCACCTCTTGTTTTGAAGTCTTAGGAAAGCAGATGACATCTCATGGAAGCTCCTGTGTTAATGTTAATCTTCTTCTAGCCAATGTGACAATGGAAGTGCAGACATAGAATGGTACCCCACTTAGATATGCTTTCCTTTCAGAAAATATGGCTCCAAGTTTAGAATAAAACCCCGGCTTTTATTTTGATCACAGTAATGAAAGTAGCAGTGTTGCATTATGTATAAATTAATTGACAAATGTGTTTCTATTATCACCAGGACCCCTTCACTTCAAGAGAACTCATCCCCTGGTTCTTCTTCACTCCTCTCCGCCACATCAACTTTCTGGATCTCTCAACTCCAAGCCATCTCCCTGCCCCAGCATACACATTAGAAAGCAGCACATAAACTCCACTCCCCCCAGGATCAAACTCTGCCAACTGACATCCAATCCGTTCTGCAACCTCAACCTCACCATGGCTCTCACATCCACTCAATATAGATCCCCAAATCTGCATGCTCGGTTCCATAGGCATTGCCCTTACCAATCCCTCAGCTTCTTGCAGCCGCCCGGCTCGGCTCAGTAGATCTACAATACATCCATAGTGCTCCACCTCCGGCCGAACACCATAAACATCTCTCATTGAATCAAACCATTTCCGGCCCTCGTCCACCATCCCTGCGTGGCTGCAAGCACTCATAACCCCTATAAATGTAATACCATCAGGCCGAACACCTCTCTCATTCATTTCTTCAAACATCTCCAGAGCTTTCTTTCCATCCCCGTTCCACGCCAAGCCCATGATCATACTAGTCCAGGCCACCACATCCCCCCTACTCTTCAATCCATTGAAGACTCTCACCGCACTTTCCGTGTCTCCACTTTTTGTATACATATCCATGAGGGAAGTACCAACTTCCACATCTCTGCTACCACCACCAGCAGTCTTCTCTACATAGCCATGAACTCCTTGCCCTAAACTTAGAGCCCCTTTATTCCCACAAGCACCCAACAAGCTCAACAAAGTCACCTTATCCGGCCTCAACCCTGACCCACACATCCCTCTATACATCCCCCACACATCCTCAGACCTTCCATACTGGTTATACCCGCTGATCATCACGTTCCATGTCACCTCATTCCTCTCACGCATTTCGTCGAACACCTCCCGTGCTGCCCTCAAGCTACCGCACCGCGCATACATGTCCACAAGCGCTGTGGCAAGCACGACATTATATCTAATTGGTTGAGTTTTGGAGCATTTAAGCCGAGCATGAATCCATGCACCAGTCTCTAAATCTCTAGTTTGCGCACAGGCAGCGAGGAGGTGCACCATGGTGATCTCATTCGGCGTGATCTCCTCCGCCTCCATCTCTTTAAACAAACTTATGGCTTCACGAGCGCGGCCACTGTCAACGTATCCGGCTATCATCGTCGTCCATGCGACCACGTTCCGGATCTCCGTCAGCATCGAACAAGGACTTGGCGCACACGACATCGCCACAACAAGCGTACATGCGCATGAGTGCGACATTCACATAAACGTCGTGTTCGTATCCGCCCTTTACGACACGAGCGTGGATACAACGCCCAGTTGTTCGGTCGGGCATTTCAGCACACACCTTGAGTGCAAACGGGAAGGTGAAGTGGTCCGGCGAGAGGCCGGAGCGCTGCAAGTCTTTGTAGAAAGAGAGGGTGGTTTGCGGTTGTTGGGAGGTGGAGAAGGCTCGAAGCATGGAGTTCCAGATGTAGAGAGGGGCTATGGAGGCGGACGAAGATGGAGAGAGCGTGTTGGAGGTCGCCGGAGTGTGGATGGACGCAGGAGTCGATGAGCTTGCTCAGATAAATGGTTTGGGTGATGAGGGAGCTGGTGATCATCAGGGAGTGCACTTGTTTCACTTCTCTCATGGATTTGCATCTCTCTAACATGGACATGATTGATTGCTTGTTTATCATCCTCGACGACGAGGAGTTTGATCTTGATTGAGAAATCACTCCTGGAGTTTTGTTTTCAGGAGTTATCTTGCCATTTCACTTCATTATTGTGAATAAATTATGTATTTTTAATATTATGAATAAAATAAAAATACAGCTATTTTTGTTCAATAGCCCACCTATAAATATAAACGAATTTACAGAAATATTCAGATTATTAAATAGTTCAAAAATACAAGATTCTGTGAAACATCAAGAACACAATCCTCTTGAACTGATATTAAGGATGGCCACAAGAAAGCAGTTTTAATGAGTACAAATAAGTTAATTTCCAAGTGTTCTTTTAGGAAAATAAAAGTACTACAATCCAGAATCAAGAGAATATTTCATTCTTCATCTCTCTCAGGAGGAGAACCGCATGGTAACAGCATCCTCTGTGCAGACAGAGAATCAGTAATGAGAAACCTGATCCAAGGCATTTTTTATTATCTAAAACATGATTCAAGAAATGGCAAACCTGCATAAAATTGTAGCGTTCTCTTCCGATCGATTCATTCTCTGCAATGGCGAAATAAGCCAGCATAGGGTAGTGGCCAACATACGATGCATAACTATCCCGTTGAATGTTCACAGCCCATTCACTGGACAAGGCAAAATGCAACATGAAGAAATTCAGAAAATGATCAACCTTTCCGGAAAAGTTAAAAGAGGGTATGAATGTGTATATCCAAACTCGGCTCACAATCTGTTTAAATCAGCATGGCCTGTTCCAACATATTTGGCTTGGAGATGCTCAAGCTGTGAATTGATGTTGAATCTGTCGCTGCGCCTGAAATGTCAGAGCGGGCAAACTATTAGATGTATTATACAGTATTGAGTTGAAAGAAGTTCAGTAACAATACTACTACAGCAGCTGGTCCTTCGGTATAAATGTAACCTGTGGCCATAAACTGGAAAATTATAATTGTTGCATATTAGAAATAATTCTATGGAGTTATGTAATATTAATAGTTATTGTTCAATAGTAGTATCGACATAGAATAATACAGTATTGGTTCTATAGTAATACTACTCTACTTATGTAGTCGTGTAAAAACTATATGGTAGTAATGTACGATTATAACCATATAACTACTTATAACCAATACCGATACGTGCAGTAACAATGCAACTACTTTCTTATATTCTACATCTACTGGCAATTAAAAATAAATAAGTACTTTTAGGATTTTAGCATAACCCACTATATTATTACCATTAAGGCATTAACATATAACTAGTGCTAAGAAAACTTTATTTCTACTAAAAGTGAACTACTAAAAGTGAATGATATACTATTTATAACTAGTCCTATAACTTCTACACAACTAAAACTGATAGTGCATAACTATCTCAAATACTACAGTGAAACTAGGAACATGAAAAGCACCATTCATATTCTCTACCAAGTACTATAAACATTATTACCAAAGTACAAGAACAATAACCATCAGAACCACTTCTATAGCAGAACAACCAGTCTACCAGCACTCCACAATAGTAATCATCTGATAGCAACTATCTTGCTAGATAATGAATGAACAACAATTACAAATACATACATTGCAAAGGTATAGGAAACAACAGCTACTACTTAAACAAGTACTACCCCAACCCAATAATTAGTGCATAGCGAGATTCCTACCACTGTCAATATGGAACAATAACCATTATATAGCTACAAAATCGGAACTGCGATGGCACCATACCTCAACCTAATTGAAGCCTACAAAGGATCCATTTCAGCACAATCCTCTTAAATTTTTAAACATTAGATTGGATCACATCATACAAAATCAACAAAATTGAAATACTTCCACATCTGAACCCCGTCGTCTCCATAGATCCCCCAAGCAATTCCAATAACAGCACTCCTTAAAAATCCTAATTTATTTCCATGACCCCTCTTAAACAAAACATGAATTCTTATTAATAATTGCAAACTCTGTCCAATCCACAAATGTAAAATATCAACTGCACCCTTGACTGTCGCCACTACCAACATAATCATATAATGGTGCTTCGTGCTAAATTAAAATAGTTGGTATATAAAAGCAAAATTCTAACTTTTGAAAGTACAAAAAAAATTCATCATCGTGATAAAGAATAAAACCCACAACCAAGATGCCATTGTTTTACTTGTATCATCATTTTGAAGAAATAAACCAATAAAACGAAAAACAAAACAGAAGATTAGAACACAAACAATTCATTCACATCCGAATGCTAAAAACTTCCCAAGTTTTTAAATGCAAACATCTAGATTTCATCTATTGCATTTCATGGACCTCATGATTTGGGATGAAAATTAACTGCAGAGCAAAGGACCATATAGAGCATTGTGAAATTCAGGCACCTGCATGATGATCTTCTCTAGATTCAAGCTGTGCCCACCTAGTCAATCTGTTGCCAACCAAAAGCAGTCCTGCATGCTCCAGAATAAACAGCAGGATCATGATTATATCGAAATGGGATATCAAAATCAAAACAGTGGTAACCATGTTTATCAAGATAAAGTCTTACACTTGAACTCCATCAAAACTAGCAACGATAGAATTAATGGTGGCCATGAGGTGAAGTTTTAAGAAACTTTCTTTCTTGATTAGTGTTAAATACCATAACAAATGGAGCGATCTAGTTATATTGACCAAGCTCCCTTGTCAAACCAATTGAAAACCACATCTAGATCCCTCAGCATGCTAAGGTTTTGGGAGTATCCGACATCCATATCATATAATAGAAAATAGCAAAATTTGGTACTCCAGAACTGGAATCAGGAAAAATTGATACTTTTCAATATAAATTCACACCCAAATTCACATCAAAAGAAGTAGAAAGCAACAAAAAAGAATAAGAAAAAGATTTCTGGAAGCAACACTGGACACTTTTAACCTATTTACAGAAGTAATGAATCTAGGGTATGCGAATCAAACTAACAGAAAACCTCAAAGGTTCCGTCTTTAATCTATAAATACAAATGTTACCAAACCTGGACCGGGGGGCGGGGAGGCGGGGGTCGGGCGGCGAGGTAGAGAGACGGAGAGATTAGGGTTTGGCGGTGGGGTAGAGTTGGAATTGGTTTGAGATTTTTCATTTTTCTGCGATTTGGGAAAATTTTGTAGAGATCCCTCTAAAGAAAATAATTTTGTTGAGTTGTTTTTATTTTATTTTATTTCTATGAAATATGGATAATTAACTGTGTGTGCAATAATAATGATTTTGTTTTTTTTTTATAAACATAGATAAACCACCCGAAGACAAGTCGAATCTTTAACTTCTTTTTATAAGAAGGAATGAATTTATTAATTTTTTGTTAAGTTGAGAATAAGATTTTTCCTTTACTTCTATTTCTAATTTTCTATTGTCTTAAGTTTTTCAAAGTTAATAAAAGATTAAATGGGAACCTCTCAAAACTATCATAATTATATATACCTATGAGAACACAGGTATAAGTTTTTCAATTGATTATATATATATCTTTGCAGTTGAAATTTGTGAACATGGTTGCAAATCCAAATGTTTTAACTTTGGTTAAATGTAAACTATAAACTGAAAAAATATCTCTTATATCCTTAATAGATATTTTATTTATTTATTTATTTATTTTAATAAAATAGATAAATTATATTCTTTTATTTCAATATTTTATTTATTTTAAAATTTATAAATTTTAGGGTATAGTTATAAATTTATAGTCATATGAATTTTTTAAAGATATATTTAAAAAATATATAATGATTTCTTCACAAGCTATAGTCTGTTAATAGATGATTAAACACCTAATATTAACCCCAATAGTAAAAAAAAAATTGAGAAACCTAGGGATATAAACCGGCAATTATGATTTTTTAGGGGCATATACAAAATATCAATATTTTTTCAGGGTATACCTAAAAGAACCCCATAAAAGAGACCACTTGTGTTAATTGTTAAGTATCAATGCGTATAAGTATTAGATCTCCAGTTTTGAAATAAATTATGAAGGATCAAAAGTATTAGATCCATCGTATTGATGGGTATTAGATCAAAGTATTTAAATATAATACATGGAGTATATACGTAATATCAACATTTTTTTCTATCGTTATATCTTATGTTTCTTTTGATATTGTTTCTTGCATTTAATTTAGTGTGTCAAAGTTATTAGATAGTTTAGTTTTTTTTTCAAGTATCTATTTAGGTAATATACAATTAAAGATTTCACATAATTCAAGATGGTTCATGCATGAGACACTTACAAATCTAAATTCAATAGTAAGAAGAACAATGCAATAGATTTCATGTGAACACACCTTGCACAAATTATTGGATTAGAAGGAAACAAGAGGATCCTACTTGTCATTATAAAATGGCAAATTGCTTCTTAGTTGTTGCTTATTGGATTGGAAATTGAGTTGACATTCTTCAAGTCGAGCCATTTGGCTACCAAGGTGCTGTTTTTTTAAGCTTGAATACAACTAAGATCAAGGGAATTGATGGAGGTGGCTAGCCATCAAAATCCTATCTTAATTGATAGATTTTTTCTTTTACTTTAAATTTCTCCCATGAGACATATTTTAATCAATGTTAATCTACTAAATATAATTTTTTAATAAAACATGAAAAAGACAACTTTAAAACATATTCTCATTAAGCTTGTTTTAGGTTCTTGGTGGATTACCTACTAATATCATAAGATTTAGTAGTATGGCTAGATGAAGAGAGATGCAAGTGTTTGAAATATATATATGTATGTATATATATTCTAATTTAGAGGACAAAGAGGTTAGGCGACATGTTACATCAAATAAAACTAATGACTTTGTAATTAAATAAAAGATTAAACAGCTAATCACAGTCCAACGGTGTATGTTAACCGTTCTCTTTTCACTGGTTTGTATTTATTTCTGTCATTTTTGTGAAAGCTCTTTGGTCATTAAATAAGAAGAATTGGAGCTTGTAGTTGAATTAAATAAACATGAAAAAGTCATTTCTAATTCCATTAGTCCATTTGCCTTCAATGCAAGAAAGCTCCTTGGGTCTTTATATGTTAAACACTTTACCTCCTTTGTTATCACACTCATTAACTCATCCAATCCTTGGATTTCCTACAACTAACATTGTTTCTTCTGTCCAACCAGACACTAAAGACTTCATCCTCTCTTTGTGTTCTTTAAAGGGAACAATTCTCTTTGAATATATACGGCTCTTCATCAGAAGCATTCAATTCATGGGGGTGATCATGAGGTCTAAAGAGGTTCACCATCAGAGAAACTCAAGCTTGGCATGCATGAAGATTCACATATTGTTTCAAAGTTGAAGCCTAAGATAAGGATTGTGCATATATTTGCACCAGAGGTAATCAAGACCGACACGGAGAACTTCCGTGAGCTTGTGCAAAGGCTCACCGGAAAGCCAGCAAAAGAAGAAGACACCGATGAGAAGGCGAGAAATGGTGGCAAAGAGGCAAAGGTGGTCACCAAGTGCATCAATGGAGATGTTAGGAAGAAAGAAGGGTTGTGGAGAGAAGAGATCAATTCAGAAGGTTTTATTGATGGAGATATCGATGAGTTCTTGCATAGTCTTGGTGATTTGCCATTGATTCTTTGAGCTTTTTAGTTTCTTATTATCAGGTTTCATTCTTTTATTCTCTCTTAGGAAGAAGAAATAAATCATTTTTCTTTTCTCCGTAGTTCTTGATGTTAATTGCTGTGATATCTAAAAATTCATACAAAAAGAAAAAAGAAAAACCATGTCTGAGATTTTAGGTACAATGGTAGCACTAGTACATATACATTCTAGTGTAAAAGAAGACATTGTTCTTGAATTGCATAATATTACAATAAAACAAAATCAAAATATATTAGGTTCAACTGCAGGTTCATCTAGCCTTGTAAGAACATCAGGAGCTCCAAGTGAATCTCTCATGATCTGCAAGCAAATGTCACAGCTATGATCGATGGATGAGCTAATTTTCAATGACAAAATTAAGAAACAAAGGCATTAATCCGCCAAGATTGCGATTGATGAGATTAGAAAGAACAGAATGAAGATGATGCTGATTCCAGGCAAATTCTAGAGGGCCTTGGATTGAAACATGAGAACTTTCCGAATCAAATCATTTAGTATCAAAATGAACAAGATGTTGATACAACTAAGATGAAATGCACCGAGGTTGATGAAGGTGACCATAGCAGTGACTTGCAAAGAAGAATTCTAATATTTTCCAAGAAAGAATGTGGAGATTATATGGCAGGTTGCATGGTTTAAAGAATTCAGCGAAAAACAATGTGCTTATCTCATATGGTCAAGAGGCATCTGGGGCATGGAATCGAAGGCTGAAGGTTGTCTTCATATAATCAAGAAGTCACTAGATATTATTACTATTTCTACAACAATACATGAGAAACCAAATGCATGTAGCGGTCAATAAATGAGAACAACGATGTATCTCTTGTATCATGAGTGAGCTTCAGCAATATCTTACCATTATTTCTTCATCTAAATAGGAGATCATAAATAGTCTCTGAAAAGTTCCACCTGGAAAGCAGAAAGAAAAAATTAGTAGCAGTTAATCACCAAAGTAATTAGTTGTCAATTGACAGCCAATGAATATTTATATACCATATGGTCTTTGTGATTTCATCCCGCTAAAGATAGATCAACATTTTTTTATTTTGTGGGGAATTAAAACAAGAAAATTGTACAAATAAAGTGATTTAGGAGAGACTTTTAGACAATATTTCACTATTACATAAAATCAGCATTTTCAAATTTAAGGAATCAAATGGAGGAACCCCCTCAATGAGTAAAACAATAAAATAAAACCATGTATTTTCTTACTCAAGGGAATTGTCAATCCGTTGTCAAAGGCATCCTTTATGGGAGCTGGCAGTTGCTGAAGTGTACCGTGGCCTGTCCTAATGCTGCTTTAAATTGTTTCTGGTAAAGCTTGTTCACTTAATGTGGGCATTTCAAAATGGCCTTCGGTGTACTCTTCATTTCAGACGAAGTGGCCCTTCTACAGACAATTTGGCTGCCAAGATGAACTTCGTGTCTATCTACAAACAAGTTTCAAGCATATTGATCGGATTGAAATTCAAGATCAACGTGCATAAAATAGAAACCACCACCTGTTTAAGTTCTTACCATATGGAGAACAGAAACACACTATAACAGTTTTTAGTTCCTAATCAAAGGAAAAACAATACCAAAAAATGGATCCAATAGCATAAAAACACCAAGATCATTGGCATAAATCATTCAATTTACACTTTATAGCATTAGTCTAGTCTCTACAACCACCATGCACAAGCCAGCTGACCAATTAAGTGTTATTCATTCTACTTCTGAAAACAGAACACAATGCATTTTATGAGATCGAAAAGAAACATCGAGACCATTGGATATACAAATGAGGCATTCTGTAAAATTTTGACAATACACTGCACCAATGAGCTAATCTGTCTGTATAATATCAATGTGAGGATGAGACAAACACCTAACATCTTAAACTTGTGTATTTTATTTTTGATTTTTAAGACATTGAACATTTTTAACACCATATATAATACCAATAGGTAGAAAGAACATATTTTTAATGTGTAGACAGAAAGAACTAACATCTCCAGTATAAGAATAATTAAGTGTTGGAAGCCAGAATATCCAGTAATAGGCATTTTGTTTGAAATTATTTAACTTCATTCAATTAAAAGCAAATGTTTCAGGAGAAAAGGTAATATTGAACTAAGAAAAGTGAGGATAATAAATCTATCTAAAGCGTTGGCTTATAGAACTTCCAATGGAAGTCATCAACATTTTCCAACATCCTGACTGTGGAGTTACATAACCTAGTGGCTAACAGGCAATTCAATAGCCTTTTAAAGCTTAATTACTTACTTGGTTACTCCACTGAGATGGAATAAAAACTCAGTGGCTCTAGATGTGTGACTTCTAATTTAGAAGATTCAGATATGAATAAGTTTGACCAAAAATGAAGAAAGAAAATAACATGATACAAAGAAATCTTAATCAGTTTTTAGAACATGCAAACAAGATCTCAGAATAGTATAGAGTTTTGTGAAAAGCAATTAAGGAATAATATAAGTGAACAAATGATAACTAACTTCACACAAATAAATAAATAAATGCATACAAAAATAAAATTCTTTTACCAAGTCAAAATGGTAAGAACAAAATTATGACAGGCAACTGAGTTGTCCCAAGACCTCACAATTCAAAAATTTTAAATCTGCTGTTACTTTTGCATCCCCATCCTTGATCAGCAAGTCCAATTGCAATAAGTTTGCCAGAGTTGCAGGAGTTCTCCTGCAAAAAAACATAATAGACTTTGAATCATTATGATCAAGGAACACAACTAAAAACTTACAGCAATGATCCGGAAACATGATCAGGAGAGACATACTTCATCAGCAAGAAATGGAGATTCAAATACCCAAAGAAAGATGAAAATCACAAAACACAGGGGTACATACACATGCAAGTAAAGAAAACATCAAGCACATAATATAATCAACCAAGTATTTCATCTGCAATTAAGAAAAACTAGATTCACTATAATTTGCAAATAGAGAGGATGCCTACTCAAACAAAATCCTTGCAGCAAATGATCCTGGACTATTAGCACCAACCCACTCAAAATTCCATCTACCTTGGAGGAACGGTGATCTGCACATTGGGCAAATAATTTGTGTCAATAATCCATTCCATAATCCCCCATAAGAAAAAAATTAGTATATCAATCAAGTCAAAAGCAAAGGAAAACCCTATGGTCAAATCAGACAAATGATCATCCTCGGTCACTTTCAAGTAAACTAATTAATACTCAACATGCAAAATTGACTACAGTTTTCATCCACCATTCAATGAATGGACATACGTTGTTGGACGGGAAGTAGGATTTAGCCGTTCAAGACCCACAATTCTCTCATTAACATCAATCCGCTGCATTTCCGTTGTCTTCCCACCAATCAAAGATTTGAATCCCCCAGCTTCTTTAAACTGAAATAAAAGTTTCATGAATCTCACTTAAAAATAAAACATCCTTAGCACAAGGCAACGCAAGCAAGCTAAATGAAAAACAAAATATCCAGAACTTACTGAGCCTTTCCAGTAAATAGAAAGGCCATACTTGGAAGCCCATGTACAAGAATACAAGATAAGAAAAAAGAAATAGAGATGTGTGAGAATAACATTAATCCTCAAGGTACATTGACATATTTTAATAAATTAATCAGAGTTATCGTATGCACTTTGCCCATGTATTTGTAATTTTTTCACGATCTTAGTTATAGAGATTTTCACTGAATTCCCACTTTTAATAATAAAAAGTACAACATGATTTTTTCTAGCTTGAAAACTTCAGGGTAATTGACCTTGGGAAATGAAATGAGGTTATCCAGTTTTTGGATTGAACAGGGCACAGTGAATATACACTCAAGAATCTAGCCAGAGGAATAAACAGGATGAATGGGGTTTTATGGATTTTGCCCAGGTCCTTCAATTCCTCAACGAAAGAAGTATGCCAAGTAATGTAAAAGAAGCCCTAAGGCCCTAATGATTTCTTAAAAAAGAGGAGAATATACCAGAATGAAGAGAAGCGGTGCATTTGGTTCAAGTTCCCTTCAATACTCCAAGATAAAAGTTTGTGATTGAAACTGAAATTTCTGCATACTTCCCCTTTATCCAGGCAACCTGAAATTACTCATCATTCTACTGGTTGGCAGCAGGATTGTGATCTCTGATACAATGCATTATTTGAGCCACACCAACTGTAGACTCAATTCAAAGGTGAACTGATACTTGGGTAGATGCTGAAGCTCAATGCCTTGTCACCTAAATCTCAATTCATTATACGTTCACTCTACTACTAGTAGCCACACTCATCTAGATACTTACATTTCTTAAAAAAAATGTTTGACCCTATCCAAGTAATCCGATCAAACGACAGGCGCATAAATGTAACAAAAAATTATCAAAAGGAAAACAACAATTTTAGCAGCTATTGCGAAAATAACAGCCTGAACATCAAAAACACAATACATTCTAAATCAAACATCAAAACTTTTTCTATCTGAGAAAGAGAGGCTCAGCAGCAAGGGAGAAGGGATTCCTTGGCGGGTTGACCCGCATCCATCTCCCCTGGCGTACGTCGCGGAAATAGGCATGTCTGCTGCATCGTCCGGGGCTGCAAACCCATAGCCCTCAGCAACATCCTCTTCCACCATCCCACGGCGACGGCATCCCCTGAGATGATTGAGGCTCTATGGCGACCCACTCCGGGAAACGAGCCAATGCCGGCAATACTGACGGTGATGCGAGACCCAGAGAGCTCGCAGCCATGGCGTCAAACCCCAGCGCGCCATAACCCCTAGCCTGAGATTCTCAAAGCCCAGAGAAGCCTTCACGCAGGCCGCTCGGCGCGGGTAATGCAGTTCAACTTTTAAATAGCCTTCTAAATGGGCCTGTGCCCTGACTCCCGAGATATTATGGGCCACGGCCCTAAACACGGCAGTATCAGGCCCATATCTAATTTAACAAAATATTTTATTATAGTTACATATATAAGGCCAAGAATACGGCCAACATAAAACAAGTGTACAAGCATATGTTTACATGTTTCTCAAAAAAAAAAAAAAAAAAAAAAAAAATCCCTTGAAAATGAATCAGGATGGTCTTGATATTATTGAACTTACACGTGAATCTATCGCCTTACACAATCAATATAAAAAATTTTGGGACAATACTTACCTCTACTTTTACCCAAGAAATACTTTTCTCATAATAAAATGTGTTTCATTAACCAAGATAACATGAAAAATTTAATAGACTGATCTTACATTTTGATTGACATTTTTAATAATAACTATAAACACATGTTGAATAAAGTTAAACCATTTATATGAACTATTTTTTTAAGTATGTTTCTTTTGATTTATTAAAAAATCCTTGGAGGGACAACGCGGCTCCAGCAGCTTTCCAATCAATGGATTACACGTGCAATGAATCAGGTAACGTAGATCCAAACACCCCATCTCGAAATCCAGTCACTGGCCCTTCAGTAAAGACTCAGTAATGTCTTCTTACCACGGTTTGATCGCATGTTGTTGTTGTCATTCTTCCCAGGTTGTTTGTCAGCGATCCCATCTCCCAAAACAAATTTAACCGCTTAATCGAGGAAAGCCAGGTACCCTCACCCCCAAGCCACGAAGGACCGGCCATTTGCGTATTAATAGTTTGCGAAACTGTTATGCGGCAGGGCATGAACAAAAAAGCCACCGTGATCACTATCACGCGCAGTTCTGCCAAACATACCGGAGCCGTGGAGCGCCATGAGAACGGAGAGACAAGCGAAGCTCTAAAAGGGTCTAAAATGCTCCCTAGGCCCCTAGGGTAGATGGTACCGCTTCCCACCACAAGCGTCGGTGAGCCCTAGGATGGACCGGCATAGGGCACTTGTGAACGCAGGCGAAGGATCCCGAGGAGGATGGCGCCGTACTCATGCAGAGAGCTGGAGTGTCATGTGTCATGCAGAGAACCTTACTCCCAGTGTTAGATTTCCACAATACGCAGTAGAGTCTAAGAAGATAAGTACGCCTATTTGTCAAGACTCAAGAAGCATGCTCGAGACCTACAACACCGCTGTGCGCGCCGTGCTAGTCAATGTGAACCACAAACATTGCCATGTGTCGAAAGAGCATTACCCCATTACCCATGACGCCATATTTGGCAGGCTCACGAGGATCACCCACGGGGGATCCTGCATGGTTCCAAGGGGCTCCGTACCGGAACCATTGCCAGTTTCTAGCAACTAACTAACCTCTTCTTCAATCCCACTTCGCCAGCAGTAGATTGAGAGATTGGAAGAACTTACCTTCACTGACGTAATGAAGGTGTGTAGCAGCAATATAAGAAGGGAGAAAAGTTTTGTGCCGAATACCTTCGCCAGCTTTATTGTTACAAGACAATAGGAGTCATCAAGTTCCGACTCTCGGTTGTAGAGCTATGGGTCACTTTCGCCTGATGAAAGGAGTTCTCAAAGGAAAGGGATTGCTTGCTTTACTGCGACGCACCCTCACAAGGAGGATCTACCGGAAGAAAATTTGACCACAAGCTCCTCGCTTTTGAGCGAGAAAAGTACCTGTAACCTCTAAGAGTTCCGAGCAGCGGTGGAAGAGAAGCTGCGTCAAAGGAAAGAAGAGATCCATGAGAGAAACTTGGTGATTGTTGGTACCTGCGGGAAGACACGGAAGGAGGAACCAAAAGGAGGAGTCTGTGTGAGGGAAAAAGATTTGAGGCCGGGATCAACCACCACAACCCGAGGCATCTAAACTGGCCGACCTTGAGAACGGTAGTAGCATGAGAAAACAACCATGCTTATAATCATCGCCGCCAAAAGGCAGTTCTCCCCTTTTTATGCTTCCGGAAACCACACATAATAATTTTAGAAAAGTAAAAATTCTTTTTGTCACCAGTTTTTGATAAAACGTAGAAAGCACAAAAAAAAATTCACTAATTTTTCCTAACCTATTTTTATAAAATACTCGCATAAAAGTGTTTTTTTTCCATGATTTATTAAAACCACACTCAAATGAGAGATAAACACTTGTATGAATTTATATTTTTAAAAATATATATTTATTTTTTCAAATGAAACCAAAAGGAGGCCTTGACAACCTTGTCTATTGCATCAATAGCCTCTCTACATATATATACAGCATCATCCAACCAATATGTCAGAGGTGTTATCCCTTTCTCCTGAACCCTTTTGGGCACCAAATTTTGCCCAACCAGCCTATCAAAGCATTTGTTTTGCATCACACATGCTATACTATTCCAAGAACTCCAGGATTGACCACTCTCACCACTCCAAGAACCCCTGATTTTTGTATTTATACTTTTATAATTTTAGGAATATTTCTGATTATTCCCCGAAAAATAGTTAATTAACATATAAGAAAAACAATTTACATCATGGAAATTTCTTAAATAGTATTACAGTTGTGTGAGGCCTCTACCCTGATGAACATTAATTAGTTGAGTTTCTTTAAAAATTAGAAGTATTTGATAAATAACATTCAAACACCACCGATTTTTTCTGATTTTTCGCTGAATTAAATAGTAAGTTACTTGTGATGAGAAAATGAATCGCATGAAGCATATAAAGAGAAAATAGCAAGTCAGTAGATCTTTCCTGCACGTTACATAGGAAGCAATTAAAAGCTGTTCAACATTGAATAACATCTGCAAATAGGGGAACAAAGAAATCCGCCACTTTCCATATTTCATAGTGGTGTTTGGTTGGGTTAATGTCGGTATCCCAGTACAATTTCTTAGATGAAAAAGTTTTCCGTCAAAAGCTTTCAATTAAAATTCAAAAATATAAGCTGTACGTCACATAAAAACTGGCATCAGTATAAATAAATTTAATATGTTTAGTTTAAAATTTTCTGCGAAAATTCGTGCAAAGCTTATTAACTTATTCCTAAAGAGAGAGAATTGATGATACACCCCATGTGGGGAAGAAGCTCCTAAAGGCTGGGGCTGTACTTACGAGTTAAAAGCACTGTTTTAATTAAACCATTATTTTTCCTTTGTTGTTGAAAGCTTATTGAAATGGCTCATCCTATCAACAAAAAAAAGGACCAACAACATTCAAATAACATCTAAGCTTGTAGTACTGAGAAATCCAGTGTCTTTGTAAAGCAAGGGAACAAATAGTCTATTGTTAGATGAACAGTACGGCAAACAAACATGCCCTCACAATTACGCTTGAAAGGGAATGAGAACAGAAGCAGGTACTGTAGCAAACCTGGTATATTGTTTAAGATAGCCAAGATTACTGATAGAAGCGTACTGGCGCAACATCCGACGTGGAAATTAGGCATTACAGAAGAATTAAAATAGTTTGGAATCGGGTACCCTCAGGGTGAAATAAAATTAATTTACGATGCTAAAAAAGGGAATAAATTGACATTGGTAATCAAAGTGAAAAAATGGCGTGGATTCGATGCTTAGCACCAAAATTTTTCTTTTCGCATTAGATTATATTAGATTAAGAACCACCCATTTAATATATTTATTTTATTATTATTTTTATATATAAATATACACAAATGACTAGCGGGGAATAATAACAAAGATGTAGTTTGAATCCTCGACCATTCTTTATAATAGAGAATAGGTTACCAATTTTTTGTTATGAAAGATATTGATTGATTCAAAGTATTTATCATTATAAGTCTTTTAACAAACCTTATATTTTTATTTCAACGAAAACATGTTTTATCATTTTTATAAAAATGAAAATCTTTTTAACAAGTACATTTTAAAAGTCAATTGAATGTACTTGAAGGATGATTCAATGCAAAATCTTTTTTTGGGTTGTTGTTTTCACAGAGAGGAAATAAAATTCTCCAATATTTATTGATATTGTGACTTTCTAAGCAAAAAAAATATATATTATTGGTACCTTCACGAATCACGGGTACCTCCATGGTGAAGGTCACCAACTTA